>WUAM01000071.1:29035568-29062956 GCA_024336885.1 Actenoides hombroni
CCCCACATCACACTCATCCACGCGAAACCCCCTCGCCGCCAGCCCCGCCCCCCCCGCGCGCCGCCCGCCAAAACCCGCGGCTGCACAGCAGCGATGGCGACCGGGCTGTCAGGGGAACGTCCCCCGGCGACGCGGCCGCGTTCGCGATTCGCACGCAGCCCGGTCGGCGAGAGGCCAGCGCCGAGCAGATGCCGCTGGCCGCGGCCCGCGGCCCTGCCACAACCTGTCAGCGCTTTCAGTTTTGTGGGGTTTTTTTTCCCCCGGAGAGCAGCCGACTCCTCATACATATGTATGTTCATTCCGGCCTCCCAACTGCGAGCAGAAGCCGGTGTGCTGCTACAGCGCCCCAGCACAGCATAACTTCACGCTGAATTAATCCCAACCCCGCAATTCTTTTGCTTACCGGGCTGTTACAACACCACGCGTTGTATTTTGGGGCGCGAGTTCTGTGGGGTTGGTTTTTTTTTTCCGTGACACTTTGCAGAACGTATCACCTGAAGCTATGAAACTTTGGTCTTAAACAGGCAGGCACCTAGAAAAGATAACTTACTGGTATTTTTAGAAGCGTGTACAGCACTAAAAGGCAAGGCTAACACACCGGGGCTGGCCTCCAGCACCCACAGCTCCAAGGCACACGCGACCCGGACCAACCCTCTGTGCAGGATTAGCCCCCCGAACACAGCCAGACTCTTCCTATGCCCTCAGATCTGAAGGCTCTTGGGTCAAGGGTCGAGATGCCAAAGGTGGAAATAAAGCTCAAGCACTACTCGTGACAAATCCCGTGCGACGTCCCTGTAGATACAATTGCGCTCGCAAAAGCTTGCCATCTCCCGTGGCAAATGTTTAGGTAATTCCATTATTCTGAAGCAAAAAAAAGACTGCGTTTGCTTCCCAGCATTTCTTGCTAAAGTACCGCGCTCATTCCGCTCATTTCAGTCGGTATCGGTGCGATCTGAACGCTGGAGGAAAGCAACTGTTTGATTATTTTGTCTGCAAAGATTCTGTCAGGGAAAATAGCCTTCCCTTTCACGTAAATATGAGCTTCATGTGAATAAACTATCAGCTCGGAGTCCAAAATGAGTCTTTCCCAGTGCTTTCAATGAAGCTACAGTGATTATTACACTCGTTTTAATTAAAAAAATAATAATAAATGTTTTAAACCACAGCTTTCACTAACTGCTGCCAACCTTTATGTCAAAGGCTGAAGGACCGGACTAGGTAACTTGTGGTTCAGCTTTTCCTTTCAATTCCATATTCAAGCCAGGTCTTAAAGAAACACCTCCCTTCTACGTCCAAAGGGCCGCTCCGCTGTTCTGAACCACAGTGACCGGGCACCTACCATCTGCTATCGTTAATATTTGCCATTACTGATCGGGAGCCATCAAATTTCAGTGCACGTTTCAGTAGCCTTCTCTCGAAATGTCAGCAGTGAAGCTGAGGTCAGTTTTGCTTGGTTCGAGAGGACGCAGTGTATGCACTGAGGAAGGAAGAGTGACATTTCAGGGTCTGGAGGGGGAAATAATGCTGACTCCGCTTCTCTCAGCCTCGCTGGGGTTTATCTGCACTCCCTGGGGCAGACCTAAGTCCCCAAAAGGGGGACAGAGGGATGACAGAGAAAGTGGCTCAGCAGGGTCAGGGGTTTAGCATTAGAAACTTCTTTGAAACACCTGCTCGGGCCAACGTTACAGTGTTAATTAAAGAACAATGCAGCCAGCTACTTCTCCCAAATACTTCTGGAAGGGGGAAACCCAACCATTAAGTGTATTTCTAAAATTTCAAGGACCTAATGTGTTGCTAGGGGCAATGGATGGAAAATTATGTTGTAAAGCCCTTTATTTTAGCTCCCGAACGGCAAGCACACCGGCTTCCTCCCAACTCCGCCAAGCTGCAAGCGCCATTTAAGGAGAGCAGTGCAACAATTTCTTCTTGTTCTCCATTGCTGCTTAGGGTTTAGAAAGAAGACTGTTTGTGATAAATTAAAGGTCACAAATAAATGGCAAATTAATAGAAGAAAATCTACTCCGTGCAAAATAACATCTCCAAGGGGTAATTATTTACACAGCAGCCTGAGCGTGTTCTCTTCCACCGAAATGCTGTGAACAGCCATCCTGTTTCATTTAAATGAGCTAATATGCATCACATCCCAGGAAAGCTGTGTTGAAAAGAACAAGACAACAGGTAGTGCACGACACGCACGCAATTTTACAGCATGTTTAATATGGAAATTTAACCTAAAAATAAAATTCAAAGGGGTTTCACTTTCGTTGCCAAGGTCAATGACTGGTATTAAAATGGATTGCCGCGTATTCATAAAAGAGTTGTTCAATAATTTGTCATTTGTACAGATTGCTGTCTTTACGTAAAGGAATCCCATCTCATAAAACTGATTGATGAAAGTGAAAGAAATCTGTTTTCATTCCAAATCCATATAACCTTCCTGTCATTAGAACATGCACTTTTTTTCTGAACGGCAAAAATTCCTATACACTTAAAACTGATCCAATCCTTAAGTGCTTTGTTGATGTTTGACTTCTTACATGCTGAAGTTGTGCAAACTTTGAGAGTTTGACAGGGAGGAGTAGAAAGAAATCCTATAATATATATAACACAGAAAGAAAACTGCCTTTCAGTTGGTATACTGACAATGGAGTTTAGGTGCAAGATTTTGCTTATGCAGCACGTGAACAGTTCTCTCTGAACCACAAGTCAGTGTTGTTACACTAACTCACTCCCACAACTTCCCTTTAATCTACCCAAATGCACATTCCCATCCTTCTCACACTCCTTCTTTAAGAATTGTTCAAAAGATCTCTAAACCACCTCCAAACATCGAGAGTGCAGCAACGAGGTGGATTCCCTAGAATTTTTATTAAAACCATCAATACTCAAATCTGTATTTTACAGAGGAGATAAATCTGTAAAGATTTCAAGGCAGCTGTACTAAGGTCAGTTAAGGGGTAGCTTGTGCTCTCAGTGTGTCCAGCAAGCCCGCAGGTTGCAAGCACAGAATAAATTGTTGTTCAAAGCAGGAATCAGATTATTTCACTTAAAGTCACACCAATATTTACTGGATGAAGTGGGTAGTGGTTTCTCTACCGTGTTATGGTGGGGTTTTTTTCTACTAATGCCTCTCTAGGGTACATTTGGCTGTTTCTCTGCTTGACAATCTATGCACATGAGGACAGAGTTTACTCCAGAATCTTTCACTTTCTGGTTTGTGACATTAAAGTTACCACACAATAGCACTGCAAATACTGCAAAACCCCAGAAGTTTTTTCCAGAAGCTCAGGCCTGCGTCACAATCTCTTATTATGTTTTACTCATGTAAAACTCTTGATTTGATAACCCCGTGGGGAAAACCACTCTAAGAACAAGTCAGAGTTTTGTGGGATACTGTGCATGGTGACTCCACAGACCCTTACAGTTTTTCCTTCTCTGACATACTCAGCTCAGGCAAATAGTATAAACAGGGGGTTTTCTTTTTGCATAATACATGAAGAAAGCCTTCCTTGGTGTCTAAATAGACAGCAGTAGAGAGCACTGGTTTCCACCAACTTTTGCTCTTGATGTTTTGCAACACTAATGAATAGCAGAATTATTTTTTAAAAATATGACAGGCTACAGAGTCTTTAAGACTTGCTCTGTTTCACTGTCTGTGGGAACAACCAATTCAGTAACATGAAGAAAGAAGAGAACATGCCTCAGCACTTGCAGATTTGCTAACCAACTTTGTTAAAAGAGCTATCAAGACATTTCCTACCATTTTCTATCACCTTTGGAAGTACTCCTGAAATTTTTTCAACGCTGGCCAAGAATTTTTCAGATTATGATGAAGTTTTAAGTCAGATAGTAGAAAACAAAACAATTTGAAAAGGGTTGGGAACTTTCATGACTTACCAGAACTCAGAAGTAAAATTCCCTCTGATTTGAACAGGTTTAGGTCAAACAGAATTCTCATGAAGAGATAATGTGTATGGAAGTTCTGTACTTAACTCCCAGCTAATTGGCTGGTTTCTTCAAGTCATAAAAGGATTTTCTGGATACATTGTTCAGGAAATGTTTTAACATTAAGATTTTCAATTTAAGAAGCTTATTTGAAGTTTCTTACCAGATTCCAAATAGCTTAGTTTACACTAGTTTAACTAAGTATATATCATGTCTTCTGTTTTAAAAGTAAGGTTCCTGACAATGAAACCTGGAAGTGTGATCTGCTGGGGCAGTTTGACAAAGTCAAACAGATGAATTCTGAGAAAAGGAAAAAGGATTTTGCCTTTTGCCAAAATTTATCCACATTTCTCCTTTCAGCTGTTTTCCTACTACGGAGCCTGCGCTTATGCTACCTGAGAATTCTTTTTTATTCCTTTTTTTTGTGCAGAGCTTTAAAAGCAGTCTGAAACGTCTTACGATTCTGCGATGAGATAGCTATACTAACGTGGCTATTTGAAAACACTTCCCCTGCTACCTGCAGAATTGGTAATCTGGAGGCAATGTGTTTTATCATTCCTAGACTAAAAAGCAGTCCCTTTTATAGGGTTCATAAATACCTCTCATACCGATGGGAAAGACCAGCAAACCCTTAAAAGGAGGAGTTTATGCAGTGGAAATGGCGAGCACCTGCCACAATGGAACCCGCAGGTGTCTGACAATGACAAAGCTGTGGGTAAACTGGTAAACGCACAGATGCTGGACTCACTCTATATCACACATACAATTTTAGCTTGATTTTTGGTACTTGACTTGGCTGCCACCTGATTTCTGACTCTGTGATTTTTATATCATACAGAGTAATTATTTCTGCTGCTGTCCGTTTTGAAGTATTAATAGAAAGTAAATGGGATTATATTCCACACCACACACCCCCAGTCTTGGGGACCTGGATCTCTACTTTCCTTTCCTATCTGAAGTTAGAATTACTCTTCTATAACTCCCATTTTCCCTTGTCCCTGTCCAAAGGGGAGCATTCATACACCCATCTTCTCATCCTTCTTTAAATCCTAACAAAATAGAAAGAAATCCATCTTGGATAAAGTCTGATAATGTCAGTGGAAACTGTACCTAGACAGACACACTGAAGATAATCCCAGATTCACAGAGAGAACATGGATATGCATTAAAAAAAAAAGGATGAAAAAGAAGTAGGCTCTTCCAGTGTAATCTCCTTTTTTCTTTTTTTTTTTTTTATCCCTGTTGATTTAAATGCCATCAGAACCACAGAACCTGATAGATAATCTCATAGGCAAAAACCCCACTTCTCTATGCTATTCTATACTATTTTGCACTCCATACTATTTCAAAGCTTTAATGCAATCATGAAAAGGGGGCACAAGAAAGAAATTCCACCCCACTTTTCCCCACCCCTACCATCTTGTCTTCAAATCTTGGTTGTTGACCTATGAAGTGAAAACAGAAGAAACTGGAGAAATCCCCCCTCAAAGGAATATTCTATTTCTACAATCTACGTGCATTTATGGCTGTATTGCTATAAGCACAAAAAAGACTAGTTTGCAGTCTGTCACTAGTTAACAATATTTCCCCTTGAAACCAGAGGACAGTCAGTGCACTGATAGGTGTGCCTGCTGGTTAAGTCTTCCAGAAAAAATCAGCTGCCCGTCTGCTGCATCAGAAAAATCCACTAGTTGCCCAGCAATGCTAAGTACAATAGGGTAAGAAGGAAGACTACCAACTCACTTCCCTTCCACCTTAAAAAGCTGCTAATAAAGATTTCCTGATCAACCAAAATTTGATTGGTCCTGCAAATTCAGAGCTCAAATTCTCACTTCACATCCCTCTGACTTACAATGCTAGCTGAACACACTAGTGGAATAGAAAAAGAAACATCACATCAGAGGTAGTAAAAGACCTTTTCCTAACGAGCAGTATTACATTGGAAGAACTGATGAAGAAGGGGTGCTCATGTGAGGAATCATCTTCTGCATTAGTAGAGGAAACCCCATTGTTAGATCTGCTGTTCTAGGAGACCAGTGTTCTGCACAACAATAAGGAACGAAAGGAGGGCAGGCGTTCCTGTTACAAGTGCATTCATATTACGTCTCACCTCAACAGCTTGTCTGTCACACTGGCAATACAAAACCATGGAAAACAAATTAATGAGGGGGTATGCTTGGTTGTCTAAAATCTTAGAGGGCTGGGTAATGCGTGCTATATTCCCTTCAAATACAGGATGTTTTGTAGCTAAAAATTACTCTTTGAATAAAGGCAACCTCAAAGTTGCTTTATTTAATAGGAAAGTTAAGTCGAAGGAAAAGAAATGGTATATCAGAAAAAGATTAAACCAATAACAGAACTAACAAATGGAATGTGAGAATGTGTTATTCCAGCTGTGTACTCCACTGCTGGTATGATGCTCAGTGACAGAAATAATTCGTCACCACAACACAAAACAATGTCTGCAACCCAGTTTCACTTGCTACATCTTGTATGATGCATTCAAACATCACGTCAAGTTCAACACCTGTGATGCTGCAGCTTTGTAATAGTCAAACATGATGATGTTTTCTCTCAAACTAAAAGGAGCACAAGAACCAAAGGGGTACTTTGAATCTGCAGAACAAGCACACAGCAGTGTTGTGTGTCATACACAGTGTCACTTCTTCAGCCTCCAAGTCACTTTGAACAAGGAGAAGGCTTTTTAAGTGTGACTTTGTGTCACAAGGCAAAAAGGAAATATATCCTTTTATCTGGGAATTCGTCTCTGACCAGAAATAAAGACTTGCTGCTCACAACACGTTATTTTTCTTCCATTTCTGAATGTAAAAATACTTGACTGGTCTGGCAACACGAGGCTGCTATCTGCTCCCAAAAAAGACCTTGAAAATGAAATCACACCATTTGCCAAAGATCATGGTGTGATAGAGAAGATGAGAGCAAATGTGATGATCACATTTTTCTGTGCAGAACAAAGGTTTGGCTATTCAAGCAAACCAGAATATAAGCAGGTCAGGAGCCAGTAATCAAAATTAAAATGTAACAGAAATCCATAAAGGGAGTGGAGAGTATTGACAAACATGCTTTTCATTAGAAAAGCCTTTTAGCATCAATTTTTGAATTACGAAAATCAATCAGAGGTGAAGATATACTTAAAGCAGCACTTCGAAGCAGCAGAAGTTAAGATCAACAGAGAGAAGCTGCACAATCAATTTGAGTTTTTGTCAGACACTTCACCAGCTCTGCAGAAACGGGATATTAAGCAAATAGCCATAAAATAGGTTGAAATAGTTAGCAAGTTTGGGACTCCTAAACCATCCTAGGCTATGACCCACCTGTGTCAGCAAATCTGACTGCACTGGAAAACAGTCTCCCAGGATGCAGCCCTGGTTTGATGGGAGGGCAGGAGTACGGAGGAGCTCCTCAGGAAAGCCAAAGTCTGTGTCCAGTTCAATGAGCAAGTAGATTTAACTAAAACTTTAAAGGGAAAATAAAAGTGTTTTTAAAGTCAAAGATACGGAGGGAAAAATTGGAGGAGGATGTGAGGGAGTAAAAAGCTGTTTCAGGCGTCTCTTTTGATAGTTTCAAAACACAGGTTTTTGAAAATGGCTGTATGCTGCTCATTTAGGTTTTTTCCATGTATGTGTAAAATGGACATTATGAAACTGCTGGGCAAAGACATAATGTTAACAACTTCTCTTTTTTTCATGCAAAATTTCTTTGACAGCTTGGCATACAGTTAATCATTTTTTTTAAACTGAATGCACCCCAGCACAGTGGACCTAATTTTTCAATGCGTCAGACAGAATTTGTCATCAACAAATTTAAAAAACAAAGGATTAAATACCTCTCTTTTTTTCTCAGGCTTGTGACTTGGCAATCGTTTGAAGAAAATGTGTATTTCCAGCAAGATTAATGAGTAATTATTAGTTGAGATTAACCCGTTATATATATTTAATGGATTTCTGGATTGGCTGTGGAAGTTCTCAGAATAAACTGATGAATGATTGCCACAAATGCAAAAAGTGAATTTGATTGGAAGGACTTGTGGAGGCTGATGGGGAAAAGGAGAACAGATAAAAAGCAGGGAGGGAATCTGATTTTCAGGAAGGTATTTGAGCCACTGATACCACCAAAAAGGTGAAAGAACTACTTGTTCTTGGCTGCACCCACTATTCCTTTTGGGGCGACAAGCACATTAACCTTCATTTGCTGTAGCAATCAAATCAGCTACAAAATAAATCTGCTTCGGAGAATTCTTTGAGACAGTCATGACTGCTTGACTACTGGGTTTTCAATTTAGCCTTTTAATCAGATTGACGTGTGAGGATTTGTTTCTTTCTCCAAAAAGCACACAGTGCACCTGTTTCATCAGTTTTGTTAAGGGTATAATGACTGTAGCACAGGAAGAGATGTAATTATGCTCATATACTATCATAGTGAATTTTCAAGGCCTCTAATTCTATCTGTAGAACATTATTTTGGAAATACTTGCTGCAAAACCCAAGAAACACTGTGTGTTGGGTTTGTATCTGGCAGGGTTTCAGCAGCTGAGGAGGGGACTACGAGCATGGCTCCTGGAAGAAGCTTCGAGAAGCACTCCGAGCTCCAAGTCAGACCTGCCTCTGGCCAAGGCTGAGCCCATCAGTGTCTCTGAGATAAATTTAAGAGGGGAAAAAAATTGTTGGGTGAGTTCTTTGGGTTTGGGAGCTCTTTTCTTCTGGAGAGGACTGAGACCTGACAGAGACAACCATGTGAACACCAAGGTCAGTGAGGAGGGAGTGGGAGAAGCACATCAGAGCAGCTATTCCCCTTTGGCCCATGGTGGGATGGCAGGCTGAGCCCTGGCAGCCCTTAGACATCAACGGTGGAGAAGAATCTCATCTGCAGCCTGTGGAGGATGCTCTGCTGGAGTAGGGGACTGATCCTGAGGGAAGGCTGCACTGGAGCAGTCCAGCTCAGGAAAGCACTGTGAGGGGTTTTAAAGATCTAGTTGTATTTATAACTGTCCTACTCTGATTCAGTTGGTGAATTAGTGGTGGTTTTGTTTCCCTAAGTCAAGTTTGTCTTTTGCCCATGACCATAGTTGTTGGGTGAGCTCCCCTGTCCTTTTTCTGGACCCCCAAGTTGTATTTTCTCCTCCCCAGCCCCGCAGAGGGAGGTAGGAGAGAGCGAAGAGCAGTGTGGTGCTGTGTTGCTGGGCTTCAACCAGGACACACTGTGATGCATGCGCAAGAGAAAGCAACTTGGCCAGTGATTAACAGACCAATTAAGTGGCTTAAAACTTCTGCTAACATTCTCCAGTCAGTTGTGCATTCACTCTGATAACTTCCTTACCAGTGTCACATTTAGATAATGGCCTTTCCACACTGTCTCTTCACTCTGCAGCTCCATCTTTTTGGTTCTTTCTCTTCAATCTCTCCTTTTACCTTTTCCTTCCCTTCTACTTTTCTCACCTCCCTCTCTTTAGGCTAAGTCCAGTTCCCTTAAGAAAAAAACACAAAACCCACGCTATTGTTCTACTGGCATGTTGTCTCTGCCTGTCCCTCAAACAAACCTGAAAATATTTTGGGGAGAAAAAGCACCTACTACCCTTTCTCTACACAGCATTGGGGACTACATTGCTAATTGCTCATAGTCTAGCAAGCATGAAGAGCAGCAGTATATGTTTTTAAATCTAACTTGCTTTCTAATTGCCTTTTTACATTTCAAAATATGGCACAGGGCAAATAGCACCCCAAAAACCCTCAAGCACTTGAATTCAGCCTGGAAGCCAGACCTTCACTGCCCACTGGGGACCTGCACCCCTGCCCATGGGCCCAGGGGCTCCATTTCAGCTTGGCCTGGGCCAGTCAGTGCTGGCCCCAGTGACAATCAGGGTGCAGCAGGCCTGGGGCTGCAAGGGGAGGAAGGAGAGGGTACCTCCAGCATAGGCAGGGCAATATCCTCCCCAGGCAGTGTGCTGTCTTACAGCATCTCTTTTGTTTGTGAAAGGTGACAAAGCACTGCCTACAATATCCTTCATTCCACCTTTACCTGCCCAGTCAGCCATGAGTAACTTCGACCTACAGGGTAATTATTTTTCTGTGCACAGAGAGCTCCACCACACTATTTTCTTCTCCCCTTTCACAAATTTTTCAAGAGAATTTTGGATGTTGCCTCTTCCCATGCAGAGATGCAAATTTATTGTCGCCTCGCTTTTTTTGGCAACGCATTTTGCAAGCATTTCTGCTTGTGCCCTGACCCATGCTGAGCTGTCTGTCAGCCTTTACACCTTGCCTGTGAGTGTTAAATTCAAAATCTGTTCCCAAGCTTCTGGAGTAGCTGCACTCATGCGATATGTTTATAGCTACCAGTTAACCAAGTTGATACACTGTGTAGAAAACATTAGTGGAAACTACCTAATGATAGCTAAGAAAGTGTTCAGTCTGAGAACTAACCATGATATGTGGACTGTATTATCTCTATAACATGGAAGATGCAAAGTTACTTTATGTCGACCCACATGAGAGCCTACATTCGAAATACCTGCTGGAAGCAGGCAAGGCAAGGTAGCAACGCATTTCCCAGGATGTCTTACTAGAGAAAGAAAGTTAACCCTCTTAATGGATGCTTTTGGGGAAATGACCTTTCAAATTTCCTTCGTGATGAGGAGGGAGACGCGTACTGCACATTTCTACACCAACTAAAACACTCAACTGGCACACGTTGGTTTTCTTCCACTTATAGACAGAGCTGTATTCCCCGTGACCAAGGGAGAAGGGTTCAGCTCTCACTCACACGCAGCCATGTCCCGCATATGTCAGCTGGAGCTGTTCTGGAGAACAAAAGAAGAACTAATTCTAACCCACTCAAACAGCTTAAACAGCACGCAACTCGGCTTTTACTTATTTTAACAACAAAAAAATCAATGCAAAGAAGCTTTTAACCTCAGAATAAACGATCATGGAAAGAAGTTAGACTTGTACATTTTGAAAGATCTCAGAACATACAGAATATTATAGATACTACCTAGAGCTGTAGTAGTACAGCTTTCTAGCAGGTAATGTATGACAACCACCTCAAAATCCCATGTGCTTAGAGACCACATTAATACAGCAAGATGTACCGAAAGAATTACCAAAAAGTTGTTGGTTTTTAATGAGAAGATTTTTCCCATACTGAGTAAAACAAGCAGACTTTTCAAGCATATATAATTTTAAGCAGATGTAAATAAGTAATAATCATAATTGATAATCATGTTCACGTTTTTGCCCCTTCGTATGACTAAAATCAACGAGAAAACGAGGAATGGTTCAGTTCAAAGAAATGTCTTTTGCCAGCTGTTTAGCAGCAAGTAGTAGAATAAAGTCAGCCTGGAGATTAATTCACACTACTTCATAAGTCTAAAACAAATTACTTAGCCTGTGGGAACTTAATTGAAAGCAGTGAGTAAGGAGAGTGCAGAGCCCAGCGCGGCTATTTCCGCAACTCCTACAGCCGGTGGGATATTCACTGGTAGTGTTGCTGCAGGAAATCATGAGCAAGTGCTCGTGGAGGTGAGCTGGCTACCTTGCTCGTGGGTAGTCTTTCACTGAACAGGAGAACAGCTTGGAAACACCGCCTTAGATGTCATCTCTATTCCTTGAACCCTTAAACCAATTCACAAGCACCATCCTTCTGTGGGGTCTATCACTTTGGGAACCTTACACCAAAGGCTGTGGAACATTGTTGACAAGAACACGAAGGAGTAAATCTCAGTCATTCAGAAGGGGCAAGGCCTTTTCTGTGGTTTTAGTCTCTTGATGACAGCTGGTACTGTGAATGAACCAAAGACACAGGTAAGCAGCACCCAGTACTGAACGCGAGGCTACCTGCAGAAAGGCTTTGCTTTGTTTTTCCTGAATCTTTGTGATCTGAGGTTTTGAAGCTGTTTTTCTTTTTCTGCCTTCTGTTTCTATTAGAATCTCTCTGCAGTTATTTTCCTGCATGCTAAAGTAAATGAAAGTAAAGACTGAGGTCACAGTACAGGATAAGGACAGTGCAAAAACCTAAGAAGTTGTGTGAATTACTCTCACAAGCAGGTACTTCTAAAATCTCCTGGCTTCTATGCAGTAAAAAGCATTTTCATAAGAATGAGTGACGTGGTGATAATTCCTATGTTGAATCAGGGCCTCTGGTCTTTATTAGTTCATATCACACCAAAAGCGTTATTATTCCTCTGGGGAAAAAAAATAAAAATAGAAGGATGTCATTTCATTATTATGTACCTCTAGCATCCTTCACTTAACAAATTAAAATAGAAGGATGTAATTTCATTATTATGTACCTCTAGCATCCTTCACTTAACACTGTGCTACACAGGAGTTAGCAATACTAACACTTGCAATGGAAAAACTGCTTCAGTCCCACCTTTTAAATGAAGGCTAGCTGAAAGATCACGTTTAGAACACACTTGTAGCTTCAGATCAAGTGATCTTTTAATTTTTAAGAAAGCTTCCAACAGCACTGTGCAAAATTTTTCAGTCTTTAAACTTTTTTTCATCTTTTCATTTTTGAGCCATACTGTGCTTTATGATTTCACAACTGAACATTTAAAGAGAAATTCAAACATTGAAAAAGTTACTAGTTACCTCGCAAAATTTTAGTTCTTTTTATTTTGCACATTGCATTGCCTTAATACTGTTGTTTTCCACCTTACCCAAGACAGAACAGGAAAACTTGTAATATGGGCTTTCCCTCACTGTACTGATCTCCGGAGTCCTGCTCTAGTCTCAGCCTGACTTCTCTTCACATCGAATGGAATGTCACGTTACTGTGACTTATGAAGGTGAATAATGCTGGGACAGACTCCTTTGTGCAGTTTGGACTCACAGTTTTTTGCTTGGTTACTACTTTTGGAGCAGAAGATGGAAAGTAACATAACATTATTAATGATGCTGATGCTTCCAATTGGTATTGCAAGCTTTATGAGTGGGCACGCTGAGCCAATTTGGACAAAAAATACTGACAACAAAAGCATAGTGATGCATGGACTAACCACAGACACCCAGGGCCATGCTGCCTCAAAAACTGATGCTGGTTTCCAGCATATCTCAAAGCGTTTCGTTGCACGCAGTGGGGGTCAGAAAGCTATAAAGAAACATTACGGTGTCAAGACCATCCCTGACAAAACCAGCACCCCTTTGCTTTCCCCCAGAAGGGTTTTGGTACCCATAGCAGGAGAACCACCATGCAGCTGGGGGAAAGGAAGAACATCTAGGCCATGTTACAGCCCTGCAGCTGCATACATAGGAGTTGAGAGGTGTGAGCTGTCATTGCTCTCTGCTGGGAGAAGGCTTCAGAACTGTTAAAAAGACCAACAGGATAGAAAGACAACAGTCAAGCCAAAGGACTTTTAGGCCAAGTATCTCCTGAATCCAGTACCCAATTTCTATATTCAGCTGAGGTCAGAAGAAGGTTTTCAATTATTTCCAATAAGAATTAATAAAAATACTGTAACACTGAAAAACTATCCAGGAAGTCATTGGATACTGCTTCTATACAATCACAGCTATGCGGGATTCTAAAGCTATGACTTTTCCTGTGTAGCTCCTGTAATATTTACTCTTGGTGCCATCTATAGGTAGTCCTTACTGTAAAATGTTTGTACAGTAAGACACTGAAAGATCTTATAATCACCAATACGATTTCTCAACTACAGATGCTGTTGGGCTCTTATTAAGCAGAATTACAATAGCAGCTATTTTTAAATTAAATCTAAGTGTGATTTACCTAAACTCAAAAATCCAACTCATCTTGATTTCTTCCCACTTTTATAATTCACTCAAATAGTCACTGAATGTGTTAAACTGAAACTGTAATCTGAGCAGAAAGTCAAGACACAAGACCCAATCTAACATAGCTATAAACTTGAAAAAAATATTGTTTAGTCAGCATCATGTGAAGATGTGGTGTCTTGTGCAGATATTGTTAGGCTGATATGAAGAAATGGGTATTTTGAAGTTGTACCTACAAGAACAGCAAAACAAAACCTTCTAATCCACCCTTCCAAAACTTGTACACAGAAAAAAATTGTCCTCCTCTGCCCCATCAAAATGCAAAGGAAATGGAAGTGTGATGCTTTATTAGTAGGGCATGAAGAAAGGAGCACAGTAAAAGAACTTTAATACATCCAGTATTGTTCCACTTACTTATAATGTAGTATGGCTTTTGTGTCTTGCATATATGTACCATCATGGTAAATTAGCTGCTTTGGCATGGAGGAGAGAAGAAACCTATTCTTGAAGTCTAAATGCAAAAGCCATATTTGGCATACACTAAACAGGGGGGGGGAAAATAAATTGATTCACATGCATGTGGTACAAACCAGATTTTAATTTGGTTTATGAAATCTGAAAGCCATAAAGGTAAAACTAATAACCATGATAGCTTCCCATATTCAAGTTCAGAATCATGCCTGGTTTTGGTCCCTCAGATGAACTAGAACACTGTCTACAGACTAATATCGTTGCTCAAACAATTCTTTTGAGTTGTAACCTTCAGGAATTACTCATTTTGAATTATTATTTGCAGTACAGTATGAGGTGCTTTAGCTATGATATATCAATAGGCTCTGCATGAGAAGGAAACACTCTTTAGTTGACCGTTCATCTAGGCTCGTCCGAAGGAACGCAAAACAAGCTGAGAAATAAGCCTTTAACTATAAATGAGAGAAAACATCAGAATAGCTTCCCATCGTTGTATGGGAGTGTGCATCACTTCCTATTTTCATATTGACTGTCTTTCTAAAACGATTTAATAGATCGGCCTCAGCTTTTGAGACAAATAGTAGGATTGTTGGCTACAATCTTATGGCCTACAAATGCATCGTGGACTATCAGAATGCCCCCCTTTGCCCTTACAGTCTAGTAAATCAAAACCTGAATGGGTGGCAGAAGGGACATCTTATTAAGACAGTTGTTTATAATCATAAACACAAGTGTGTAGGGAGACTTGGAAGGTAGAAAAGCCTTTTTTGCCTGACTCTGAGCCTTCAGAAGCTGTATCGCCTTTATGATGTGAGTATACTCAATTAGTGCACGTGTTCTGAAAGGTACTGATGTAAACAGCAGGTTTTTCATGGAAACATGTAATCAGTTCCATTCAACCAGAAAACATTTAAGATGTCAGAGAACTAGAAAGAAAAAGCAAACATGAGAAAATAAAATAAAAAGAAAAAAAAAAGGACTTGAATATTACCACAATAAGAAAATCTTAACTGATGTATTCTTTTTTGTTATAGCCAACAATTAATATCTTTAATTTCTCATGATTAGAATTGTAATGTGTTTCCTAAAGGTAGGCAAAGGTATGAGACATTCTCTTTCCAAATGTGGTGTGGTGCACACAGTGCATTGTTACAGTTTACACAGTGAATTCTATGAAAAGCCTCTACCAACATTTTCATGACTTCATCAAGCCCTGCCCAGTGTCCTCCTCTGGTGTCCTTCCTACCCACCATCTATTCCCTGTTTTATACGTACCCTGGAGTCCAGGTTATTTAATCAGAGAGTAAACACTAGTGGGGAAAGGTTTGTCTGTTGCTCTTTTTGACTTCAGCTGCATGTTAGAAGCTGATCAGTTGTTGCCCAGCAATGCAAACTGATTACCCGGTTTAAAGCCCTTAATTAATTACCCATTCATTAAACCCACAGTTAAATAGAATGTGTGATATTTCGTAATTAAAACAAATTGTTGTACACAATATCTTTTAATTCAATAGATTTATATGACCTGTTAGCTGCGTATTAAGGTTGAGTACAAAAAAGCACTGTGACTGAATTTTTGAATGGGAAATAACTATACAGCAATCAATAGCAAGTTACTATTTATAAAGGCTATCTACTAGTATAATAGCCATCATTTTACATCACTTTTAAACTAGCTCACAATTATCTTATTCCCTGGGCCCAGTTTTTAGTACCTGTGCATATACCTGGTGTTTTCCATGAGGTGATTGCTGCTCTCTAAATAGAATATTTGACTGGGGCTGCTATCTACTATTATCAGAATAAAACAATTCAGGTTCTTCTCGGCAGAATATAAATAACAAAATTAGTCTAACTCAACACTAAAGTATTTGAAGGTGTTTTACTTCCCTGGTAAATCAGTTTCCTTCCTAGCCTTTTTCCAACATCACCATTTGCTTTTTTAGCTCCAGCACTGCTTCCTTTCTGCTCCCGACAAGAAGCACAGAGCTTTCTAGTTTCATCCCTGTCACTTAACCGCTGCAACTCTCCTTCCTGAGCTAATCCATTCCCTTATCCTTAACCATGTGGGGCTAGCCAAATCACACTGCTTTTTCAGAAAGGAAGCTATTTCTTTTTCATCCTTCCAGGACAGTACATGGACTACTGGGACTAGACGGGGTGAATCACTGGGTGATTTTTATCACAGCAGGGTAAAAGGTAAGATAAAAACAGCTTATGCAACTCAACACAACAGAAAGAATACCACTATGACATATCTGGATACCTTTGTCCAGGATACATATGAAAAACAATGGCTGTTTTTCAAGGGAAAAAAAAAATTAAATCTTTAAATCACAAGGCTTTTGCTGATTTATTCTTCCCCAGCCCCTTCACTGCCCTGTTGCACACAGGTGGGGTTTCATCCTTGGATGGAATAAACCCGGATCAGCAGGTGAAATTCTGCCAGTTTTCACAGATGAAGTGGGAAAGAAAAAGGAAGAAAGTATAACACTTTTCCTCTTCGCACTCAAAATTCTCATATTATAAAGAATAATGACCCGAGAAATTGAAGTATGTTGCAGGTGAATTTTTTTATTAGAGGGCCCAGAAAAAAATAAATTTGAATACAGTTTGCCTAGCATGCTCGCTGTATGATATAGATTACTTGGGGTTTTCATATTTGAAGTAGATAAATAATTTCCTGGTTGGAAGCTTCTGAATAATGGTTCTTTCCTCTATTTTGAGTTCCTGTATTTTTTTTATTTCTGTCAATTAAAAAAAAACTTGATAAAAATAACTTTATAAAGAAGAACTTCATAAAAAGCTTATAGTTTAATCCTCTAATGAGAATTAGCACAGAGTACCAATTTTATTCAAGTGCATTTAACAATCTTACCCACATGCTGCTAAAAACTGAGTTATCTGAAAGGCAAGTCAATGTCAAACCTTGCTTTTATCTCGCAACAGAAGGCTCAGGAAGATTTGAAGAGCTCCAAGATTAAGGCAGCCTAACTTACAACAGACACAAAAGGAAAACCACGCTTGATTTTACTTTCAGGGTACAGGGCTGAGTTGGAATTGGACTTGCACCTTGACCAGAAGTTTCAAGCTCCACTAGCACAGCTGCCTACGCTAGGTCTAGATCATGAAATACAGATCTTAGTAAAGCTACAATCCATATTTGTTACGTGACAGTACAGATTAAATGTTTTTCCTCACTTCCATAAACATGAAGGCAGTTCTCAGACAAACAGTGATAAAGAAAGAATTGCAGTCAAGAACATGTTCTTTTAAAATGCTATTAACATAATACATGATTGACAATCCATCTTGACTGCTGGTAACTGCATAGTGCAGCTCCAAACTTAATCAGTCATCATGAAACCTACCCTTTTCTCACCTTTAGCTACAAACATTAGCTGCCCTTTATTTACAATATTCCCAAGCAACCTTTCAACCCTACTGGGTTACTTAGCAAGGAGATACAAATCTGCAGCAATGAAAAATTTGTCTGCCCAGGCATCAGACTTGATGTGAAGTGAGAAAATGTGTACTCATTTCAGGTGTCTGTTTATCTCTTTCTAAGGTACAGTATTTGTTTCCACAGAAGTAGTAGTTCTGAGAATATCCCAATTCTGCTAGCAATGGCATAGGTATTTATTTCATACTCTTGAAATTGTGGCCTGTGCAAAAAAAGAAAAAAAAAAAGAAAAAAAAAAAAGGAAAAAAGAGTCCATGTCTCAAGTGAATTTCTTCCTGTATATGGGCGGTGTTAGAAAATTATTATTTTCCATTAGGTAAAAATATAGTCCAGTAACAATTACGACAGTTCTTGTAACTCCCCCTCTTTTTCCTCAGGTAAAATTACATTAAAACCCAAGCCAAATGGTATGTGCAGGAGTAGCCAGGTCAGGCCTGCCCTGACTCCCTGTTCCTTCACTGTACCCCACACTTTTATCACCCTGTGTTTTTCCCCTTTCTGCTGTCACCTCTTTCCCTCTCAGCGTTTGTCTCATTCCAGCTACTTCCTCAGTAAAAATAGGATTACTAAACTTCTACAGTATTTCTTCTATTACTCTGGTGCACCCCCCCCCCCCCCCATGCTACATATGCTTTAACTGCACAGTCAGTAAAGCATTCAGGAGAGCACAGGAAATCTTCACTGCTTTCTGTCTGCCCAATACCTAGCATGACAACGTTCATCCTTGGTTGCTCAATCCATGTGACAAGGAAGTTTAGGATTATGATTTACGTGGGGTTAAATGATCTCTGTTACAGTAATATCTGAGCATGCAGGCACTTTTTATGTGGTATGTAGCCCATTAAGTAGGGAATTGTGGAGAACTGGGGAATAGAGAAATAAACTGTGATAACAGCAACAGCAACAAAAAAATACTAAATCGGATAAGCATCGAGTAACTACTGCTTTGTCAATCGTGTCTCAGCACCAAAATCCATGAGAATCATTATCTCTTCTCTCAGGATGAATTTCAACCTCTGTATTGCCAATAGCCTTTTAAGTGCTCCCATTGGTCTTGCTTTTGCTGCCATAGCATCTAAAACTCTCAATGCAGTGTAGTGTATCAGTAACCACTCCACCTCCAGCTATTTCAGCAACTGTCACAATGGATGTGGAGAGCAGCTGAATTGACCTACATCACTACTCACTCATACAATTACTTTATTTTTACAGCACTGGCACAATGGATTTGTTTGCCGTATTTTAAATCTTTGTTTTGTTGAAATAATGAAAATCTTTGCGTTGTGTCTTCATTTGTATGCATGTGAAAAAAAATCACAGGGCTTTTTTATCACCAAAGGCTTTTAAAAATCTGCTCTGTGCTCAGTTTCCATTCTTCTCAGACCCTGAAATATGAGTTGTTATTCACATCTGAAATATCTCTCTCATTGTGTGCAAGTGAAAAACTGCTAGTATTTCAGTGTATTAATACAGTGGATTCAATTATTCATTAGGAAAATGTAGTAACTAACTAGAAGTGACTTCTGATGACATGAATTTTCCAGCATGAAGGAATGAACAGAGTATTTTCAAAATATATTAAGAAAAAAATCGCCTAGAGCATGAAAAAAATATCATAAACATCTTTAACAAGAACATGAATACATTTTCATCTGGGCACCTGATTCTGAGAGACACAGAAGGCCACAAGTCCAAGAGGACAGACTAGAGCAGGGTTTTTTGGTAAGGTAAAAAATTAAATAGTATTATTTCAGAACCATAATTATTCAGTAAAAAATTGTCCGACATATTATTTAGAAAGGAAAATATATTAGAACTATGGATTTTGCTTTCCAGAATCTGACCTTTCGGAATCCAATATAGACCAAAAACCTGACAGCAATACAGATTGTGAAATACTTCTTTCAGAGATGATAAACTGGTAGTACGTTTCAGTTACATTCTACCCAAATTACACTTCAGTGTATTTATCTGACTAACACACGGACACTGGCGGGATTTTTATGATCCAAAAAATGTGAGTTTTCTGTAACGGAAACCGAGAATGTATTTTCCTGTTGAAGGAGTGCCACTGTCTGCCCCACTAGATGAACTTGCAAGGGAAAGCAGCTGAGAGACACAACAGAAGGAAAGAATGACTTACAAAGTACCCCTCCCATTCACACAGGTAGATCTGCAGCAAATGCCTTCTTCGCACATGAAAACCCCAAGTTGTTCAAAGCTCTTGAACAAATAACTCAATGAGAAATTGTTTGGGTGCTTTTCTTTGCCCTCATTCACCAAAGCAGAGGAAACTACCTGTTCCAGATGTACTGCTGAACCCTATGAATCCATCCTTTGTAAAGAAAGATTTGGGTTTGTGCGGTAAGCCGTATGTGTAAATTTGTGCCCTAGAATTGCCTCACAGCATGGCAGTGGGTCGTGAAGGGGTGAAAAACTCGTCCTGACCAAGTGGACCTGCATTTTGACAGGCTGCTGACCATCACCTAAGCTTGTTATATTGTTCAGGGATTTCTTACATAACACGTCTAAAAGATTGGTAATCGTCCAGAACTGACTGGAGTCAACTTAGCAAGGAATGTAAGCAACAGATTTTTTTAAATGCTTCCAGTAAAATCTGTTGTGTGACACTCATCCCTAGCAAAAGCTATGGAACTATAATGGAGACGTTGATATAAAAAGTATGAGGACACCCTAAGAATGGGTAACTGCCCAAGACAGCACATTCTAGCGTGGCTGCAAAGGGTGACAACACCAATTAAAGGGATCGCTCTGTGCACTCTATTAGATAATTATCCAGCTAAGGTCAAGGCTCACATTCTCCTCAAGTGCTTTGATAATGGTTTATTACAGCAGCCCATTTCAAGTGACATCAGGCCGACAGCTGGTGTACGGAATACATTTCAGCACGGCCAAGGAAACAAGCTGGAGGTTAATGGGGGGGCCCAGCAGTCCGAAAGGCAGGCTGCTCCTCTCCCCTGGTCCTACATGGCACATAAAGCTGCGCTTTCTGTACAATCCCAAAGGGATATGAAATCCAGTGCGTGTTATTTCTGTAGTCACAGGAGACCTGGGCATTGAACGGACGGCTTCGGCATCCTTGCGGTTTTTCCTGGTGGACACTGAAGACAAAAAGTCTCTTGTGGAGTTAAGAGTTTCCTGTGATTTGTGGCGTTAGGATTCTTGTTATTTGCACAAGCCCTGCATAGGTTACCTTAGTCAAGCCCTACATACTAAAGCAGCTATTTAGTCATTCTAATGAAGTCTTCTTTTCATCTATACTTTATTTATAAACCTGACTTTCCAGAACTGTATAATAAAAGTCCTTTAACATTGTCATTAGATATTTCATTTTAAAATTAATCATTGCATATATACATTTGTAAAGCTCTAGCTAAAATACAGAACTTAATAAAAAGATACCTTTTTTTCTTCCACTGATTTCGTTGAACGTTGAATTACACCTATTGGTCCTACTCCTTGCCTTTCAAACAGCTGCTGTAGCTGCAGACTCTATTCATTTGATATTAAGTCCTGCTCACAAGAGCTTATGGCTGAAGTCTTCAGAGGAGGACACATTATGACTGCCCTGTATAATGAAAGCACTTCTTAATTATTTTAATATTCTGAGAAGCCAAGATAACCAAAGTTAACTTCTTAAACCCATACTTGAAGCAGCTGTTTAAGTGACCTAATTTAAAACCAAACAACAAATAATCCCAAACCCCACAAACAGAAGACTTTGCACATTTCCTTTAGAATTTAGTGACAGCTGCTGAGTACTCAGAAGAGAAAATCAAGTCACATATTCAGCTGCCTCACTTTGATTTAATTCATTGTGCCACAGCTCAGAAATCATGGTCAGATAGATTTTAAATCAAATTTTCAAATGCAAGCTGCAGAGGTTTTTCACCTCCCAGGTTTTCACTTCCTAGATTAGAAAAGGAGTTTTTCTCTCTGACATCAGTGAGATTGCTCAGATAAAAACCAAATAGATTGTGCTCTCTCACGTCTTAGATCTAACACTGTCCTATTAGCTCTCTTCTTTGACACTACTTCTAAATGTCAACTGATGAATCCTTACGCGATGGAAAGAAAATAGTCCATTTTACAACTGGGAGAAGAGAAGCAATGGCCACACCAGCAAAAGGAAGTGTGGGACAGCAGGCGTGAAAGCTCAGAAGTTCAGTCCTCAGTCCACACCACTAGATCTGGGCATCCTGCTGCACTGTGCAGACTGGCCCCACAGGCTGCCCTGCTCAACCCTTTATCAAGAGCGTGAAGTGAGTGGTGGCAGTGAACATGCATCAACAGCCTTGCTGTTACTGCATAATCTTTTGATTACAACACTCTGTCAAGTGACTAAAATAGCTATCTTGAGGCAGCGTGCTATCTTGCAGCACACCTTTTGAGGTCTCGTAGTAATTCCCTCTTGTAACAAGGAAATTACTCTCTCCTTCCAGCGAAAGGACACTACCACAACAGGTAGGCCAGTGAAAGGGCTGGCTTCAAATAGTTCCATCAGCCAGCCTTTTTTTTCCTGTTGGGAATTCATGACAGGTCACGACTGTTTGTTAGTTCCCAGTATGCTTTATCATTTTGCTCATGTGCCTAGAATGTCAGCTGCCTAAATTGTAAACCAGGAGTAAATATTTATCCCAGCGCAAGAAGCTAAGATGCCCGGATGCAGCAGACACGGGCCCTAACCATGCACAGCAGGCATCTTCACAGGATGGTGGAATGGTTGAGACTGGAAGGGGCCTCTGGAGGTCATCTGGTTCAACCCCGCTGCTCCAGAAAGGCCACTTAGAGCAGGTTGCCAACCACTGTGTCCAGATGAGGTTTGAATACCTCCAAGGCTGGAGACTCCACAACCTCTCCGAGCAACCCGAGCCAGTGCTTGGTCACCCTCCCAGTAACAAAGTGCTTCCTGATGTTCAGAGGGCACCTCCTGTATTTTAGTTTGTGCCTGCTGCCTCTGATCCTGTCACTGGGCATCACTGAAAAGAGTCTGGCTCCGTCTTCTTTGCAGCCTCACTTGAGGTATTTATATACATGGGTGAGATCCCTCCCCTGAGCTTTCTCTTCTCCAGGCTGAACAGCCCTAGTTCTCCCAACCTTTACTTATAGGAGAGGTGCTTCAGCTCCTTAATTGCCTTGGTGGCCCTTCTCTGGACTCTCTCCAGTGTGTCCATGTCTGCCTTGTACTGTGGAGCCAAGAATGGGTCAACGTGCTCCAGGTATGGCTTCATCAGTGCTGAGCAGAGGGGAATGATCACCTCTCTTGACCTGCTGGCAACACTTTGCTGGGTGCAGCCCCAGGTACCATTTGACTTCTTTGCTGCAAGGGCACATTGCTAGCCTATGGTCAACTTGGTGTCCACCAGGAGCTTCATTTGGCATGAGACTAATGGATTTAGAGAAATAACAGTGATACACCACAGCAAAGTCCAGTCCAGCCTGTAATGATGATGGATATTCAGAAAAAGATGTGAAAAGCTCTTGTCAAAAAAGCTAAAATGAAGTAAGCACTTGTTGGGCCTTATCTATACTGTGAGACATTTCAATGGCTTGAATTTTTCTTAACTCCTTTCCCCAAAACAACCTAACTATCTGTAAAAGGTATTTCCCAGTAGTATTTTTTCAGTCAAGTGACATTTGAGTTTCTTTCTGAATGTAGAAACCATCACTAAGACATTTCAATATATCAAAGGCAATATGTGTTCCATCTTTTGCATCCAATAAATAACAGTATACAAAAGTAGAGGTTTAAAGTATATACATTTAGAGTGGATGCAGCATGAAGAGATATATATATGCTGCATATCATATATATCAAGCAGAAACTTTTTTTCTTGAGCTGACACCTTGCCCATAGCAGGTTTTTACTTTTTTTAATTAGTTTCTCCCATTATATTTGTGACTGTTAAGCAATAGTTCACCACATAATTTAACAGTGTTTTGAATTTGAAAGCGAGAATGCAAAGCTAAGTCCTTCAAGTGCTGAGTAATAAATCCAGCAGCTGTGCCCACGAGGCACCACTTTCATGTTTTTACTGTACCAAAAGAGCAGAGTATGCTATCTATGAATGAAACTTTTCAAAACTATTTAGACAACTTCTGTCTGGTATCTTCCATGTGAAATGTTTTGCCATTACAATGGTGAAAGAATGTGAAAGCCAGTATTCAGAATAATCCAAATCACAACCTTTCAGAGTATCTTTTAGATCAAAGCACTTCTGCTCTTCAAGGTCTCCCCCCTCACTCGTTTCAGCATGTCAAGCCTGACGTATTCCCATGACAGGCATTCTCCTTATAAACCATGCCTGCCCACACACCAAACATGCCCAAGATGAAACGCCTGTAAGTACAGCTGGTCCCTACTCCAACCAAGACCCTTCAAAGAATGGTGCACAGCAAGTCAGAATACCTTTCAGACTTCTTGTGTATTACTCCATATCTCACACATATCTTACTCTATTTCTATGGTTTCTTACAAAGACACTGTTACTCAGTTTCTTTCCACTTCTTTAGGGGGGGAACAGTACCAAATATATTTTTTTTCCTCACACTAAATTAGCTTAATGGAACAGATCTTTATCCTTACAGGAATTCAACATATTACAAAGTGTTGGAGATGGTCCAAGTTTTGATCTGTTAAATATTTACAATAAAGATGAACACTATACATATAAAAATGTAACGAGAAACAAAGCCTAAAATTGTGTTGCATAGTAAAGACAGGGTTGAAAATCAAGTTGAAAGTTGTTGGTATTTCACTACTGAAGTAAAAATTAAGGAAAAATATATTACCAGTACACTTAAAACAGCATGATTATTTTTCACTCTCATAAATCTCACTCCAAATCTTTTGCACAAGTTACGACTCATTAGGACTCAGGCACTTAATGGCATCTGCTGAAATTGTCAACAGATCAATTAAATAAACAAATGAAAGAATGAAACAGAATTAGGCTAGGACAAGAGTGAAGTTTAGCTTATTCACTTCTGAATGGACAAAACAGAACTTGAAGCCACTGTTGCTAGGAAATGGAAGGATGAAAGGGTAGTGCAATTTCTCTTATTTTTCTCCTGCTAAGGACTAATTGTTTCTTTGTTTGTATTTTAATAGACAGACTTTCAGGCATTAAGTGTTTTGAGGAGAGAAGAGAGCAAAGCGCAGTTGTTTATAATTATTAACAGAACAAATGTATTTCATATTGAAATAAATTATCTAATGTTACAGAAAACATTATGTTCAATACCACTGCTGATTAGCATGTCCCTGGTTTAAGTGGGCATATTGGCAACACTAAAGTTTACATTTCTCTTCTAATTTCTTATTCCTTGTCTGAAATAGTTGCTGTCATAGCACACAGTAAACCTCTCTTTGTCCTGGAAGGGTCTTTAGTACAAGAAATTCTCTGTTTACATCACGAAAAAGGTCAATGCTTATCTCACTTCACAAAAGGGCATACTGCAGGATAAATAAAATCTGGTTATAAAGCCAGACGGTAAGACTGATTTTTAGACAGGAGTCCTGCATAACTGCAGATAGAAGGTCAACTTAACAACAAATACCAGTCGATATCTATAAGGGCTAATCAGGCTGCTAAAACCAAGCAAACGGATCGCCCCTGTACTCGGCACTGGCGAGGCCGCTCCTTGAACCCTGGGTTCAGTTTTAGGCCCCTCACTAGAAAGACATCGAGGTGCTAAAGTGTGTCCAAAGAAGGACATCCAAGCCAGTGAGGGGTCTTCTGAGAAGTGACTGAGGGAGCTGGGGTTGTTTAGCCCGGAGAAAAGAAGACCGAGGGCAGATCTTGCCTCTCTCCACAACAACCTGAAAGGAGGTTGTAGGGAGGTGGGGGTTGGTCTGTTCTCCCACGTGGCAAACTATGAGACAAGAAGAGGCATCCTCAAGTTGCACCAGAGGAGGCTGAGATTAGATATTGAGAAAAATGTCTTCACAGAAAGGGTTGTCAGGCACTAGAAGAGGCTCCCAGGGAAGTGGTGGAGTCACAGTCTCTGGAGGTATTTCAAAGATGTGTAGATGCGGTGTTTAGGGACGTGGTTTAGTGGTGACCTGGCAGCGCTGGCTTAATGCTGGACTTGATGATCTTAAAGGTCTCTTCCAACCACAACCTGCCTGGGTGCAATCCTGGGTAACATGCTCTAGGCAATCCCACTTTAGTGGCCGCTGAGCTCGGTGCACAGGGCTTTTTTTTACCTGAAACAGGGTTCCATGTGGCCAGCGGGGTGACCTCCCCTACCAAGCCAGCAGCTCTTGAGAGAGAGGCAGGTGAGGTGGAGCTGCAGCCCCAGCGGGGTATTTAAACACCTCAGGTATTTAAACACCTCACCCATCATCTGGGTGTGTCTCGGGAGTCTGTGTGTTTGGTCACTTGGGCAGGTCCAGATGTGGTTGCACCATGGCCAAAAGCTGCTGCCCAAAGAAACGTGGTGACCCAGACGAAGGTCCCACACAAGCAGGTCCCTGGCTGCAGGGAGTGCTGGAGCTTGGCACTTGCAAGGAATGACTACAGAGACAATACCTGTGTTGGGTGCGAGCAGATAAATGAGCTACTCAGCCTGGGGGCTGACCTGAAAGAGGAGACTGAAAGGCTGAGGACTATTAGGGAGTGTGAGAGGGAGTTAGACTGGTGGAGTCAGGCTTCACCTTCCCTGAAACAGTCCCAACAGCCACATAGACATCAGGACACTGAGGGCTCCCTGTCCTCTCACCATCACGCTGAATGGGATGGCTTAGAAGGTAGGGAACGTTGGAGACAAATTGCTGGCAGGTACAGCAGATGTGGCAATCCAGGAGCCACTGAACCTCCCCAGGTGTCTGCAAAATAGATTCGTTGCTTTGGGTGAACCAGATATTAAAGAAAACGAGTGGACTCATTTGAGGGAAGAGATGCCATCCAAAGGGACCTTGACAGGCTTGAGAAATGGGTCAGTGCAAACTGCATGAGGTTCAACAAGTCCAAGTGCAAGGTCTTGCACCTGGGCCGGGCCAATCCCAGGCACAATTACAAGACTGGGTATGGAGTGGGTTGAGAGTAGCTCTGAAGAGAAGGACTTGGGGGTGTTGATTGACAAGAAGCTCAACGGGAGCCAGCAGTGCACTCATGTGGCTCAGAGGACCACCCATATCCTAGGGTGCATCAAGAGGAGTGTGGCCAGCAGATCAGAGAGGTGATTCTCCCCCTCTACTCTGCTCCCCACCTCGAATTCAGTGTCCAGTTGTGGTGATCCCACCATAAGAGGGACATAGATCTGTTGGAATGAGGCCAGAGGAGGCCACAAAGATCTGGCTGGAGGTGGAGCACCTCTGCTACGAGGACGGGCTGAAAGAGCTGGGATTCTTCAGCCTGGAGAAGAGAAGACTCTGGGGGAACCTTATAACTGCTTTCCAATACCTGAAGAGATCCTGCAGGAAAGCTGGAGAGGGAATCTTCACAAGAGCGTCCAGTGATAGGACGAGGGAAAATAGATTTAGATTGGATCTTAAGAAAAAGTTCTTCAGTATGAGGTTGGTGAGACTCTGGAATAGATTGCCCACGGGGGTTGTGGATGTCCCCTCCCTGAAGGTGTTCGAGGCCAGGTTGGATGAGGCCTTGAGCTACCTAGTCTAGCTGAGAGGTGTCCCTGCCTGTGGTGGGGAGGTTGGATGAGATGATCTCAAAGGTCCCTTCCAGCCTAAGCCATTCTATGATTCTATGATGCCCTTACAGGAGTTTTC
>WUAM01000071.1:29063056-29086248 GCA_024336885.1 Actenoides hombroni
TTGGATGAGATGATCTCAAAGTTCCCTTCCAGCCCAAGCCATTCTATGATTCTATGATGCCCTTACAGGAGTTTTCACAGAATCACACAGTCACAGAATTGTCAAGGTTGGAAAAGACCTCTAAGATCATCATGTCCAGCCATCAACATCAACACCACCACCAAGACAGAACACACAACAAAGAAAAAAAAAAAAGGGAAAGAAAAACAAAACAAAACACACAAAACCCACCTCACCACTAGAGCATGTCCTGAAGTGCTTCATCTACACATTCTTTTAATACCTCCAGGGATGGTGACTCCACCACCACCCTGGACAGCCTGTTCCAGCACCTGACTACTCTTTCAGTGAAGAAATTCTTCCCAATACTTCATCTAAACCTAATTATAAATTTGAATGAACTTTTAAAGTGGATCTATTGCATAGATTGTTGAAATGTTAAAGCAATTAGAACAGCTTTTCTCAGCAGATTAATTCAGGAAAAATTCCAAGCAATGGTGAAGTAGCTCTTGGGAAATAATTACTAAAATAGTAAGAGGAGTTCATAATCAACAAAGATGCTAACTTAATGAAGCACAGTTTCCCCCTGAATATATGTATGTCGTGTCACCCTACCTAACCCGTGACACAGTTCACTTGAAATCCTATCTGGAGCAAACAAACCGCTACGGGAACACTTGTGTACAGAGCTCATCCCTGCTGGAACTGCTTTAACGTAGAGAAGCTGCAGCTGCTTATCACTGCAGTTTACCCTCAAGACAACAAAGGAGGCAGAGGTAACAGGAAGGGAGTGGAGGAAGAGTTCTAGTAACGACAGTATCACGATAGCTATGAGAGAAATTACGTCAGTAACTAGTTCCATCAATCCAAAAAAGCTCAAATATTCTTCTAAATAAATACTCATGCAAACTTTAAACAGTAAAACTGTGGGCCTATTGTGTAGACTAAAGCTAGAAGAGATACATGGCAGATCATATTTGTTATCTGTGAGAAAAACTAGAGGGTCTGGATACATTTTGTGGTATATTTAAAATCTTCTTTTGTTACAAATCAACTGATTGTCATATTGTTTAAAATATGTTATTTTTTACCATCCAAAACCAGCTTGGGTCCTTCCATCCTGCATATTACAGAGAGTTTTGAATCTCTCAACCTATCCAAAAAGGGGGAGCCCAAAGTTCCAAGGCAAAAATACCACACCTGTAAGCTAGGTTGCAGTATTTGATTCAATGCAGCTGGAAGGAATGGGGGGTACTGACCAGGCTGAATTTTAATCCCTCTCCAGTTCAGAGTGATCCTGACAGACAAAACCAGACTGCATTAAGAATCTGCTCTCTGGTGCCAGCCCTCCTCTACCTCAGCTGGATGCCTCCATCGATGTGTGAGGGAGTTACACTCAAAATGTTGTTACTCCATTTAAAGTTTTAACAGTTTCTAACAGTCTAAGGAAAATCTCCTACTTTTCTCTGGTGCCTTGCTCACCCTTTCAATGTTTCTCTGAATCCTACAGTTAACAGTTTCAGGCTTCCTCAAGATCAATGGGGGGAGATAGACACGTTACAGGCTTCCTGAGGTACTTGATGAGAACAGCACAATGTTCACAGCAGGAGTCTCTTATTCCTAAGTCTTTGGATCTGCTTGGGGCTATTATAAATTTTCTTAGCACAGCCTGTCTCCTTCTCCCTGCTGCCCTGGAAAAGATTGGGAGCCACATTTTGCCCTCTCCCAGGGCTGTCACCCTGGAGGGGATGTCTGTCCACAGTGACTATGTAGTGGTGTCAGCCCCCTGCCCCAGGCACTGCTAGAGGGATGCCAACAGCACAGGGAGGCCACAGGCATGTGGCCACCAGGCAATTGCTGCCGTGGCCAAAACCAGCTCACACTGAGGCAGGGCCAGACACGTCCTGAGACCTTGCACTTTCAGGTCAGCACAAAGCCAGTACAAAGATTCATATTTACTGGATTGCAGGGTCACAGGGATGATGGAAAACTCAGTTCCAGCTCCTGTAGAGTCTGCTTTTGGCCTATTTAGCCAAAGCAAGACTTTAAATCTTGTGCAATACAGGACCAGTCAAAGGCAGGAAAAACATCAGTCTGATTAGTTGTTTTAATTTGAAGAGCATGGCTGGCAGAAAGGGAGACACTGCTCCCACAGCACCTGGGCTGTTGAGCCAAGTTCTCAACAGGGACAACGACACGACAGCTGATTGTGACCTCTGATGGGGAATGGAGGAGAAGCCTAAAAGCTTGCCTAGGAAGACTGCCTAATAGGACTTGCAGAATCCAGAGCTAAGTTTGGATAATGGGTGGTTGGGGTTTCTCCCTCCAAGAGACATAGAACTACAAGGCACATTTCTGCATGGACAGCTCTTCAATGGCAGCTCTGTCAACACCCTTTCTCAGTGGAGTCAACAACAGATGCTCAGATGGAAACCGCAACTGCTACAGCACACAGAGAGGACAACTCAGCCCTGGCAGATGACTCTCAAGACACGGCCACAAAGAACACACCCTCTCATACCAGGCAGCACAAAGGTTGGCCAACAGTGATAGATCGTGGACACCTATTCTGTGTGCACCCACATCCTGAGCACTCTTGCTGAGGGGGCCAAAAGCAGTTACAGCAGCAGCTGCTGGGAATGGAGTTCAGGGTCTGGTTTCGCTACTTGATAAAATCAGCTTCACTAGAACTGATAGATGCACAAAGGAAGATGCTTGGGGTCAAAATATTCTCCATAATTCCCTGGTGTGGTGAAAAACACGGTGATATTCAGGTTATGAGACCCATTTCAGTGGGTGTCCAGCCCAGCTTGGCTGCCTGGTGACCTCACACAAACTACACAAAATAAGCTCTTTCAAACACAGTCCTGGTTTATGCTCTTTTAAAAACAGCTACATTTAGTCCATTCTAACACAGGATAAAGTTCTTTGCTTAAGGGACTTTATCTCCCTCTTCTGAGCTGAAGAGTAATTGCTTTTAAGGTATTTTTATTCCTGCTTCTAGCAGACATTGCAGCCAACTCTGAACTCAAAGATCATAAGGGAAGAAATGGCAAAGGATAGTGAGCTGCCTTGAAAAAACCCATCAGCTTCCGGATAGCAGTGTCCTGAGGGCACCACTAGACCTTAATGGTCCTGACCAGCCTGACTTGGGGTCTTCACCCATACACTCTGTCCAGGGCCTCCATTTCAGATCAAGCTGGGGTTTTCAGGCCTCAGTCCCTAGTCCTGCCAGTAGACCTGTTTGTCCAGTCTTCTTGCTGAGCTCTGGCACCGTGGGGTTTCACCCTGGGCAAGGGCACTGCTCGTGCAGTGCTGCAGTCACCCGTGGCTTGCTACCCCTTGGGGAGCAGCTCTGGTCCTGCTGCTCCCTGCCATCAGAGCCCAGGTGTGACAGACAGCCTTAGGCTACGTAAAGGACCGCTGTTCTCAGTGTTACCCGAGAGAAAGTTTCAGGTCTGGGTCATTCTTGGGAGGAGAAATAGGCTACAGTTTTTGGATGCCTCTGTGGCAATGCACTGAAGCTTACTTTGGGCAAAGAACTGCAGTAAGAATCGTTCCTTCAGGGACTTTCTGGTGAAATACAAGGGTTTTAAAAAATGTAACAGCTGATCTTGAGAATAAATAGATGCATTTTCCATTTCAATTGGTACAAAAACAGTAAGAGCAGAGAAAAAGAAAGAGCAGCATGTGACAGAACAGTATTCACAGAGACCACTGTGGATCTGTGTAACTGGGCCACTACCTTTTGTACCTATTCACCTGTGTAACTCCATCGAGATAACCAAGCTAGCCACTTCATGTTTGGGGACCACTGGATATTTGGATATTTTTTAACTCTTTTGAACATACAGCTTGATTAAGATATGACTGAAAATAAGTAAGTTTGACCTACAGACCTAGGAAGCACAGTTTTTGCACCCAAAACTAAGTTTGACTGTGATATCTCCATTTTTCTGATTCCTTATTTACTGCTGCTCACCCAAAATACTTGCAGACAGGAGCGTAGGGCAGTCCATTCAAAGACTATCACCTATAGTTGTGATTTTAATGAAAATACTTTCATATGCTTTCTGAGTTTTCAGACTGCTGTATAGAATGTTGAGGTGCCTGTGCAATCTCCCTTTACATTGAAAGGGATAAAGGGCAGACAGGATGAGAGAGATGGGGCTCATAAACAGGATTCAGGTGACAAGGCAGGTTGGGATGGGAAGCATAAAGCTCCATACTTTTGAGAAGACCTTTTGAAGTCTCACACTTAAGAAATGAGTATTACTGAAAATTTCACATACCCATACACATATTTTTTCCTCTGTTTAAAGATCATGCATCAGGTTACCTAGAAATTTTAAGTCTTCTTAGAAAGCTAAGACATGAGTTCATATGGAAAATGATGACAGAGTTCCATGGAGAATGTTTTAGGTTCTTTTAAGATGTAGATATTCAGGACTCCATAAAGTTGTCATCTGTCATGGCAATAAGCTCACCTATCCTGGACTTGCTTCTGTGGCTTGGACTGTCACCCTGAGCTCACCCCAGGTCCAGCTGGTGACAACTGACTGACTGTTTATAATCCAAGCAGGATCAATCAGTTGGCTACGGTAGGTTGCCCACTGGTTTGTGATGTCATCTTCATCTTTGCAAAGGTGCTCAGTGCAGATGGTCTAGCCCAAGCGCAGTCAATGCATAGCACAAATTTCAGATTTCTGCCCAGAAGATCTAAAGCTTGAAGGGAAACAGGTTAAAGTCTTAAGGAACCTGCCAAAACTTTCTCTTTCCCCCACACTTCTATTGAGATTGGGGAATAGTATTTCCCAGCCTTGTCAGGACATCTGGACCTGCAGTAATCATGACTGGATTTTTTATATTGCAAGCTGTACCTTCATTATTGCTTTCTTGTGTCCATGACATCCTTTTGCAGAACCCTGGGATCTGTGGATCTGTATGGTCAGCCACAGTTTCAATTATCATTTGTTTGTTTGTTTTTAGAAATTACTCCAGTATGAATTTGGCCAACTGAATTCTGTACCTAGACAACTTATGACGATATGGAGGAAAGACACAACAGTTTGTGAAACTCTGGAAAATTTGGCTCATTTCTTCTTTATCATAGTACAGAACTGAAAAACTATGAGGTGTTAAACTCTGCCATTTAATCTTCGTCTTTCCTTGATGAGAAAACCAGAAAGAAAAAATACCATCAACTGGAACAATAAGTGCTTTGCTTTGGATCCTCCTCTGCATAATGGGAAAATCTTCATTAATGGTTTAATCAAAGTTGAATCGATGAAAGACAATGAAAATAAACTGATTAATAGGATAGAAAAGGCTGACAGATTTTGCCCAAACAGAAAACGGATACATGTGAAATACCATTTCACCTAGACTCTAACTTGCTGTGGGTTTACCTAGTTTCTTTCAAATGTGGATATTATTTGGTCGGAACAAAATGTCTGCACTGAAAAGTATCCAAAAAAATCCTGCTGACTTCATGAAACTTTAATTGCAATGGTAATTGCAAAGGCTTATCTTATTTGAGAAGGTGATTTTACTGATCCATTCGTACAAAAATTAGAAAGTTCATCCTAAATTATTGTAATAGCTATTACTTACCTATGAATTAAATCCAGGAATAAAGAGGAAGAAATATGAAAATAACTGTAGCTTAATCCAGCCCTTAGAAATGGTGAATGAAAAGGGTGGGTTTTTTAACAAACTGTTATGCCAGGATAAGATGGCACCTGTACGTTCAGCTTTCTGAACCCATGGAAGGATTATTCACATTTTTTTTTTAAGAACAGAATCTGTCATCTTCTTTTATAAAGGTAATTGCTTTTCTAGGCAAGTATTTCAAGCTCCTCTGCTAGAGCTTTAATGTGGAATAAGGTATGAGACACTGTGAATAAAGATGGTGGGAACTGGCACAAAGTCAGCATTTTCTTTTCCTTTTGTGAGGAGCCAGATTTCATTTACCATATAAATTATCAACCACTTTTTTCATATAGTTATAAATTCCACACGGTTATTTTTTCCTTTAAAAAGCAATCGCCACTGAACGTGAAGAATTGCTATAAAACTGATTTTAATTCAAGCAGAAAGGGACTTTGTTGACACTTCTCAGCAAATCCTTCACAAAAACACAGCTCTACTGCAGAATGTGTCCTGTGATCTTCTAATAAGAAATGAACCTAATATGCATTAATTGAGGATCAAGTTTCAGCATTAAATTCTCTCTCATTGTTCTAACCGAAGTCTTTCAAAGATATAATCTAATGATCAAACACATTCCATGATCTAAATTCATGAGAAGTTTGTCATTAATATTCGTTTATTACATTTGAAACACTCAGGTAGGGAACTGCAAGGATGCTCAATTTGCGAGTGGTTAGAAAACCAAGAAGTTTTACTTGGGCCGTATTTTGATCAGATCAGATAGTCTGAAATTGCATCAAATCCATTAGCTGAAATTAAGCCCTGCTGCTGAAGGAAATCCTATCAGCCACTGCGGAGATGGCATCCCTGTGCTTACCCAAGTGAGCTGCTGCTAGACTGACAGCTTCCTACTGGAGGCCAAGGTGGAGACTGCCATTGATGAGGAAAAAAAACCAACCAGCATAATCATAAACAATTACTGCTCTTCTAGCATTTTCTTCAAAGCTGAAATGGAAAAGTAGGAATCTTTTCAGTACTAGCAAAGTATTTTTTACTCACATTTCTTCCTCTTCATTCTCTTTCAGAAAAGATGGCCTGTATTCACTACTGCTGCTGTACAATCAATCATATATACAGGGGATCCTGCTTAAAAGGCTTATAATTCAATGTTAGGTTGATATGGAAACCCTTAAATCATGGAAATACTCCACCACATATTAGGTGAGAAGGTATCACTTTTGCCATGTTCTTGCTAGGTAACAAGAGGTAAAAGGCCAGAAGGACGAGGGACTCTGTGGCTGCGTTATCACTGAAGGGAAAAACATCCCTGGACCAGCAACACCGTGACCATTTCTTCCCCCAGGAAAGTCATCAGTTCTCCCTGCTAGAGGATGCCAAGAGGTGCACTGTGTATTTATCAGAACAAAACCACAAGCTGCTAGCCAGGAAAACATCCTCCATGTTCTACACTGATATGGAAATGAAGGGAAGTAACTGCTGGTCATTTTTGAACTCAGGTTTATGTTGCTGAACCCGACAGTGGAACTGAAGACAAGGGAAGAATTTTCTGCATTTGTAATGCTTTGTTTAGATTAGAAAAAATTTTACAAGCATTCAGACAGCCTGTCTCTATTCCTTTAGTCTTCATAGCAGCAAAGCATTTAAACACGTAGTTAGCTTCAACTGCCTTTATTGGGATTTAAGGGTATGCTAAAGTGCTTCTAATTATATTCTGAATTGGCATCTCAGTGATTAACAGACCAAGAATATTGTCTGTTGCCATTACTGGGAACCCAAAGGGATTTCAGACAATAGAGTGGCCTGTCACCAGGTGAGAAATTGCTTTACAATAGACTAGAAGACATTTCAAGCATGACATTTTTAACTCCACATGTTTAAAAGTTTTCATATGTACCAGGAAATCAGCACACATGGCAGTGTCTCCACAGGCTTGTGAAATACCCGTTAGGATAGAATTATTTTTTAAATCAAATCAGAGGGTGTTACTGAAAACACCATTCCATAATGGTCTCCAATGCAGACCTTACAGTAGGCATCTGTTACTGACCTCCACACCAAGGTGAGACCAATGAAGTGATATTTGGGTCAATTAAGCAAGCTTCGGGCCAACCATACCTGGTTCTTTTGGGATCCATTTAACTACCCAGACGCTTGCTGGAAGAACAACACAGCAGTTCACCTGTCATCTATCAAGTTTCTGGATTACTTAGAGGATGCCTTCCTCATACCAATGTTAGATGTGCCAATCAGGAACGGGGTGCTGCAGTTTGCAGATGACACCAAAATGAATGGGGAAGCTGACACTCCAGAAGGGAGATCCATCCTTCAGAAAGACCTGGACAGGCTGGAGGAGTGGGCTAGCAGCAACCTTTTCAAGTTCAACAGGGACAAGTGTAGGGTCTTGCACCTGGGAATACATAACCCAGGGATGAAGCTCAGACTGGGATCTACCTGGCTGGAGAGCAGCCCTGTGGAAAGGGACCTGGAGGTCTTGGTGGACAACGACCATGAGTGAACAGTGTGCTGCAGTGGCAATAAAGCCACAGGATGCTGGGTTGCATGAACAAAGGTATCATCAGTGGAGATAAAGTCATTATCCCACTCTACTCAGCGCTGGTCAGACCACACCTTGATTACTGCTTTCAGTTTTGGCCTTCGCTATACAAAAAAGATGAAGACAGACTGGAGAGGGTCCAGAGAAGGGCCACGAGTATGATCAGAGGACTGAAAGACCTGCTATATGAAGAAAGGCTGAGAAAATTGGGTTTGTTCAGCCTGGAGAAGAGAAAGTTTAGGGGAGACCTTATTACCATGTGACAGTACATAAAAGGTGGCTACTGAGAAGATGGAGACTCCTTCTTTACAATGAGTCACATGGAAAAGACAAGGGGTAATGGGTACAAGTTACTCCTGGGGACAGTCTGATTGGACTCCAGAAGAAAATTTTTCACCATACGAACAATTAGGCATTGGAATAATCTCCCAAGGGAAGGGGTGGATTCTCCTACATTGGACAGTTTTCAGACAGGGTGCTGGGCCATCTCAATTAAGCTATTTTTTTATTTTTTTTTTTTTTACCTTGAAAGTTTGGACTAGATGATCCTTGAGGTCCCTTCTAACCTGGTATTCTATGATTCTATGATAATTTTATCTCCCTCCAAGTTAATTACTGCCATGCTCCTGCAATTTATGAGATCCTGCGTAAGGGAAAAATCACTAGATTTTTGCTTGAAAACTAAGTATTCATGTCATTACAACTATCAGCAGAGATAATTTTAACTGAAAAGGATCAGTGAAAGACTTCTTACATGAGGATATGAAGGGACTTTACAGATTGCAACTTTGTCTTACCAGGAAGGAAACAATTCTCCTGCCCCACACTGAAACACAGAAATTGGGGGTTTTTTTTGTTTTTTTTTTTTTTTTTGTTTGTTTGTTTGGTTTTTTTTTTTTTCCTTTAACTTAAAGAAATTAAAATGTAACCTTAAGGAAAGGCTATTTCAAGTAAGGACTAGCCAAGTCTATGGCCCAAGGCCAGCCAACAGTATGAAATGTAACATTGTTGTTATGCAACACTAAAGGTGTTTTTAAAGGCATTTAAGGAAGAAGTTCCCTATTCAGAAGTTTACAAGATACTCTAATTAAATAAATTCCCCAGGAAAAGACAAGCTGTTACATAATAGTTGAAGGGAATTCTTACTGACCAGGAAAAACCCTTCATTGTGAATGACAGGTAATTGATGCCTTACAGAAGTAGTCTGCAGAACCATGGCAATGCCCCACTACAGTCCCAGACTACTCCGTTTTAAGACCCTTGCAGTGACTTCACATGTAAGATTATCCAGTATTGCAGTGGATGGTCCAAAGCAGCCGTGTCTTTGCTCCTTGCTTCTCTAACAGATGTGGCTTATTTATAACAACATTAATTTATTTTTAGACATTATTGCGACCTTCACCTGCAGCAGTAACTCCTGTAGGTGTACAATCAGAATCCGTATTTCTGGGGTCAGCACATGAGGCTCAGATTCAAGAAAGCACTCAAGAAAATTTTTTATTTCTAGCATGAGCTCAAAAAGATTTCCTGCAATTGCTAGTGGGCTCTGAAGCAGCTTTTACAAATATCTTCTCCACTAAATGCAGAAAGCCCACCACGTGGACATCAGCCAGCAGAAAATGAAGCACTCCTCTGGCGTGAGAACTGCTTCTACATTCAACTCAGCAGGGAAACTCTCAAGTTCCCTGGCTGGCTGGTACGTTCCTCACTTCTTGCCAATAAACTCCCCAGATTTGAAAAACCTGATAAAAATAGATCAGCACTTCTAAAATAAAAGGCATTAAAGTGATTCCCATCGCACAGCCCTAGGACAAGGCAAGCAGTCAGGTGAGTTTTGACAGGCTTTTGGAACAGTGGCCTTGGTCGCGACAGCAACGCTACACATGGGAAATTACTGCAACAAACTACCTCTTCCTGACTACTGGAAGATAAATCACTCATTCCAGTCATCTCAATATTTAGCAGCTGACAAAGTTTTCCCATGTAAATAAAACTCAATCATTTAATTATCTACACAGGTTGAAGTAAATGGTAAACTTCCCTCATCTAAATGCTGGCAGCGTTCTTGTTTCACACGTTTACCAAACAAGAAAAAGTGCAAGTTGTGAAAAGAAGCTCACACGGATATAATTTTATTGAACATATTTCTCTCCAAGGCTCCATTAATGATGGATTGCAAGGACATGGAACTAAACATCTCAGAACTATTGGGGAAGCTGACCGGGAAGCTGACCCTTCAATTAATGACCGTGGGCACGCAAGCAGATAATACTGATTTGCCTTCTTATTTCTGAATGACTACTTGCACATTGGTATTGTGCATCAATGCCCACTAACTCCAACAGCTACTTATGTCCAGGACAGTTCTACTCTTTGGAGCCATTGTCATTCTGCTGCCTCCTACTCAGCCCAGAGGCCCACTTCCACTGCAACATATAAAGGAGGCTTATGAGAAAGACAGAGAGAAACATTTTGCTGAGGTCTATATTGACAGGACAAGTAGCTATGGTTTTGAACTGCAAGAGGGTAGATTTAGACTAGATAGAAGAATAAATTATTTACAATGAGGGTGGGAAAACACTGGAACAAGTTGCCCAGAATCGTGGCTGCCCCTCCATGGAAGTGTTCAATGACAGGCGGGATGGGTCCTTGAGCTACCTGCTCTAGAGAAAGATGTCCCTGCCCATGTCAGGGGGGTTAGAGTAGATGATCTTTAGAGGTCCTTGCCAACCCAAAGTTGATCCTGTGATTCCTTTTCTGCCTCCAAGCTCTATGAATGTGGGTACCACAGAAATTAAGGGTTTAATAGCTGATTCATCAGGTAAGGAAGGATAGCCATTTTGGCCTTCAAATGTTTTCTACTAATGGAAAGAAGATAAAATTGCACTTTTATCTAGTTAATTACTGCTGTTGGGGTTGTTTCCTTGACTTTTAGATCTGCTCAGTCTTTCTGAGCATTTCTCTGTGCATCATGAGATGACGCTGAAGCCAACTGAGTATTGTCTAGTCATCACCCTTTTTCTTTCTTCATATTTTTTTAAGCATGGATGTCAAGGTTTAGAGTCAGGGCCATCTGCTAGACCTATAGTAGACACTCTTTGTTAATCCCTCTCCCTTCACAAAGGAGAAGAGAAAGGGAATAAGGGAGAGAGACTTAAAAAGTCTTTTTTTAAGAAAAGAAAGCTAGAACAGCCTTAATGAAAATAATAACATGGAATATATACAAGCATATACAAAACCAGTATGGAACCCAACCCCCCTGACAGCAATTATGTCACCCTCACCAATGAAGCTTTGGAGCAGGCACTGGGGAAGTTCCAGACTGGACTCAGTGGCAGATGGGAACTGGTTTCAGAAACACACAGATTGGGATCAAAGGCCAACAGACCAAGTCTTTCTTGGACACCGGTCACTGAAGGAGAGAACTTGACCCTTGTGATCTCTCAGCTTTATAGTGAATATGACATACATAGGGTGGAACAACTCACTGGCCAGTTTAGGGTCACCTGTCCTGTCCAGTCCTCCCTGCAGGTGCAGCCTTTTACTTTTTGCACGCCCAACGTGTTACACAAGGTTTAGCAGTGACCTTGGTCTGCACACCAATCCTTGGTAGTAACTCTAAACATCAAGTGTTATCACTGCCAGGAACAGTCACTGTCTGTGAAAATGTGCCATTGACTTCAGAAAGTGCAGCTAGTTAGAAGAGACTTGGCTGAAAACTGAATTCACTGAACAGAATTAGTTCTGTTCTGACTCAAAGCAGAACAACGGGGTCACTATCAGCAGCTCCTGTTCATATCAACCTTAGTTTTGGTTCTCTCTTTGCAGAGGAAGTAATAAAATTCAACCAAGTTCTTTCCGAAAAAAAATGTATTTGGAAATCAATATTGTAATTACACTTTTCTGGAATACAGCAAAATAATTTGGTTGCCTGCCTCAGGCAGTTATTGAGCTAATAATTTTCTAAAATCAAAATGGGGACCGCTGAAAACGCCAGCTCCCTTTCTGATATTCCTAAAGACTTTCTCTATTAAAAAATAAAAAATCCTCCCATATTCCAAAGGTTCCCTAGAGGCAAATCATCTTCTAAACTTCAAGAAGAGTTTCTTTTATAACACAAAGATGACATACTCAATAAAATCTTCCTTCTACATGCTCAAGTTCTATTTAAACAGACGTATTCCATCAAGCAGCTCCAAAAATTGACTGGAGAGAAGACACTCTCACCCGACTGAAGTTTTCCATCTCACCAGTTTCATTGTTAAAACTCATTAAGTCTAACTATTTTACTTATTTCTAAAGAAAGAAAAAAATCCCCTCACTTTTTACTGTTTCATCCTTGAAGAGAGCTTTACTGTTTAAGCTTTAGTGTCTCAGCCCCATGGGCTGCCATCATCAACCCATGTAGAAAACAACAATAAAATGAAATCACCCATAGAGGTCATTCCTTTTGTCCTGCCATAATACGAAGAACCAGAACACTACCGATGAATCCCAGAACTTTAACAACCTGAATAAATTGTTAAGTACAAACCAGAATGAATATAGGATGTGACATTCATTTCACATGAGTCAATGCACAGGGGTGTAGTCTGCAATCTGCAAAGAGATCTTCCTGGTTTTACTGAGGGAAAATGACAAAGGGAGAGGGTGATTGGTTTTTATATACATCTTTTTTCAGCAAGGTAAAAATCAGGTTTTTAAGATCTAAAAACATTGTGAAAGAGTAAATTAAATACCATCTGAATGAAGCACTCCAAAATTTCAACTGAAGACCAGCGACTGCCCGAAGGCTTCTGACTTTTATAGCTCCTCCCTCCCTTCCTTTCTTTTTGTTTGTTCCCTCCCTCCCTTCTTCCCCTCTTTCCCTTTCCCTGTCTCACCCATTTTGTGAGAAACAAGACCAAGCAGCGAAACCAAATTCCCAAACTCGTACCCTAAAACTTGTTACCTAGCTCATTCTTGCAATAGACTTGCAGTGACTCAAACGGGATGATCACAACACAAACACTTATGGCACTATCAGATGCTGCTGTGACTGACAATTTTCATTCGTAGAGTTTATCACTATAACTTCAGATAAATACTAGCATTGCTTGTATGATAGCACTGAATTCAACATTAAAACACAGTACAAATGGTCAGATTGTCCAAGCTCTTTTAAAGACTCAACTTCAAGGACTTCATGACTGTCACTGTAAGCTTTTTAGAGTAATATAAAGAAGTAAACAACACAGATTCTGTGAATTCAGTAACTACAGCATCCTCAGATTGCTAATGCTTCCTCACAACACAATCCCACATCTTTGTTTGTTTGTTTGTTTTTTCAGACACCTCCAATTGACACCTTTGATTCATCTCTACTGCAGCAATGCTCAGTGTCCCTCTGTGCATTCTACTGCCAATCTCTAATTTTAAGAATGTTAAACCTGAGTTGACTCATGGAAAAATCCATAGCACATGGAACAAAGTCATATAACCAATCATAATCCTACCATATTTCTGGGTAGTTGTATGTTTTACAGAGAAACGTTTATTTATTTATGAAAAAAAAAAGGTTTATGTTTTTTTGATTCCTTTGTTTGTTTATTAATTCAGTTTCTGCATTAAATAAACCAGGAAATGTATGTGCCACTCGAGTGTAAAAAATCATGCCCTCTTTAGCTTGTTATGTCTTGCAGTAAAATAGTGCTTTGCAGGGAATAGTCTCTCTTATGGCAGAGCTCCTTGCAAAGACAGAAACACAATTTCAGTTGGACAGATAAAGATTTTACAACAGAAGATACGAATTAGAGGACAGTCAAGGAACAGGTATCCACGACAGTCTCTGAAGCTTGAAGGAGAAGTGATGTCTTTATTTGTCCTGCTAAACCCAATGTTAACCACAACCAACAATTAGATGAAATCAAGCTTTAAAAGAAAAACCAAATGAAAAAACCCTGCTTCAGTTTACATGTAGGTATCTCCTTATCCTGTGCTGACATAGTACCAGTGGTATAAAGCACCATTTTTATTATACGAGTTCCAAGGTTCTTCAATTAAAATCAGAGTTCAAGTTTGACAGATTAAATTTAAAGATATGGAAAAGAGTCTTTTACTTCCAGATGTTGCACTCCAAGGAGGCAAAATCTACAGTCTTACTGGAAGGGACAGTGACATCGAAAGTGTAACGTTTCCATGAGTTAAGCAGAACAGTTATTAACTAGCAGAATGCTAAAACTACTGCTTTCTTCCAGCAGGAGACTTCAGAGTGGAAGAAGGTGATGATGCAACACCCAACAGTTTTAATTTGGAAATAAGAAATGGTAGTGGCTTCTTATTGTAGAAACTGAAACCAGTTACACATGTGACCGTGGGATCACTTAGGCAAAGTATGCAGGAATAACAGGAGAAACAGTAACAGCAAAGGTGCTGCTGATTTTGCCAAAACACCTCTTCTCAACATGCAAAAAAGCCTCTTCTCAGCAGCGATCGGATGGCTCTTTCTTTTAAAATCTTTCAAAGATTTCAATACTATGCACTCTAAAACGAGTACCGTATTCTCTTTTTAAACAGAAGTGCTACCTCCCATTTCAGAAATCAACAGCAGCTGAACTGGTTTTCCTGCCTTTCCACGGAATCACAGAAAGGTTGAGATTGGCAGGGACCTCTAGAAGTCATCCGGTCCAAGCTCCTGCTCAAGTCGGGCCACCAAGAGCCGGCTGCCCAGGACCACAACTCTTTACTATCTCCAAGGTGGGAGACTCCACAGCCCCTCCGAGCCAGTGCTCAGTCACCCTCACAACACAAAAGTGTTTTCTGCCCTGCAAAATTGTAGCGTTAGATACAAATTAAACATTATGAGGTTCAAGGAACATTTTCAAAGAAATCTGTCAGGAGGAAAGGTCAGGAAATGCCCCTTAATACCAGTTTCAGTATCTGCTGCTATTACACTTAACAGGATGCTATTTTAAAGGGCAATTTTCCAGAAAGAAAGAAATCTTATGCTTTTGACCTGAATTTTTATGCCTCCACAAGATACCTGAATTAATAAATCCAGATTATTGAGAGAATTTTTACATATCTCTTTGTCGGCTACATTTGAGAAGGAACCAAAATGATCCCAGAAATCTCTGAAGTGCTCAGAGCAGAGCGGTGTTCTTCCATCCTCCCCACTTTACAGCCTTTCCCTCAAGTGGCCTATGCTGACACCAAGAGCAATTTGCACACGAGTTTTTTCACCTTCTGGCAGGGAAAACAGAAAGAACTTGCTGCCTTACCCACATTATTTTTTTTTTTTGGTATATAACATACGTGTGTGTACGAAAGTGAAGTAGAAGAAGGAAACCAAAGCCCAGCTCCCCATACCAAATAACTAGGTAACCCCATAAAAAACTTAATTTCACTAAGTCCTATTAAGGGAAAGACATCACACACTACAAAAAAAACCTTTCTGAAAGAAACAAAATGGTTCCTTTTATGTTTGTCAGATCTAAATATTATAATCCCTCTAAATAATCTGTATAGATTGTTTCTTCAAACTTACATTTAAGAAACCCAGGAAGCTTGCAAACTGTTTAAAAGGGAATGCTACTACACAAATGACATTGGTCAGAACTGCAGTAATAGGAGCTTGATTCCCAACACTTCAACTGGTAACTCAAATATGCTCTGTTAATTGGAATTGCTAATGAACAAAGATGTTGATTGATAATAGGAAGAAGAAATAATATCAGCAAGAGACACTGGCGAAGACCTAATATATCATCTCATATTCTGTCTTGTGTAAGCTCTGCTACCTGTAGGGAAAAAAACAACAACTTTTGAAGAAAGTAGTGCCAGGAGCAGAAATGGAACGTTGACAAGACAGAAGGCCGTACAAAGAGCAAAGATGTGCTGCATCTCATTCAGCAGCTCCCAGAAGCAGAAAGAGGCATCTTGTGCAGATTCTGAACTGGCCCTACCCAATACCAGAATAGGATAATTCTCTGGCCCAGCAAAACATCACGTTTATCTGGTTTGTGCCTGTGCACACTCAACACAATCTCCTGTAGGTCTTGGAGAACTATCCGTTCCTCACCATTATCAGTGTTCCATTCACTGGCCAGGAAATACCTAAGAAATACCTATGTCCTCTGTGCTGATCTATGCATAGGACTGCAATTGCTGTCACTTGCTTCCTTAGCTTCACCGGGAGAAACCCGTGCAGAGTGTGTGCCAGTTCCAGCTCTGTAGGTGTCAGCATGATGTGATACACTCAAAGGTACTTTCTCATCTACCTTTGGAAAACTTTTGTCTACCAAGAGAGGAAGGACACATCAAAATGCTATTATCAAGACTGCAAAGAAAGTAATTTCAAATTAGGAATTATCACCAAATAATATTAATTTAATTACAATAGCTCTTGTTTTAACAAGGGAAACCTGACTATTTCACAGCATTGGCTGGGCATCTCCTGGGGATATAGAAGTTCTGCAGCCAGGGAGACTATTCTCTTCCTTAGTTGTAGAGGAAGTTATAATTTACCGTCCTTTCTTTTGAGTTTTAATCTGTGAATACACAGGACAGCTAGATAGTTCAGGCTGTCAAATGCTGTACTACACTACTTTAAATTTCAATAATTTTAAAGCTTTTCTGAGGGAGTCATCACAAGCTGTGTGTTCCTCACTGCTTCATCCTAAGCAAAAAGAAGTTGTGCTTTGGATATATAAAATGCTGTATAACTTAAGAAGATGAAAAGGTCATGTTCTATGAACCTCAGCCTGGTGATACAAGTAGACCCTTCTGAATGTAATTGCTCAGTGCCCCAGTTGCCCATCACTGAAAGCTGGGACTTACATTGTTCCACTGTAGCACAGTGCATGCTATTGGAAACTGTCACGGAGAAGCCAATGAGGAAATGAAAAAATCTATTTCAAACCACAAGTCAAGTGGTAATAATTAATAGGAACTGAGGCTGAATGAAGGTAAAGCAAATTACAGAATAGCCAAATGAATACTAAACACTTTATACATTAAAGAAGGCAAATCCTGGGGAAAATTGTGGTGTGATCATGTAACAGGAGATTATCTGAGTGTGAACAAATAGGTTCCTGACAAATCTTCGCGCCAATGACTCAGTTTTGAATAACTAATTTAATAACCCTGAGTTACTTCTATTCTTTCTTCAAACATTTTAAAAATTAATAGTATCATATTTGGTCCTGTTGTCCAAGTTTCGCAGAACGAAAACACATTCAACTTCTCTGAAATTCACAAGGATCCCATTTCCTTGCTTTCAAATAATTTTCTACCAGCAACTTCATTTACCTCCTACTCCAGAGTTCTTTCCGTAGGCATTTATCTCTGATGTGAAATCCTGTCAAATTCTTTTTGAAATGTAAGGATGCTACATCCTCTAAATTTCCCTTATCTTTCTTACCACTAATGCCTTCAAAGAACTCAAGCTGATTAGTTCAGCATGACCTCTTCTGCCTGAATTCATGCTGTATAGCCTTTATCAAACTGTTTTGCTAGGTGTTATTTTGCCACAGCATCTTTAAAACAGATTCCTAACGGTTTTCTCAAAATAGGGACTTTGGGATGTTGTTTCTTCATTATTCTCTCCCTGCAGACAACTCCTGTGCTATCTAAGAAACCTCCAGCATTGTATCAAATATTTAATTAATCTTCGTAACATCAAGTGAGAGATGAGCAGGGTTTTCTTCAGCATTATATATTTTGCAGATTATGTATATATTTAATGAAGGCTCAGTCTGTTCTCTACCACATCTTGGGTCTCTGCACAGAAATTCTCTGTTTGCTTCTTTGCACCTTTGGTTAGCCCCATCCAGTTTCAGGTAGCAGGTAAGCTGGCCCATGTTCTGAACAGATATCCAAGCCCTCTGGCACATTTTCTTCACAAGCACTTTTTAAAGAGCCAAGGCTTTTTGAGTTAGTGTTAGAATGGAAAAGAATATGGGATGGTCTCATACTCAGATCACCTATCAGTGCCCTGAGTTTTGCAAACTCTTCTCCTAAGCTGCATTTCAGCACATTTATACAGGACTGCCAACAATTTTTAGCTTTTACTAGCAACAATTTCAGGGCAAGAAATCCACCTTGACACGGGTCCTGCCAGACAGAGGAGCACACTAGCATTAAACTGCACACAAGCAGAGAAGGTAGGGTGAGTAAGTGGGAGCACAGACAGCTGACAGGAGCAAGACTACTGATCTTATGAAGAAGAGACAGAGCTTGTATGGGAAGTGAAGCCACAGCAACAGATTTGCTTGCTATCATGAACTCCTACAATTTTAGGTTTTCTCTTCAATTGTGTAACGGTTTCTTGTGTGATTTTAGCCCCTTGCCTCTCAAAAAACAATACTTACTTGCAATAAATCTGTATTTATCCTCTATAAATAACAAACCACCTCACACGACCTCTTCAGCCTTAATAATACGTATCCAGACCTCTTTATGTAGCGATTAGCTTCTTTTTCTCAGCCTCTCCATTCAATTAGAAACTGTACCTTTCATGGTTGCTGTCATTATTTTACTGTTCTCTATTTCATTCTTTATGCTTATTCTACACTAAATAATAGCGTTCAGCCACTTTCCTTATTTCTCTGCTTTTAAATGTTCTCTGTGTGTTCTTAATTCAAATAAGCCACAATTACTTCTGTTCTTTTCTCAAATATTTTAGGTTTTCAATTCGACTTCCAGGTACAGATTATTCAACACTTTTCTATGCCTATACCTTCCAGTGTGGATCTTTCAGACAGTACTGAGCTTTCCTCACCTCATTACATATTCTTTCAGAGTCTGTTTTCTGAAGTCAGGTATTTTCCTACTACCGCTTACAGAATCCATTCTTGGTATATTAAATTCTAGGCCTTCTCCTAGAACTGTATTTATCACACTTGACTCATAGCCAGTAATTTTTTTAAGCCCACTGACCTTTTGACTTTATTGATCGTTCAGCATTCCCCGTCTGAGACTGAGATTGCATTTGTAGCTTAGTTTCCACCGTCAGGAGGTCTTGCTCTCTTTTCTGGGAGGGAATTTCCCTGCATAAAGAGGAAACTGCTTCTGGCCTCTTGTGCTCCCCTGTACCTGCCTCTGCCAGAGAATTCTGCCAGCTTTGATGAGTCAGGAGGGAGGACAGGACGTTCATTGGCATCGCTAGAGGTGAGTCCCAGACCAAATGGCAAAGCTTGCTTATTCTCCCCTCACATGCTATTCCCCTTTCTCTCTCCTCTCACCTGTTTTTCACTGCGCTGTTGCCTTGCACACTCCCATCTCTTAACTTCTTTCTTTCTTCCCTACCTGAAAACAAAGAGACAGTCTTTCCAGCTGTGTCATTCTGCATGAGAGGATGCTATCCAGCATCCAACGCTGCAATACACTGCAATTCAGAGCCCTCTGCTGGGGTTCGCTCAGGACATCTCGCGGTGAGGGGGAAGAGGCTGCCAGTGCCCTGGCACAGCCTCTTGGCCAGCATCTCCTCGGTACCAGCTAGAGCCCACTCTGTCTTCTCAGAAGCTCCTGCTGAGCTGTTGTGCTCACGAGACCATTTGTGAGAGCAGGGGGAACAAGAGTTGCTTGTCCTTGTCCTTATTCTGTGTTTAGCCATCACAAATATTTTTTTGTTCTAACAGTTCAGTGTTTGGAACCACTGACCTTTTTTTCTGCTTTCGTTTTCTGCCAGAGTTTTCAATTACTCCTGTAATTATCTACTGGAATGAATTTTTTACTACCAAGGTATAAGGGACTGGGTAAACTGAGGAAGTCATCACACAATACAAAGATGGAATACGTTAAAGCTTGGTTTTGTAATACCTCTAGTTACATTTGTTGATGATTATATTCGTATTTTATAATATTAAAAATATAAGAATTCCAAGAACTTCATAAATAGTATCTAACCCTTAAGAATGGAAGTATTATACTCTTTTCCAATAATACTTTAAATACCTAAATGAAGTGAATCTGTCCTGGGCAACTAGTCTGAATCTAATGAAGTGTGACACTTGAAGGAAGATCTGGCCTTTTGGTATCATTCTTCATCCCCCTGTTCACAAAGCAACTATAATAGCAAAGCATTCTTTCCATCACTTGTCTTTTTTTCAGGGACAAACTCATATCTGTGGATATCTAGTGTCACCTTCCCTCACACACACACTAGATATGCCTTCTTTTCCAATTTTACATGATGACACAGGCTTAATATCCCCAGCATAATTTTTCTTCAAACAGTTCTCTTCCAGTTCCATCTCAGTTGCTATGTTGCAAACAAACAGCTGAGCTCACCAAGCTTATGATCTAGGGCAAAACTAAAAAAATCACTAAAACTAAACCAACTAACTAATCACATAACTAAAAATCAAAACTAAAACCCCCCCACTGCAGACAGCCTGATTAAAAGAATGATTTTGTACTTTGATTTCAGAAGTAAACATCAGTCCTCAGCTCATGTTAAAAACCCAGCCTCCTTATCTGATGTGCAGTTTACATTCCCTGCCTTGTTGTACTTTTTCTTTTACTGAGTAATTTTAAATACGTGAATTCCCAAAGGAAAAAAAAATCCACAATAAAATATGTTACTAAAGATGAACAAATCTTGTCCAGAGTCTATTAAAATGTAGGGGTTTTTGATAAAATGTGAGAGGCAAGATTACAAAGACAGCAAAACTTTTTTCAGAAGGGCAAAAATACAGCCTTGATTTGCCTTCTCTTTAACAGTTCACAGTCTTTTTGTATGGACAGAAACACCCTGGCAATCAGGTAATTTTGTGTAAAAATCAGATTTAAAATGTCATTCTTAACAAGATTTGTCATTCCTCTCATAATTTATCACATTCAAAATGTAAACTTCCTAATGTACTCTCTGGCTCAAAAGCAAACAGAGGTTATTTATTTATTTGTCTGGTACAGGCATGATTGGATTTGGCTGAAATCCCGCAGCAGTTAGGGAATTATGCATGTAAGAAGTAAAAAATCCATGTAGCCACACATACACACAGAAACCAAAACAAACCAACAAAGCAACAAATCAATCCACAAAAAAAACCCAAACCCAAACAAACAAGAATAGAAAAGAAAGTAACAAACCAAAACAAAACAAAACCCAACAACAACAAAAAAACCCAACCCACAAAACCAAATCCAAAACCCTATACATCAGGCTTATCACATCTCTGCCACTTGCTGTGGAATAAGATGATAAAATTTTCACTTCTGCCTCAGCCAAGATTGCCAGTTCAGCTTCTAAAATGTAAAACCAAACTGCTGTTCATTTGAAGTTCTAAAGAATTATTTACATTGCCATTTCTAATGTTCCCTCTGAGGCATCCACACCTTTATGCATAAATACTGACTGTGGTATACAAAGGATGTTCACACCTCTTGCTCAGGGCCCTTCGGTTTACATCAAAATAAAATGAAATCACTAAGTTTTCAAAATATTTTTCTGCATTTTTTGTATATCCTTCAAAAGAGTTTACTTCCTTTGGTCAGTAACCACTAAGAAGTATTTAATTTTCACTTTAAAATAGCTAAAAATGGATACAACTGCTAGCTACAGAAATGAACAAGGAAGGGACAAAATCAAAGGCAATCAATAAATGGCTTAAAAAATAAATGAGTAATTCACTCCATTTTTAGTAAGGACAACTGTTTAGGAAGGAGTGAAAGGGGGATGTAAAGCAGAACAAGGATGTGGAAATAAAGAGTGATATCTCAATTGGAAAAGCAGTATATTAAAGAAAAAAAATCCTAGAGCTTACCAGGCTGAAAACAAGAGCTGGTGTAATCTCAAGACAATGCTAATGCAGCTAACGTAACATTCCTCAATGACAAGTAGCATCAAGTGACTGTAAAATCCCACAACTAGGCTTCAGGAGGGGAAGAGCATCTTCCAGGTGACTACAGCTACATTAAACACAGACAAAGACCAAGGTATTTTCGCACAGTGCTTTTGGTGCCTTGCTCTTCCTAGAGCTAAGAGCCCTTCAGCTGCAGCCCTGTATCCCTTCAGCCAAGGTGCCAGGGGAGTGTTTCTCCAGGCTCGGTGGCAATGCTTTCCCCTGCTCCTCTCAGGCAATTGCTCTTTTGCTGTTATCCACACGGCCTTACACCTGCAAACCCCAGCAGCGTTGTTAGGGTGGTTCTCAAGGGAAGGGACTGCCCTGCTCACTCCTGCCTTCCCCTCTTTTCCCATCACTGTGGGTCTTGGTTTGTGTTTGAGCAAGCTCTATAAGCCTGCAGAGAGCTGAACAGCCAAGCAGCGTGCAGCACTTTCCACTGATCTAAGCGTGTTCCAGACAGAGTTAACAGCACTGTATGCAGGAATAACCAGCTGGGAGTCTGAGGGGGTCCTGAAGAAAACTCCACAGTTGCTGTGGGGAAAATACCTACTGCACTAGAGAAGACACGCAGGGATGGATGCTCCCCTGGTATCTCCCTGGTGCTTCTCCTCCCAGTTGGCCACTGGGGCAGTTTGCCCTTTCACTCTCATTCTTTCTCCTCTCCTCTTTTTTTTCCATTTTTCCCCAAAAGTAACTTCTATTGTTAAGAGTCAATGTGTGTCACCAGACACAGATCCCTGCTGGTAAATCTTCATCCACGTGAGCTTATCTCAAGCTTTTTGTGAGTAACAGAGTGGTTAGCTGCCCTGGCAGAAGATTGGCACTTTGAACTCAGAGACATCCCGCCACTCTTCTGTCCCAGTTAATAAAGTTTCAAGATGACTGAAGCCATCCTTTGCTAGTGTTCTTCACTTCTCAATTTCTTAACCACTCCTAGAAATATTTTTTTCAAGAAAAGTTTTTGAACCAAAAGCCAAGTAGACTCAAACATGGTTTTGCTAAAATATGGATATGACTTTGAATACACTCTCTGGTGTACAGTGTATTTTGTACTTACCCTGTAATTTCATCATATATTCTCATATTTTTAAATATAATATAATACAATATAATATAATACAATAAAATACAATACAATA
>WUAM01000071.1:29086348-29127750 GCA_024336885.1 Actenoides hombroni
ATATATATATAAATATTTTTTAAAAAGACATTCACAAGACAATTTAGAAGCCCAGTTTGAATAATTAGAAAATCTTTGTGGTAGATTGGAAGTGCTCATGTCTTTTCTAATCTGAATGTGTTCCCAGAGTGAGAAACCTTATGTGTTATTCTAGTTAGGGAAAAAAAACCCCAGTAATGGAGTGTTTCTCTCATACAGTCATATACCCTGGCAAAAATGACAAATAACAGAAAGCAGTATCCATGATTTCAACACACAACCTTTTTTTCTTCCTGACATCCAAATCAAAAATATTTTCTTCCAGATAATGTGCCTTACGATGGTGTTCACTGCTATGAATTCAGCTATTTACAAACAGCACCTATCTATCCTATCAACTTCGATTTCAATGTAAGAATAATATTTTATACAGATCCCTTCATTAACCTTAACAGGTCAGATGCAGAAAGGGTCTCTAAATCATTAACTTGAGCTGAAAAATGAACCTCTCCACACTCATGACTTGAGGGTTCTGGGCATGCTCTTGTCCTTTTGCCAGTTAGTATTTCCCGTGGCACAATGTATTTTTTTTTTTTTTAGGAATGATTTTTTGAGCTACTTGTAACTCTGGAAGATGATCACAGATGAAAGAAATCTTAAAACCTATCTCACTCACTGATATTTCAAGTCTGCATTTCTTTTGTGTTTCTCACTCATTTTGATAGGCTTTCCTGTTTTTCCTCTTAGTCAGTTGTTCTCCTTTGTGCCATGGAATTCTGAGGTATCCCATCATGTAAGTGGGATTTTACTGATCCAAATTATTCACAAGAATAAGTACCAGAAAAAGAATGGCATAATCGGGACTTTCCATTTTAACAAACACAGTTGATACAAAACATCCCTATTCCAAGGGGAATCTGCCATTAAAAGTCAAAGTCCTCCAGCTTTAATTTAGTTATTTTGACAAGTAATATGCAGGGTCACAAACACCAAATGTAGAGCAGATCCTGGAAAATGAGTTGTCTAAAGCATCAATATGGAAGATGTGTCACAGGAAGAGATTTTAGAACTGGTATGGTCCATGGAATATCAACTGCACAACTCTGTGAGAAAGAACCCCATGAAACTAAGTGAAAGTGTGGTGGGTTTGTTTAGTTAGTTAGTTAGTTAGTTAAAAAAAACACCAACAAGTTTATAGTCTTGCTGAGGACACCAAGAAAGATATTATGAAGCTGGCATTTTAAGGAATACTGAATAAGAAAAATAAAAATCAATCATGACTGTAGAGATGAAAATATTTCTTATAAATCTATTTCCGCTGGAGGGTATTGTGTCAAAATATAGAACTGACCAATTATTCCCCATGACTACTTCACTTTTACCATTGACCAAAACAACTGTGGTGTGTTTTGCACTCTTCTCAAACACACTGATGAAATACCACAGTTCTGGTGTATTTAACTTCAATGGATTAGGCTCATCATCCTTGAAGCTGTACAGCCCTGAAATAAGTGTGTTTATTCTGATTTTCTGTAAGTGAAATATTGTAAAAATCTTCCAGTTCTGTGCCTAGCTTGAGGAAAAACTAAAATATGTTTGAGTAATTTTATGTTTAGTCCTATTTTCTGAAGGGATTTGAGATGAAAAACAGTTAGAAAACACAGTGTGGGATGAAATAACAATGAAGACTGAAAAAGGATTGAAATGATTGTCATTATGAGCTGTAGTAAAATAGAGGTCAATTAAATGACTGAATTGCAAATAAATATACTGGTAATAACAATAGCAAGCATTTATTTAACACTTATCTGAAAAGTGTTTTGCAAAAAACTAGTCTGTACAAAGAAAAAGTATCAAACAAATTGTCTGGGGGAGAGCAAAGTTACGAGGGCCAGAAAGTTGACTTAATTCTATTTTTTTTTCATCAGTCTTTATTTCAGAGCAGCGTTTATTCTATTGTAACAGTTACCTCAGAATAGGAAGTCAAGAGTGAGAACTGGTTATGGCTCAAGAATTTTGAACTATTTCAATTTCAAAGGCTCTTTTTTTTCTCTTGACGACCAGCTTATAGACACTCCATTTGCTCTTACAAATGGAGAAATACAGCTGTCAGAACAAAGATGTCAGGTATAAATGAAGTAACCTTTTAAGTTGCAATGAAATATTTACTGTTTGTAAGGTAAACTGTAAAGAAAGAAAAGAAAAGATGATGTGAAAGTAGATTTGTAGCCATGCATATTATGATCCCAGCCTTTGATTCAAATGCAATTTAAAGCAGTGTAAACCCATTAAACAGCTTAGGTGGCTGGAAATAATAAGTGAATTCAAGAGTAAAGGAAATCAAAGCAAAGCAAGGGGGTTGGAAGTCAGACAGTTGAACGTGTATTTAGGAAAAATTGTGTTTCGAAAACTTATTTATAGAAAGATGTTTTGTGTTTGTTGTTTGGTTTTGTTACCTTTTTTTTTTGTTTTTAATTTACAACCAATGGTAATTTCTCTGTTCTGTTGGTAGCATACAAGCTTACAAGCAAAATAAGCTTTTTTTTTGCCTGTGTTTTCCTTTTTTTTCTTTTTTTAGGAGGCGCTACGAATACATTGGCAATCCCATTTGGACAAACGGTGCAGTCTCAAAACAAATCCTCTGATTCACCTCAGTGCGTTCCGTGTGTGCTTGCTCAGTTCTCAAAGCAGCTTTACGAACAAATGAGATTTCAGGAAGCTGAACTAGAAATCCTGCACCAAAGTGCTCTATAACTTCGATGGGAATCATTAGGTCCAAAGTCGTGTAAGAGCTGACACCACCATGGGCGACTTCAGCAGCAGTAAAAGTTCTTCAACCACGGCAAACATGAGGAGGTTCCCCCACCATATAAAGTGTCTGCCCATGACCATGGCAACTCTGCTGTTCCTTCTTCAGTCACACACATGAATGGGCTGAAATCTTTCCTTTTCCTTTACCTCCCCTTTCTTGTAGCGAGATCGCCCCTTGCTAAACGTCAGGTTTGTTGCTATAATTTACTATTCCTTTTTGCTTTCAACTCTCTTCTGTCCTATCAGTCAATGGCTACTTCTTCCCACTCTTGGAAGAACAGAGGAGTGACTTGGTGTCCCAACAATATGACACTCGTAACCTCTCCAAGAGGGCTACAAGCCTCAAGCAATAGCTCAGCCTGGTGCCAGCACCAGCAGGTTTCTTACATATGACTGCAGTCTGGTATGAGAGGAAAGCTTCATTTAACCCAAAAAGATGATGCCAGATTTCTTGAAAACCAGGAACAAACCCCATACTTTGATGTCACCGAGGCAGACTTCAATTTATTAAAAAGGGCTGGAGATAGGATCACACCACTGAACCCTCCAGGTTACTTGGAGCACACCCCTGAGCTCTTGAGGTTGTTTAAACTCAAACTGCCAGAGCTCATTTCTAGAACAGAATTTGTTTCTCTGTGAGGACTCTTCAGACCACAGGTATGACCCTTTACATGCTGATGATCCTTTCACATCCTTTTCCAAGTCTCCTTTCCCATTCTCTCCCAGACCCTATTTGCAGATGTGCTAGCAAGCAAAGCCTCTCCCCCTTCCTCCTTTGCTGCTCTCACAGTTCTTTAGCTCCCTTTTCCCTCTTTCCTCCCTTCCCTGGGTAGCAACTTGCAGACCTCCCAGTTAGCAACCAGATAGCTAGATCTTCTACTGTTACATGAAACTTTTCAACAGCGTGGGACTGTGGATGAATGGGGTGGGTAACTGAGTTCCAGTGGACGCTGCTGAGGCTCCTGTGCCTCTGTGCTGAGAGGCAGGGTTCAAGGAGGAGAGGAATTATCAACAGTGAACGATGCTCAAGTAAGGGATTACTTGTGAGAACTCTACTTATCAAGTCTGTAGGACCTGTTACAACACATCCAAGGCTGCTGAAAGAGCTGGCTGATGTCACAGCAAAGCCAGGCAGCCTCACTTCAGCCTAAGGGAAAATCATTGATCAAGTTCACTTGAAGCAAGTTTCTGGGACGTGAAGGACAAATGCCTGAGTTTCTACTCAGCTGGAGTAAAGACCTCCTCAGGTGCCTTCCAACCTGAATATCACCTGGAAAATTTACAGAGACTTATGCCATGCCATCAACAGTGTTTTCTGTATAGGGAAGTAAAAAACATTGAAGCAAATGTGCAGATAATGGAAGCACGACAAAGAATAACCTAAATTACAGAAAAATCTAAATACAGAAGACGTATGGAGTGCACCAATGACTACAATTTATAAAAGAAATGCTGAGTAGAAGCTCATTTGCTGCAGTCTTACTAGAAATCTTCATGAACTGAATCACAACTAGAAAGAGCAGTGTGTTAGAAGGAGCACTGTACATCTATGTGTATAATCTTGGTAGGTAATATGTATGTACTGTGAAGTAATGTAAAGATATAAAAACCCCCAAACAAGATTTTTTTTCAATTTATTTTTCTATTGCAAATATCAGATGTTGTTCCTCGTAAAAAACCTCAAACCTCTGCAAGCTGAAATTTTCATTATTAGAAATGATAAGTGCTGAGAAGTCAACATAGATGAGAACAGATGACAATAACATAGCAATGCTGAGCACTTGCATAAAGCTGATATAAAGACACCTCAAGACTTCTAGAGACTGTGCTATGACAGTGTGCCACTACTACTGTGTGCACAGACAGCTGAAGTACATTAACAGCAGTCTCTAGGATAAGGCTGACGCTGGATGGCTGCAACAAAATGTGGTTAAGGAAGGAAAGAGAAAGAGGGGCAGGGGGTGAGAAATCCAGGAAATGCCAAATCCCTTTCTGTGATGTCCAAGAGAATAACATCCTACGGGTTAGTAGGCTTCCTGTTAACATTTCCACACACTATCTGGATTGCTAGTACAGAAAGATACAACTGAAAACAAAACTGAGCAGTCCTTTCCTTTCCTTTCCTAGAATTGTTTTGTTTGCCTTGATTATGTTTGCAAATTTTGGAGGGCAACCAAGGTATTGGATTTTTTAGGATTTTCTGAAGGGTTGGGAACAGAGTGCCAGTGAAACAATGGTTATTATAAGCAATGATGACTACTTAATTATTATATTAATGTTATTATTAAAATGACATAACTGAACAGCTTAGATTTGGCTAAGTACTAAAAATATTAATTCTCATATGAATTCCGTCTCCCTAATAATTTACAGGAAGACAGAAAGAGGATGCAATGTCTCTGTCACACTCTGTACTCACTGCAAACACCGTTGAAGCAGAGTAACAAAACTGCAGTACTGCTGATACTGTAACATGTGAGAAAGAACATGAAAATTGGTCATGACCAAGCTAATGAAACATTTGTGGCAGGGTAAGTTGGAATTGAAAAGCGACATTTTACTTAATGGCAACAATAATTTACTTCTAGAGCTACTTCTACCTTTGGACTGTAGGGAAGAATGAGATGACCTCATAAAACCATAGAATCATCTAGGTTGGAAAGGACCTTTAAGATCATCGAGTCCAACCATTAACCCTACTCTACCAAGTCCACCACTAAGCCATATCCCCAGGCACCACATCTGCAGTGGCTTTTAAACACACCCAGGGATGGTGACTCAATCACCTGCCTGAGCAGCCTGTTCCAATGCTTCACAACCCTTTCAGGGAAAATTTTTTTCCTAATTTCCAGCCTAAACCTCCCCTGGTACAATTTGAGGCCATTTCCTCTTGTTCTATCACTACTTACCTGGGAGAAGAGCTCAGCAATAAGGTCTCCCCTCAGCCTCCTTTTCTTCAGACTAAATAGCCCCAGTTGCCTCAGCCACTCCTCCTAAGACTTGTTCTCCAGGCCCTTCACCAGCTTTGTGGCTCTACTCTGGACCTGCTCCAGCACCTCGATATCTTTCTCACATTGAGGTGCCCAAAACTGAACACAGTTGTCAAGGTGAGGCCTCACCAGTGCCGAGTACAGAGGGACAATCACCTCCCTGGGTCCTGCTGGCCACGCTATTTCCAACACAAGCCAGGATGCCCTTGGCCTTCTTGGCCACCTGGGCACACTGCTGGCTCTTGTTCAGCTGGCAATCAGCACGCCCAGGTCCCTTTCTGCCAGAAAGGTACCCTCTACCTCAAATTTTTAATGATTCTATGAAACAAACCAAATGAACCAATGTGAAGTGACAGATTATAGTAATCTTTAAACGAACAATAGAAACAGGATCCAATACCGCACGGAATTACGTTAATACAGAAAAAGACATACAAACTAAAGACAGCATGGAAGCTTGTAATATTAAACCTTTGCCAACAGCAGCATCCCTCTCACTAAAAGGAGCTTCTGGCATTATTGGTAACAGGACTGGCTACAGAATTCCTACATGAAGGGCTAAAAAAAAAGAAAAAAAAGGTGACCTCCTTTAGAGAGCAAGCTATGGCACCGCATTGCCTCCGATATTGCAAAGGAGGGTTGATGTTGGGTTCCCTACAGCAATTCCACAGAAATAATCAAGCCTAATGCTGTGGAAATGCAAGACACAAAAAGTTTGAAAAAGACCGTAACCATCTGCAGCAGCTTGAGGGGAGCATTTGTACTGATAAAGAAGTGAGAAGAATGTGCTGTCTTTTACATCAGTCATTTTTTCACTTTTTTAAAAAGCCTCTTCCATTTAAAGTCATTATGGCTAATATGCCATTCAATTGTTCATCCTCTCCAAGTCTGCGTGCCTTAAACTGTGATTTTTGAGACAATAAAGTAAAACAAAAGGCTTTAATCCAGGGTAAAACATTAGTAACTCTGGTTCCAATGAAATAAAACCACATAAGCACATAGTATACGCATCTGTTTGGCTCAACATGTTATGCACAAAGCAAAATTTGGGGCATGTGCTTAATATGAAATTCAGACAATCTACAGAATCAAATGTGTGATTGAGTGACATTTCTAAGCAAAGAAGAGAAAGAATATGAACAGTCTTGCACTGTCAGATGTTGTTTACAAAAAGAGTTTCAAGACACAATACATTCTTTAGAGAGAGAAGATTTGGGTGCACCTGTTAACATTGAACAGGACTGGGGAATTCTGCCACTCGAGCAAACTCGAGGGAATCCGAGACAAAATTCCTCCACCAAGAGAGACAGAACTGCACAAATAGTCAATCAAAACCACGGAGTGATCAGGCTTCCTGCTGTTTTCTCATACAGAAGACATCCCGAAAGGTGCCTTGGGAAGTTTGTTCTCCCACAGACTTTTTTTCAAGCAGGCAGTCAGACTGCTAAAAAGAAAATGAGTCTGTGTGCAACTCATTTCTACCTGGACTTTGAGATAAAAAGGATTAAAATTCTAAGACACAGTCATCAAAATGAATTTAAAATTATGTGAAAGACCATCTTCCCAGCTAATTGTTAAGATGTTTTGTCAAAAATAGTTCTTTGTCCATTCAATTGTAAATTGGGTACTAATAATTATGCTTTCTGTTGTAATACCTACACATTGCTACATACTTGTTTCATCCTTCTGATGATGAATGTGTTTGTGAAGTGCTTATCTATATTGCAGTTAGATTAGAGATATAAAAGCACACAAGATGAGAATATATTAAAAAAAAAAAAGATAAAAAGGACAAAAATGTATTCGGTATGTTAGATACCGAGCTAAACTGTAGCAAAGCACATGTTCCATATATTCTTCCCCATGAAATTATTCACATCATGTGCTGAAACACTACATACATGGCTATGTTCTTTGATGTATAATGTTAGCTTTGACTGTAACTATATATACTGTCTGGAATCCTTGGTATAGAAGCAGAAACTTGGAGAATGCCTTTAATGGGGTCTATGTTTATCCACCCTGAGAAGGGCTTCTTTTTCTCAGTCGCCTCTTGACTACCAACCTGTAAGTGAACCAAAAAACCAACTTTTAGTGTGCAAAACAGTAAGGCTGCCTCATACCCAACTGACTCTGAACAGCTTGCTGGCCCCTGTGCAGGTAAATACTATAATTACTGTCCCTGCCTTCCCCACTGTTACTTTGTAATTCAATAATAGACCATCTGTAGCTCACTGCTGGTGAATCATCTTGCATCTTAATGCATCATTTGAATTACCTTTGTACTATATAACACAACGTAAACCTTCTAAACAAAACATTTCAGAAAGCTAGCTGGGTAACTGAGAGGCTGCTCCTTATGCTGCTTAAAGGAAGGCTGATGAAGTAATCTAACCTAATCCTGTTTAACAGAAGTATAGTTCATCACAGAATGCTTCTACACAGATGTGTGTATTTGCTATAAATAACCTGATGGCAGTGAGATTATACTGCACTTCCCCTGTGTCACCAGGAATTTCAGAGATGTCCTTGCGAGGGAAATACAAAACAACACGTAGACAACTACCTAAGTTCTCACAGTAGCACACTGCCCTCATATCTGTATCAGATGCCAAGCCTAAACCACCCTGTTAAAAGTACCAGCAGAGAGTACTATCCCTCTAAATACCATCTCTGACGGGAGAAGGGGAGAGGAAACCAGAAAAAGAAAAGCCTCCCATAAAAAGTGCAACTAAAAACAAAATAAAGAATCCAACATTTCCTTTCACAAACCTAAGCTGTTAGAAACAAAATTTGAAACAGCCATTTCCAAATCTTGGTAATATTCTCAAGAAAATGGAAATTCACTACAGAAAGCTGAATTTGTACCTGCAGCTTACTTTCAAAAGCTGCTTCTGATTTTGATATGGACACTTATTTCATCCTGGTTTTATACTAATATTTTCCACTCACCTTAGCTACCCTCCCTGACCCAGTATCCATTAGTGTAAAATGGTAATCTTGCCCTCTGGTCTTTCCTTTCAGACATTTCTTTCCTTCAGAAACCTGTTTAAGAAGTTGAAGGAAGCAGCCAACATTTGGTTTTCATAAGATAAAGAGAAAGAATGAAAAAACAAGAGACCAGCAGCCTTCAGCTGAAGATACATATATATATATATATTCTTCAGCAAATGTTGACAAAAAAAAAACCCAAAACCTTAACCTCAGAAGTGGCCAGGAAAAAAAGAGGCTAATAAGGCCAAGGTTGGAGTATTTAATTTCCTCCCTATTTTAAATCTATCAAGACAAGCTTTCTGGCACATGCATTTCTTTAATCTGTTTTGCTGGTGGGCATTTTTGTTTTGCTTTAGGTTATTTAGGGGGGGTGGTATTAGTTCTTTTTTTTAATCATCTGTCTACATAAATAGCTTGAAAGCTGCAGAATAATAGGAGCAGAAAGAGCACTGGATCTTTTTCCCATAATGATAATATATAGTTATACCAAGGAAACACAGAAGTCCAATGCACCTGCAGCACCTTGGAGAAGCAACATCTATAGAACATAACCTGGGAAGAGAAAGGACTGTTTTGCTAGAGGCTCAAAGTATTCAATGCATGTCCTAGTCTACCTTGCCAAACTCAGAAAACAGCTCTATATTCTTACAGGGCACCAGACTGCTCTTTCCTTAACTTCTGCTTTATCATTCTGGCCCTTCTTGGAGTCAGGTATCACACATTCCTGTGTCATTCAGCAAATCAAAAAAGTGTCCAGATGCTGTGAATTACCTGAACACTCAGTCTTGTAGTCCATGGATCCCCTGTGCTTCCTCTTCTGTCCCATGTGCTGTAGGGATCAGCAAGAGAAAACACTTCTGTCTACCTCAGCTTCTTTTCCTCACTCCCTCCAAATAGAAAGCCTCCTGCCAATCACTGGCAACCTCAAACAACCTAAACATGTCCAGGACCCACTAGCCTGTGAGCAAATTCAAATGTAAAATCCCAGGGAACGTACATGGATAAGGCAATAAAGAGCTAGTGCCTCCTTCTCCTCGTGCATCTGCCAATAAACACCAGCTTTCTGTACTCCCCAGAGGCGATAAAAGGTAACAGAAGGGCCAAAGGGGGAGAGGAAGGCTGCACGGTGGTAATGATGCTGCAGAACTCCTCCTGAAACAGAAGCGGTAACAAGAAGGACACCGAGGTCTGGAGAAGTCCATGTAATGTCAGGAAATAAAGGGATTTCAAATCTTCTTGTGCAGGCCATAATAAACACTTCACTCGGACACTGAAGCTTTCAGGGCTGGGAGGTGTGCTCACCATCTGCCTAGTTTCAAAACAGTCCTCAGCTGGTAGAAGTCCCTGGAACACAACAGTTCTCACACACCTCCAGCTCAAGCACCTTTCCCACCCATGCTATGCATACCAACAGGCCTGTGCAGAGCAGCTCAGCAGAACATGTGTGACAGTAACTCGTGGAGACAGGGCTCAGGTCCAGCAGCCAGGAAAGCAAAGGTGATTCACCCTGCAGCAGCAGTCACCTCATATTCCACCGAGGCGATGGCTCCTGCACGTGCGACGCAGCTCAGTGGCACGCTCGGTACCAGGACTGAGCCTCCCTGCCTCTGCCAGAAGCTGTAGCAGCATTAGATGACGAACTAATACCTTTTCTCATTCAAGCTTTTGTAGCTCACTCTTTCCCTGAAATGATACTTAAGAGGAGGTCAGATTAGCTATGTGAAGTCACAAAACAACGAAGGGATAAGCGAGCTGTGGACATACTTGGGCTGGCTTACTCAATAATCATCATCGTCCTCATCATCTTTCTTTTTTTAACATATAAATCAATTTTCACTTTTAAAATTGACACCGAACCACATTCCTTGTGGTTAAAAAAAGCAAACTCTGCACTTCACTGCATTAAAAGAAATTTGCTTCGTAACAAAAATAAAGCAACTCTCTGGCCACACAATTAAGAGATAGACTCTGGAATTTACTGCTAATTCCCAGTACAAAACTGGAAAAAAAAAAAATCCACCAGCCTTATCCCTATTGACTTATTATCACATTTAGTCATGAAAAGGAAAGAAGCTTCCCATTCATTTTGCAAAGTTCTAAAAAGTGGCTTGTTTTTTTGTTTGTTGGGTTTTTTTTAACCCAAGATCTTCCAGCAGGAACTACCACTCAACAGCGTGTAGGATACAACCAGACATTTTCTGCTTTTAATTTGGCATAGTGAATCTACAAACCAGCTACTCCTGGCTTATGCAAACCTTTCTTAACTACGGGACTTGACTGGTATCATTTTCTAGAAGCCCTGCTAAAATGACACCAAAAATTGACAGTTACTTTAATTCAGGAATTCTGAAAGCTTTAATAAATTTTACCACCTCTAAGCCACTTTAGAACTACACATATGGGGCTTGAAATCAGTTTTCTTTTTATTTTTTTGAGTCACTTGATCAAGCCCTTCTCTTCTAAAGCTGAAATTTAAGCCACCTATAAAGTCACCCACCAAATCTTTTTATTTGCATATTTAGGAATCGAAATTTCCAAACTTACATAATATAACTAGTTTTTAATAAATTTGTGATCCTGAGATATTTTGCCTCCCACTTTGATTTGACATCTTGCTTAGAGCTGATCTGAAAAGCTATGTTTTTCTCTATTCTGAAGCATTTTTATTACCTTGTTCTATCTACTTTGTCATTTGCAATTGTATTCAGCTCTCTCCTGAATGTGTTAGAATTCTCAGATGACACACGTTCCTTCTATCTTTATTAAAATTAACACATCCATTTTATCACCTTGCTTCTGAGTCAGGTTTTGTAATAATCTTGGCCCATAAAAGGCTTTGGTAACTCCTCACAGTCTCCCTATTTATGACTCCAATTATAGTTTATAGGCCAAACATGAGCAGGTTGGCTTCAATGTATATCATCTGCATTTGATTTGAAACACTTCTACTTGCAAGGGGCAATGATATATTAAATGTTATCTCAGCGTTTAGGAAGATAATTAGTACCTAAGACAATTATTTCGGGCAAATTATGTGAGCCTAACAGAAGAACAAGGATCACAATACCTCGAACAACTCAAAGAAGTTAAGGGTCATACTTATTAATGAAGTTTGATAGAGTGAGATTCAGGAAGGTGTGCTGAGGTTGATGTATGCAAAACATGTTAAAAAAAAGTGTAAAATATGAGGCACCTAAGCCAAGTTCAAAGAGTACTAACTCAACCTGATCAGAAGTAACACTGTTGAATACTGACAAGCAGACATAGATTTGAGAATCAAATATCCACCAAACAACTCCAAAACCTAAACTGGTTGATGTTTATAAAGGACCAGAAGAGAACCAAAGGCCATGAAAAACAATGAAAAAACAAGAGTGCTACAGCAAGCTACCTAATGAAGAGTGAGATGAGAAACACCTCTGACAAAATAAGATTTCTTATTTTTAACAAACCTCAGAAAATTCTACCTACATGAGACTTGGGGGAAAAAAAAAAATCTTACACCACCTTAAAATAAAGTACTTCACATTTCTGAGGCAGGAATGCTGTCATCTTTCTAAGAAGAAAATTTTGTAAGGATAACATCAGATCACTTGAATGTCAGAATTAGAACACATCTTTCAGAAGAAAAAAGGCAAAAAACAATGATCCCTAAAAGACTCCCTCACTGTTTCCTCACACTAAATGTTTTAATTTAAATGGAGCAGATGAAGCAGACTTGTCAAAGTTGTTGTTTCTTTCCACACTTTTCCAGGCTCCAGTCCTATGGTTATGTAAAATATCTATCCATTATAGAATAAAAGAAGCTCAAGGGAGATATAAATGTTGTATTTTTCTTTATCATTATTTGCTAATTCATTAACTTAATTCTATGGATGATTGTTGGCACTTAGGTTTCTATTCTCTTTTATCGCCATGTTACAAACAAAATCAACCTATGTTCCATAATACCTCCTTACGATGCCATTCACATGGGCTACAAAATAGCAGGACTGCAGCAATCTACTCTATTGGAAGACTTCAGGCATGTCCAAGCAATCCCTCCTTCTAACAGGAGAGATGTGCCATGGTTATGCTGCACGTGGGCACCTATAACCCCATCAAGTGTCCCACTCTTTAGAAGCCTCCTCTGAACTTCTTTGAAGTTTGTCAGCTGCCTTCCAGTAAGGTCAGATAAAAGGGAAGTTTGTCTGTGGGAAGCAGCTATGCAGCGAGAATGGGACATTCCCTTTTGACTAGTTCTGAAACTAAAGCCTGTACTATTAAAAATGCAAAGCTACTGAGATTATCACTATAGAATGTATAAAAAAAAAAAGAGAGAACGTGAAGAAATCTAGTGGAAATCAGTCCTAAGCAAAATGCAAAGAGCTTGCAAAGTGAGAAACATCACCAAGCAAAAACAGAGGAAAAAATCTCAGTTTATTCTTTTATTCTTCTTTAACTACTTAATTTGTTCTCCCTCTAAACCAGAACACCATTTTAATTCTAGGTATGAAATCTTAGACAAGATTTGTATAGAGAGGAAAAAAAATAAAATAAATTTTCTATTCCTGTTTTTCTGTTGTGTGATCTTAGACATTCAATATTAGAAGGTTTCCCACCCCCTAAGGAACCCTGAGCAATTGAATTTTCCTCATAGATAGTTCCTCCATACCAACAAAAATTTCTACAATAAAGGGTAGCTATACCTCCAAAAAAAATGCATAAGTAGCTTCAATTCCATGATGAAGCAAGAAAATTTAAGGAACAAAAGTATGAGTTAAAGAAATGCAGAACATTTGTAACTTGACAAAGATCACCTATGCCAATGACCTTGACTTGTTCTTGTCATGACAAGTTGAAACACTGTAAGGAAGACAGCAGATTTCTTTCGGAATCAATGCCCATTCTTCCATACAATCCTGGAAATGAGGAGAGTACTTCAGGCTTTCCTGAATGGACACAGAATGAATCCCTGAAAGTCAATCAAAATCAGACAGGATTCCTACATGTTGTTAGTGTTGGGGGATTTTTCTGGGCCCATCTTTCTTCATTAATTTAGTATCACCATGTGAGAATAAAAGCGGTGGTTTATTACGCATAGATTTTGACACTGATACATGTTTGACACGTTGCTTACTTTCATTAGTTCACAATGTACACAAATTAGGGGGATGTATATCACACGTCTTAGGTACTCAAGTGGAAAGAAAATTGCATTTCCTTCCTGAAACAGGTTTCAAAGTTTATTTTACTTATTATGCTGTTTCTTAGGATATTGGCCTTTTTAATTCACAGCTGGGTTGACAAGGACAGAGTTCAAGTGATAATTAGATTCTCTTTTATTGATTTTTGACTGCTAAGTAACCAATCTAATCTTGTTACATTCTGACCTAATTTTGAGCCCTTTCATGATTAACTACTCTGGACACAAATTGTGGAGTGGAAGAAGTAGATGTGACTCAGATTCTGGCATATAATTTAGTGTAACAATTCAGTCAGCCCAATATGTATACTTCTAGTGGGCTTACCTTTTACTGGTACACAAGAAAGGGGACCTGTATTGAAGAGTGTTCAGGAAGGCTTTGGGACAAACCCATTCTTTCTTTCTGTCCACTGTCTTTCAGTATGTTCTATTTAAGATAAAATTCAGATTACACAGAAACTCTTAGGATACAGAGATACTTCAAAAAACAGAAAGAAAGACTTATCCATATTATTCATTGACATATTTGGTATGATACACAGATTACACAGTAAAGATTGGGTTCTTCCCACTTCAGCCATGTAATTGTACTCTGGTAAATCCTGGGTAGAAGGAGAGAGAAGATAAGTCACCGACAGCTACTGAACTCTGTCCCATGGGATTCAAACTGAGAGATCAAAGGAACAAAGCAGTGTTATCTGTTTTCTCTGCTAGCATTCCACATGGAAGGATGGAGCTCTAGTTTATATGAGAGGACGGGTACACGGACATGTGACTGCCACATGATGCAGGAGCATCTGCTGTAGGGACCAGTGTTAACAAAAGGCAAAGTCACCTTAGCTCATGTGGGAAACCTACGTTTGCTTCACATCCATCATGCCATGCTCTTGGGCCTGACACCTCCATGGGTTGCTTAGAAAATGCTTAGTATGTTTTTTCTTGGACTAATACTGCAATTTAAGTTCAGCAAATTATGTTAGTTTATGATGAAATATGAATCTATCATAATCTTAATCATCGAAAGTTATCCAAATTAAGGAAGAGGCAACAATAGCCCGAAAGCAGGGAGATTTTTTCTGATGAATCTGCTTCAGAAGCCAAAAAGCTGAAGTCTCTGCCATGTTTCATCTCAGGAAAATAGTATTCACCACAATTACATCATCACAGGCAAGCAACAACAACAACAAAAAAGCCCCACAACAGATAAACCCAGAAGAATTAAGAAAGGTGCTCCTATACAAATTCTCCAAGTTAAAAGAGCTGTGTCTTTTCACACCTAGGGCATTGAGAAACCATTTCTAATGTAGGAGATCAAAGCAATGGAAATTACTTTTCCAGTCAAGCTTCAAAACTCTTTGCAATACAGCTTACTAGCAGAAGTTCTGCATCTTTAGAAAAATAGTAAGGATATGACTTCAACTAGGAAGAACTGATCAAAACAATTTCTGATCAATCTGAGATGTACAAATACGACAAAAATCATTCCTAGGCAACAAAATCAAACACAAATGTTCAGCAACGATAAACCTTGTATAGCTAGACACTTTGAGGGCAGAACTGATATAATACCAGCTCTAGTGTGGTCTAAGGATGGGACAGCATTACTAACATTAGTCAATGAAGTGTAATCTAAGGAATATTGAGTGAGCATCCAGTGTAGCTTCTAAAGAAATTCATTAACAAAGCAACAAGATTCCAAGAGAAACCAAAATTAAAAGGAGGCAATATAGATACATGTTTTCATTTCCAGAGTCAGTTAAATGAGCATTGTTTACAAATAAAAACCCCTAAATAACCCCGGTGGTTTCAATACAGTCGAGATGCATATAAAAACTTCTGGAAAACTGATAACATGAAACTATTTGAAGCCTTTAACACAAGGAAGACAGCTATCTTAAACATATCCCCTACAAAAATACCTAGTGTCATCACCACTGGACATACTATTAAATCTAGACACAGTATAGCCACTGTTTACCTTACATAACCTCCGTTTGGAAGGTCTTTATATGAAGGAAATGTATCAAGCGCAAAGAAAGAGAGAGAATGAGCATTCTTAGGTATTGATGTCTCGGCCTTTAAAGACAGTATGTTTGGGGAATAACACAGATGCAAGGGTCATTTCAACTTTCCAGCTGAGAATACGGGTCTTTCATTTTGGCCACAGAACTAACTCTTCTTTGCTAGAAGGAGTTAAGTAATGAGTTAAATTAATCCATATAAAAATAAAAAATCAAAGATCTTGACCACTGAGGAAAAACACAATGTAGGAGAATAACACTTTCACTTCATTACCCCTTATCTTGTTTCCCCACACTCTGAAGTCTGTCAGTCAGTACTACAGAGGTAGGATTCACTCTCTAATACCATTTTAACTCCAAACAATTACTAAGTGCCACTCTTTGACAAATAGTTTATATCCTCTCTTCCCACAGAGGGTCAAAACATACTTGCTAAGATCCAAGATCAAGGTATCATCCACAATAAGGCAGCAGAAGCATTTACTTAGCACACAACACGACTGACTATATAACACCTTTTACAGAGGGGTAAAGATAGCCTTCTTTACCAAGTTTGAATGGTTGGCTCAAGACATTAAATTTAACATCTTCTACACAAATTTTTGTGTTGTCCCTTTTTAGCAACAAATTTAACCCTTCTATGAACGTTTTCCAAAATGTCTGCTGGTTTGACACAGTTTAATTCTGGTCTAATTGGCAATATATTGCTATGAAGACACTTTGATAATCAGAATCTGTAGAATTGTTGAATTACTGTCAAAATAGTGAATTGTATTGATTTTGATTTTTTTTTTAATTAGTCACATGGTTTTACTCTTCAATATGTAGCTAGCAAATCAACATATAAAGTACAGTTGTAGCCCCTTTCAATAACAGATGATTTCCTTTATCAGAAGACTCGATGAGAGGGCAGGGAACCAGAAACTAGACCAGGAGCTAGGAGATGTCCTACAAGAGGTATTCGTTTGGCTAGTGAATCTGAAAAGAGCAGAGGTCAGTGTGGGATTTGAAGAGTATGCTTTATCAGAACATGCCTGTGCCTGTTGCACAAGAAGTGCAACATATGAAAAGAATCAATGTTATTTTCTTTCAGAATTTTCAGAGGCTGATGTCTTACTTTAGTTTTGTAGATCCTTACTCATTCACCAAGTATATGGGTTGACTTGAAAATATGAAGCACCCACAGCATCCACTGACATCGATGCTATCAGAAGGTTCACTAACCAAAACCAACATACTTTTCTTGATGCAAATATTCCAGTATCTACACAGAGGCTCAGGACTTTAGAAATCAAGTCTGAAAATTCCATGTTTCCTTCAGTTTTTGCAAAACAATATGCACTCAGTTACATGAATATTTCATTTTGCTTTTATTCATCTAGTTGCTTTTTTTGTTTTTAATACCCAAGATATTTCTGACTATTACGGATAACAGTTGTGTTTCCTCATTGGCAAAGCATAGGAAGAAAAGTTACAAGCTAAAAGCATATAACCCCTCATCCAAGCTTTGCCTATGTGTAGACTAAACAACAAGTTTTAGCAGAAATATGTAAACCCAAATCTCAGATTTGAATGTGGATGTGTTAGGAGAGAAATGCCAAACTTGCAAGCCAACACTGTATTCCATGTATTGGGAATTAAAAAGGGAATGTTGTGAGGCCTGCCCTAGATTCGCACAATCCAACGGCTACCAATAGCCATGAATAAACTTTAAAACCCCTCGGGAAAATAAACCTGATATCTTCTTTGGCTTCAGAAACAGGAACAGTTTCCTCAGCCTTTTTAATGGCACAGAGCTTGAGAGCAGAGAACTGCAGTGGTCTCGTTTCTCCACAGTATGACAGGCTTCAGATGAATCAATTATCAACCCAATGTAAGGTATTCTACAGCTGACATGTAGCTGATACCTGCACTTCAAGAATATTGCCATAGGTTCTGCAGCTCTAATATTAATAGGAGTAAATCCTTAGGGAGTATCAATACCAAGGACCTACCTGCACACTTGCTTGCTTTTAAGCCCACTTCCCCAGGTCATTTCCATATAAAACATTAACTGTGTGTTTATATCTGCTCACCCACTCTGCTCTGTGGATGAAGTTACTGGGTTTTGTTACTAAAAATAGGCTGTGACATCCACTTGGCTGCTCAGCGGTAACAGCAGTGAAACTAAGGATCTTGGAACCATTTGGTACCACTCTGCCACTCTCCGTGTTCCTTTTACTTGAGTTAACAGCTGTGTGACATTTAAGGGGCACACGTGGACCAAGTCTTTGCCCTTTATCTTATGACATCTATTCTACTTCTGCAGTACTCTGGTCATATGTTCCAAACGGTGCTGGATGCCATCACCCCATCTGTCTGGACAGAACGTAGCACCAGAGCTTCTAGTCAACAGAAATGTGCCTTTAATGTTTTAAGCTAAACTTTTAACTATCTGTGAGCTAAGCTTCATCTAACTCACAGACCTTGTGCTTCAATACCCGATTACCAGTAGTGGTAAATACCTACCCCTGCTATCTTTAGATTGAAGACTGCAGTCAGGTTTCACAATCTGTCTTTAAAAGCATAAAGCAGAATACCTTTTAAGATCTACGGATGATGGTGACCTACCAAAACGTTTGCATTTCTGCAACAACCGAATTCTAAGTCTGACATAAGCTTTGCTGTACAAAAGTAGAATTATTCCTGCACTCAAATATGTTCTGCCTTGAAGATTTCAGTGAAATGGAAGCGTGCATTTGGAAAGCAGCTGTGATAGAGCAGTGAAGGTTGTGTGGGCATTTGTGATAGGGCTGGTAAGGTTAGATGGGTGCCCTACATGTATATTTTCATATCACAATATGTTTGACCTCATTTTAGAAAAGACAGAAATAGCTGAAGACTTCATGTATCTAATTAAGGCACATATCTTGCCATAAGCAATGGGCATGATTTGATTCACTGAATAACTCTTCTAAACTACTGTATTACTACATAACCCCCCGAAAACTATGAATTCTGGACTATTCAGTTTCACTTATTGTTATCCGTATTTCATAACAAATAAACATCATACTGGCTCTGCTGTGAATGGGTAGTAACAAGACACTATTAAAAGAAAATATTTGATCATCGTGAGGATTCTAATTATAATCATATTGAATGCCACAAGATAGTAATGAACATCTCTTAGATTAGTAAAATAAATATTTGGAACAGAATAGTGATTCTTAAGATAAACGTGTTACTGAAATGGTAGGTAGAGACAGATTGAAAAGTTACAACACAACTACAAATGAACATAACTTATTTTTCAGTGTTACTCCATATTTAAGATATTATACAATATATAAAAGACTTGTGATATAGATGTAAATAGGAAAAAAAAAAAAAGTTGTATTTTTCAACACTTTCTACACAGGTTTTCCAGTTCCCTTCGGTAGCTCTCCTTCTGAAATATCTTTATTTTATGTCAAATTTTCACATCTATGTCAATACCTAAAGCATTGTAGTCTATGAGACTTCTAACTGAAGAAATCATATCAAAAAAATTCATTTGCCCTCAAGGCCTCAACTTCCCTGCCCGCCAACACGAAGCACATATGTAGGACTTTTGAAAACAGAATCCAAAGAAAGCCGTATTTTTCTCTGAGATAATTATCAGTAATAAGTTCCAAAAAGAACAGAACTGTGATTCTGCATACTTTCATTACTGGCTGGGATGCTAAAAGCACTAGTCGAGCGCAGCTTTGCGGTACTGCGGCTATAAATAAACTGGGCTAAATTACACTCACTCCAGTGGTGCTGAGGGGAAATGAGAATAGAAGGCAAACATTACACATTGCACATATAGTTTATTTCATACAGAAGCATTTAATACTGGTCTGTCACATTACATAGAACCCAGTGAGAGAAAGCCCATCTACGGTTCTCTGCACAAATGAAAACACAAACTGGAGCTGTCTCTAGCTCACACGTGGTTTCCCAGTTTCCACACCCATGCAGTGAGCATCCACCTAACTAAAGATAAATACTTGAAGAAATAAACTCCCTGCTCTGTCAGGAGATGGAAACAGAAACAAGCTACAAAGGAGGAGTCTGATGGCGCTGCCTGGGCACACAAGTATGGTATTAGGAGAGGCCCACGCTGCACTAGAGGTAAGATTTGCAGCGGAGATTCAGCACAACCAAAAGATCACTGCCTTGATAGCAAAAAGCAGAACAGGAAAAATGGGGAACCATGGTTGAGTAGAGTGGGTGATTCAACAACAGCAGATAGACATACATACTGAAGTACCTGGTGCCTTCTCTGCCTGAGCCTGAAAGTAAGCCAACCAGGTCACCCAGGCCTCTGTGCCCAGAAGCAGGCTTTGGAAGAGAGGAAATATTAGGAGTGGAGGAGGACCGAGTCAATGATTACACAAGAGAAAGATCTTGACCTACAGTTGGGACATAATGGTTTAAAGCCAAGCACGTTGAGAGCTATCTGATGCCCTGATCCAGAAGGACAGCTGGAGAATGGATTGCAAGTTAATGGGAAAGATAAAGGGTGGGTACAATTCTTGGGTTTGTGCTCATCAGAAGGTAGGGGAATGGAGTGTCTCAGACCTAGCAGTGTTTTTGAGCCCTTTGCATTTCTGCTTCAAGGGACTCGGATCTGATAGCCCTGTCCTCCAAAGGCATAGTGTCCTTGTGAGCGTACTGGAAAGGTGAGCTCTTCCTCTTGTCCTTCCACATTTGAGGGAACACCGCCCTAGCATACTTCAGATGTCAGCAGTCCTGAGATCCACCCCTGCAGCTCTGTTGGCAGAGCATGAGAGGCCTGGAGAGGCATGTAAAACAGGCATGACGTGTTTCAGGTACTCCTGAAACAGGGGTCCCCAGCACTGGGAAAGGAGATGTAAAATCACAGAGCTGAAGAAGCCTTTGCACTTTCTAGATCTCTAGATAAAGCATTCTCATCTGTCTGAGAACCCTTCGTGCCTCTGTCTTTATTAGAGTCAAGATTAAATTTACTAAAGATTTGTAAGTCTTCTGAAATTTGCAGGCTTATTAATATTCAACAATGTTATGTCAGTGATTCAGATTTGGGAGGGGCACAGGGAAGAGAGGGAAGAGGGGAAGGAGGAAGGGAAGAGAGACAAGAAACTATCAATTTTCTACCATTTGGTGGTTTGGGGTTTTTTTACTTGTTTCTTGTTTTGTTTATTGCATTTGGAGGATTGTGCAGCTTTGTTTTGCCTGAAGGCTCAAGCAAAGGCTCTCAGCACGTTCTTATTACTAGATACATATTTCAGAGACTAATATGATACAAGTACTCTAAGGACTGAGCGTTCCACAGAGAAATGTGACCTACGAACCAGTGGGAAGTAACTACACTCAGATTCATGTTTAGGCTCTACTTCTTCTTTTCCTATGTGACCACGACTTAAGTGTCTCCCTTTCCCTTTTTTTACTTTCTTGCCCTATGACAATCAGAATCCTCTGTGGACTTAGTAAAGTGGGAAAAAATGATCATAGAGATGAAGAAATTTTAAATTTAGGCTCCAAGTGACCAGAAGAAGACATGGAAAATGGGAGAGCATAACTTAACGTACAAACTGAGCTAAATGACAAACTAGTTTTTGCTGTCCACACAATACACTGTGGCAATATGCACATAGAGCAAAAAAAAAGAGGCACAAAAGAGAAAAATTACGATGTTTCAAGTATTATGAGTTCTAAAATAACTTTAAAATGTAGGTGAGGAAGAAATTAAAAGTGATGGCCTATATGTTGAAAGGGATGAGAGATTAGGGAGTAGAGTAGTTCATCATCTTACATTTAAGAGTTATATGCTTAAAATTACTCTTCCCCACAGACGTCTAAGCTGTTAAGGCTGAAATCAAAACTGTGATTTCATTCACTAGTCTCATTAAGTAGTTAGCCTGAAAAATTCCAGCTTCAGCCACTCCCACGGCAGTGCAGAGAAGTAGGGAAAAGCCCTGTGTGATTGTGTATTTTCTTTGATTAAATGGTGGTGAGAGCACTGCCACAGCCTCTGGCTGCAATCCTCAGAATCTGCCCTGTGTGCTCATGGCCTCCTGAAAGAAATCCTTGCATTACATTTGACATTAATGATGAGATACGTGGTCAAAGCACACTTAAATTTGGTCAATGCCATCTATTGTCTTTGCAAAACAAATTCAGTGACTCGTGTACTCAGAAATCTGGCATTCAGGTTACCTGTCTGATAGCCAATCTTGTTCCCCTTCTCCAAAGACTGATCCAAACCTACCCATTTTTACTAGAAGGCTGCACTGAATTAATGACTGATATGTCCAATTTACACTACATGTAGAAAATGATCTGCTTACACTTACACTGTTTTCAGCTTACACGATCCCTCTCACTGTACACATGATGCCACCCACCACCGTATTTGTACTTATCTAGCACTACACTTAAGGACCTTGAGAAGACTTCTGTGTACATTTCCTTGTCGTGGTTTTTCTTTATTCTGACTTAGGCAAAAATGAAGGTACTATCCATTTAGCATTGCCCTAGGGGGAAAAAAAAGATAATGAAATATTGTTTTCAATGAAGCAAACCTGAGTAAGGGAAAGAGACAAACTCTTCCAGATTTAATCCAAAGTGTGAGAGTCTCTGGGTTGTGTTGGAAATCCTTGAGAGAGGTTAGGTGTGGAGATGACTTCATTTTATTCAGAACACCTTGTAATATATAGGATCCTATACAATTACGATGGGACAATTTTATATAGCAAACTGGCAACAGACTCAAAGAAACAACTTTGGAATATCAGTGAATATAATTTTACTAAGAATCATAACTTTTGCCTTTCTCCCATGCATTTCTAGAAAACAGAGTATCAAAGAGCAAATTCAATTGGTATGCTTTGCAAGTCCAACTGCTTGACTGTAATTTTTTTACAACAAAGCACTTGTGACTGAAACAGGTCAAACCATGGAGTCAGAAGTCATAGTTCAGCTTTGTGCTGGTATTTTAGGTTTGCCTGCTTGCCACAAAAACTCTTTCAGCAATATTTACCTACAAATCGATGTACTAGCTATAGAATTAGTATCTCATCAAATACAGTGTTTTAAGAGGAAAAGCCCGAAGTTATATCACCCGTTTTCTTCATGTGATGCTTAGTTTTCAAAGCTCTAAACTGTCTAGGAAACAAACAATGTTTAAACAAAAGTTTTATTATTTAGTGCTGTATTTTAAAAAAAATTCATCCGTCTGCTGTAGTTGAAAGTATAGATTCTTGGTGTTCTTTTTTTATCTCCCCTCCCTTTTAAGAAAGCTTAAAAATTAATGCCCTGAATTTGAAACAGAGCCTGGAATCATTTCAGCCCCTGAAAAGTGCTGGAGGAAGTCACAAGCATTTAAAAATCTATGAGCTATGTAATGAAATCTGCATTTCAACATGAGATTTCCTTATTAGCACTTCCAGAGTCTTCCACAGACTTTCAAAAACCATTTAAGCACCATCCGAGTTCTGTATCTATAATCTACAGCCATGTGAATCTCCCTCTGCTTCCCAGAGATCCATCACGAGCAACGAGACACAGGGCTGAGATCTGCAGCTGTATTCTTCTTGCAGATATGAACATGTTTAATTATTAACGCTGCAAAGAGAGTAAGCATCCTACCAACTCATCTCAGCTTTCTATAGGCGGGTTTAACTGTGTCCAGGAGCACAACAGCACTAAGAAGCTCTTAACAGAGAGAGCTGAGAACAGGAATGAGGTGTCAATAATCTTGAGGGCCCCTCTACAAACCTAGCTCTGCTCCAGCATGGTCAACACTGAAACAGAGCTGACCAAGTGGCTTGTAGCCAAGCTAAGCCTTAATGAACAAGTTAGGTATTTGAATCACAAACCTGATAGTTTGTGTCCGTGGAGATTTATCACAACAGTCTTGTCGCACGACCAGGGGACCAATTCAGTTGAAAAGCCACGTGTGTGCAAATCAACTTCTCTGGTTGCCAAAGCACTGTAGAGCCTAACGCCTGGAAGTTAGGTAGGAGTCACCTCAGAATTAACCAACCCACTTATGCTGTCTTGTTCAAGATAGACTGTACCACGCATGGGCTACCCTGCTCCTGTGCAGTCACGGGGTTCTGTGCATATGTTTAACTTCCCTGATGTCTATTTCTGCAGGTGTTCCATGGGACAGTTGAATTTTCCTGACACAGGATAGTTCCATCACATCTCAGAGACCAGGAACTTGACTGTATTATGGAAAACTGTGTCCTCCAAAATAAGTTTACTAAAGAGGAGGTATAAAAGCAGAGTGGACCTACATTAAAATACACAGTTCTTTACTGCCAGAGTAAAGAACTATCTTTTTTCCCATGAGTTACAGTAACACAGAGCAACAACAGATATTGAAAGACATTGATCAGGCTTTTGTATTTGCAAGTGGCTATTTCTTTGAGGTAATATGGGCATTTGAAAAAATTTTCATGAATAGGAGCATCTGAAAAATGTGAAGCCTGACATATAGTAAGTAGACTACACAGTGAAGATCCAGCTTATATAAAGTACATATTGTTTGAAATATAATAGGACATGTCTTTTCAGACAGGAATGAATTAAGTGGAAAAGTGTATTAAACATCTGTTGTGAACTTTCAGTGTTTTCTCCACAGGGGTCAGTACACCCAGGATCAACACCTTAATTAAGAATGAGGTGACAGGATTTCATCTCCTCTGAGCCTCAGTCACCTGCAGCACTGGCTGGGGCTGGGGAAACCAACATTGTAAATTGAATCATCTCTCAAATCAAAGTATCAACTTGCTTGTGTGAGTTGAATTACAAGAAAACTACTCTCCGTAATTAGTTCTAACTATGACAGACCACGGACTTCAGCTGGAAGTATTTTGCACTTCACTCCTTATTCTGTCATCAGAAATGGTATGTGTCAAAATCACAATATTAAATTCTTTATTCTTACCCATCGTTTTTATCAGATGTAGTTTGGTGCTTAAAGGAACTTAAGATAGAATCCTATACAACTTGATGCGTTCTCCTAGCTCTGAGAAGGAGCTAACAGCAAGCCTCAGAATTTTAGGACTGTTGGACAGGAAAAAACAACAAGCAAAATCCCCCAAAAGCCTGCACCACAAAAGCTTATTATGATATTTTTTACAGTATGAAAGATTACATGTTCTGTGTCCATTTTCACACATTTGTTTCTCTTCTCTCTCTCTCAGAAATATTACATTCAGTTATTTTTGTAAGGACTTCTGTGAGCAAAGGAAGTCTTTATGCCTGAATTTGAAAGTTTTAGTGACTGTGATGACATGATGAATCCAATCTGAACTATTCTACTGCATCGTCAAGGCTCCCTGAAGTTTCCACACATTTTAATACTTACCAGTTCAGGATGGGTACCAGTTCAGATCAAAAAGGGTATCCATCCAGCTTTCAGTGTAACTTAATGCGGCACCAGGGTCTCTCCAAGTTATTTGCTTACGCCCCGTTAGTGGACTGTTTTAGTAGTTAAGGAGTAATGCACCACAGGGTGTATTTCTAGTGACAACTCTTTCATTCATTTACTAGCACAGGGATGGCATACGTTTAAAAGCAACTACCTGGAGTATTCAGTCCCACTCCCCTAGCTCAGCAAGAATCCTATACTACCAGCTACTACTACCAAACACCACCCTTCCAGGTGCTTGGGTCACTGGGGTAAGACACCATCTAACACAATGCAAATTGGTTTTAAGCTGGATCAGGCTCGCTTTAAGACTGATTCAAATACTTTCATTTTAGTGGCACTCAAAAATCCTCCCAGTCTTTACTGTGCTATCAGTTTCTTATAAAACATTAGCAATTTGTACCCATTTTCAGTGTGCTTAATCATTTTCTAGCCTATCCAGAAGGATGCTATTTTCTGCCCAGCTAAAATACTGCTATCTATTCCACTTTATTCAGGTTTTGAGATTTCTGCACAGGCACAGCAGCATCCAGAAAAGTAGATTAAAAACTGTACCTGTGCTGGCCTGTCAGCATTTCTAATAAGCCTGTTATTTAAATTTAGCTTTGACAGCAAGTTAAATATTAGTTTAATTGCAAATTACACTCTAAATCAAATTTTCTAGTAGGGGCAATGAATGCTTGCTATTGAGTGATGGTTTAATTTATTTCTAACAGAGGCTTAAAAGATGTCTTTTGCAATTGTAACTTGAAACAAAGTGGAACAGATTGAATGAAAAAAGAATTCCTTTGTAGATACAAGTTTAAAGGCAATTTTTGGCATTATACAAATGCCAACTTACATGCTTACAGAGCCTCGTAGGTTGTTAAATGACCAGAAGTATCTTTTGAACTTTTTAAACTACTACAGGAAAGAAAACAAAGTGATTGAGCAGACACAACATTTGAGAAGTTGTCTTTATATTTTGTTTTAAATAACTCCCTGAATATTGTAAAAAAATTCTGTGGGTCGCTTAAGAGTTTAAGGCCAATCCTTCCTGTTGCCATATACTGCTACTACTACTATTAAAAAAAAAATAAATAAAAGACTGTATTCCCTAAAACATTCAAGTATGAATTATTGACTTTTAGTGATAGATGCTTAACACGGGTAGTTTCAAGCTGTCCCAACACTCTTGGATATCAGATTATTTATTTACACACCCAAACATTCATTTGGTAGGTCAATATTAAGTTTGATAAAGAAAAGAAGACCCCAGCACACATACACATACAAATTGTGTGTGTGTTTGTGTCTCAAGAAAAAGGAATACTGCTAAAATTAGTAGAAGCAAAACTGTCTCACTCTTACATTCCCCAAAAGCTAAAGCCATCTTTCATGTGCACAACATTGCTCACTGCTGCGAGTGCAGCACTCTGCAGCATGGATTCTGCCCTTCAAGAATTTACCAGACTGGGATGGCAGTTTGACCACCCAGCATAAGGAGTGTTACTTTCTGCCTTCTTAAGTGGTGCTGCCACTGCCAGTGTTCTCCTGACACAAAGATTGAGGTCAATGATAAAAAGGAAGGAAGCATTCTTTCACCCACTACACTGAAGATCATGTTTATTAAAAGCACTGTAAAGTAACAGAGAGACTCAAGAACAACTTAAAATACCAGTGGCTCCAGTGGCTGTTTTATCTTTCTTTCTGAGAAAAGTTCCACAAGTGAACGCAGATATTTTGCCTTATTTTATTTTTCCATCAAAGTAAGTGGAATTCAAAATAAATGTAATATCCATAGAAACGCTTAATTCTTTAACTGAGATAAGGGTTTGGTTACACTTATTTGAATCTAAACTAGAAATTATTTCTCATTCTGAGCTTAATTATTTTATTGTGAAATTTTTTCACAAACAGGAAAAAAAAAGTGTTATTTCCAACAAAGACTTAATATTGTTTTCTCATTTACTACTCATACTGTTAACTGAAATAAATACTAATTTCATCCTCTGTGTTTAGAGAATTAAACTTTTACTGTATGTACATTTGTACACTCTATCTGTGTTGTGACTCTTAAATGAGCACAAAAGTGGTGCACTTATACCTCAACAATACCCAACCTCTGCTTCAAAGAAGTAATTTTAATAAAGCTAAACACACACATCAACAGACTGAATATACAGTATCTGCTTATTTAGTATACAAATCATCATAAACACAGACAGTTATTCTAGGAATTCTAATACTTGAGAAAAATTAGCTAAGATCAAGACATCATTCTAGGCTATATTTTTAGTTTATGCTTCTGTAATTAACCCTGAAGAGTTATTTGCATTGTAAATCAGAATTCTTTCTGAAGAATATCATGAATATTGAGAAATCCTACTGTTATTGTTCTGTAATGGACATGGCAATGTTTTTTTGTCCCTGCCTTCAGGAAGCCTTCATGTCATTGTCATGGAAGCCTTCAGTCATTTCGTGTCACATTTCCTGAAAGCTCTGTCTTCTTTGCTCTCTGGTATTTGCAAGAAAATGTCATTTTTGGTCCAAAAAGACACACCTATGTTTATGTGGAAGCACGAAAATGCAAATACCTAAATTCAAAATCTGAAAGCTTAAATAAAAGCAATCCAAAATAAAATACAAGGAATTTTGTTGGTCTGTCTGGGAATAGTCACATGCTTGGTACTGAAAACCCTATCCAGGGGAAGCTGACTCCCTCCTCCACGATAGAGAAAAAGAAATAGTCTGGTTTCTGCAGGTACCACTATGGTGACACAAGGCAAGAGGCCATTGTGCTTCCCTTTTTTACACTGAACAGCCTTGCAGAAGCTGGAAGGAGAAGTTTCTTTACAAGCTACTATACAACCTACCAGTGCCATTGAAAACACTGTCTCTCTTCCAATCAAGTTTAAAACAATACTGTAGAGTGCAAATTTTACATTCTTTCTACAGCATTCTGCTTGATATATTATACCCATGCTACAGAAGTGTTTCTTGCAACAAAAGACTAAATTAGCTGTTTCCAGATGTGAATCACCACAGAAAATCCAGTAGTTTCAGTGCAAGAACAAAACAGGTATGTGTGAACTTTGAAATAAACCATGCAGATCCCTTAGGAACCCCGAGGCAAATTTGAACACTTACTAATTTTAAAGTTGGAGTCCAGCATTTCAGTGCTCCTTATCATCCAAAGAGCAGCTGCATATTGATGTCCCCAGCTAGAAAATGGTTGTTCCTTACAGGTCAGCCAAAGAGATGGTGCTATCCATTATACTACTAAAAGTGAATCCACAACACTTGTGTAACACCGAGTCAGGAGCACATGTGCACTGTCTGCCTTCCTTTTCCCAGGTAAGAGGTGCTCAAGTACATGCTGTTCTCAGTGTTAAACCATCTACTGTCATACAGTGTATCAGCAACAGACAGAGGTAATGAGTTTAGCTAGCAGGGTTGAGGACTATACCAGGTATTCATTTGCACAGGAGTTGAGGCATCGACCAAATCTTACTCAGACTTGAAACAAAGAGTAAAGTTCCTAATTATAGAAAAGAAAAAAAAGAAAGCACAGCTATTTTTTTCCCCTCTTGAGACAAAAACACATTCTCTGTGTAAACTTCCATTTTTATTTATGTACCCACTTAGGAATAAATTTACACTATTCTTCAAACAAGTGAATGCATCAACCTTTTTCCTACGTTAGAATAAGTTCTTATTCTAACAAAGCAAACAAGGAAGGATTGATTTCAGCAACCGAAAGCATTCACCCCCTTAAAATCTGACAGGTAGAAGGAAAGCATTTTTAAAAGCTGTTGACAGGTTTACTTGGAGGGTACACAGGTATATCAGGCAAGAACATAAAAAACCTACAATCAAACTGGGAATGTATAATTTGAATTCTCTTGTTTGACTAAAAGCAAAGATAAAATATTTAGGCGTTATATCAAAATGCCTCTTTTGTCTATTACTATATTTGCTTGTTTCTTTGAAACTGATACTAGGCAGATGAAGTATAAATACAGAGTAAAACCAAAAAAACCTGCAACAGAGCACTGAAAAGATTTGGGTGGCAGATATTGGTCCTTCAATCCTCTTTAGTTTCAAAGCCTGCCATTAACAGAAGCAAGAGGGAAAATTAATAAACAGCTGCTCAAGTTGTTGTTTGTTTGTTTATTTTAAAGTACTAAAGAAACAAAATATCCATTTCACTATCGTGGGAATTAAAAGCCCAAAACCAAATAATAAACTGTTATTAATTCTCATATTTACATATTCATAAATGACCATGTCAGATTTGATCCTTAGTAGTGTTCTGGAGAGCCTAAAGCAAAGATGCAAAATATATGTATGTTCAAAAACTGTATTATAGTTCTGCTTTGTCCAAAATCTATAGAAATGCTCTTGAAAGAAGGAAGACACAGGGATTTAACTCCATTCTTTTGCTTGCTAAAATACTGTTACCATAGTTCACACAATAACTTCATGCATATACCCATGTTTCCCAGATTCAAACAAGTACATTGGTCTTAATAAGCCTAAGATTGGAAAAGGAGCCAACTAAAAAAAAATTAAGAATCAGTGCATTATTTCTGTACTGGTTTACTGTCCTTAAAGCTGTATTGTGCTGCCACAGCCCACCAAGAGCAGGTTGAATGGCTGTAATTTCGCTGTACAAGAAAAACCACAGCTAAGGAAGGAAATTCTCAGATTTACAAATACAATTGAAATACTTTTAAGACTGAATATTGCCGCAACACAACAGCCCAGGAAGTGATGAACGTATGAATTTTATCTTTTCCAGACTGCACAATGTCATTCTGACAGACACAAATCGTTTATAAGACTTGAAAACTCTTTTGGAATGAAGGCAAGAGATGAGGTATGGTTCTGAATGGCACATCACTTCAGCTGTTCTACTGCTAAAGAGTCTCTTCAGCCTAGGATGGCTCTGCACTAAAAGTACCTGATAGCCTTTTGTGTCTACACAGACTATACAGTCCTTCCTGGCTATATAAGCTGAAGGTAACTGTACTTAATAGCAGAGACCCAAGCCCGTGGCTTCCTTTAATACACTTGCCATTTCATGTCTCTGTCAGCTATGTGTAAAGCCCAACCTATGCTGTGACTTTGTGCCTCTGCTGGAGCAGCAAGGCTGGGACACGAGTCAGCACAGACGTGCTGCATGTGCAAAAGCATACATTGCCTTTTGAGCTCTTCTAAGTAATTCCATCCTCGGAAGACCTACCTCTGCCACCTGCTTACACCACTACCTTGATCTGTGCTGCTTCAGTCAACCTGCACAACTCCTCAAAATCTCAGGGAGTAGCAGCTTTTCAAGCTTTAAACGTCGTTTTTGTGAACCTATGAAGCAGGAACCTTGGAAAAATTATTTACTAAACAAATACACAAAATAACCTCTGACGGATAGGTTTCTTTTCACACTAAATACAAATTACAAGCAGTTGAACAGGTACAACCCCGCTGGCAAGATGTCCCTCCACTCCAGTCTTTACGTCTGCTGTAACACTGTAGAATTCAATTACTTAACTGCAGAGTGAAAAAGGGCTCATCCTGAGAACTTAAATTATGTACCTCTATGTGCACAAACCCAAATGGTTTTATTGTGATAGCCAATATCAATTCTCAGCCACAGATACTTCTGCCACAATTACACAAGCTCAACTAAAGCACATTAAGATACACTTCTGTTACAGGAAGATAACTTAAATATCAATAAAGCTTTCTGAATAGTGGTCCAATTTCTAAAAGACAATGGGAGCCTACACTTCTCATTGACTTCAGAGGACAAGGAATGCCAGTGTCCATGAAAAAAAAGGTGATATTTACTGGGGTTTTTTTTCTCCAGGTTTTGTTTTTAAGATTCCTAGTGCAAAATGGTTCCATTTTGAGGAAATCACTCGTATATTTGTTCAGGTAGTTTCTGAGATCTATAATCAACCACATCTTTATCTTATTTGCATATTACTGCAAGTGAGGATGATGATGCCATTCAGACACACTTCACTGCAGCTGGGCAACTCCTTTTACTTCATTTGGTTTTCACTATTAACTAATAAAATTCAGTAAGTTTGTAAAGCAGAAAGTGAAGACAAAATGCAAACAATCAGAACCCGGAGAAAAATCAGACAGGAGATGCATGGGAACAAAAGGGATTTTGCTCACTCTTCCACAACAACACTACACAACTAGGGATAAACATCACCTTGCAGTTATTACTAAGTGCATCAAATATTGAAATGCATTTAATGAGAAAACAATTTCATCTTCATGTTAAATAAAAACTTGTAACTTCTTATATATCACTAGGTTGGTAATATTTATGATCCTCACTTATATTCATATTACACTTGCTTATCATATTGGAATTGGGTTGTGTAAGTGGTAGAACTGCTTACACAAACAGATTAGATAACATTAAAATCTTAGCTGTATTCACCATTAGACTCACTGTAAAATATTCCACCGAAATATTTTCTTTTTAGGAAATGATCATTAGTCAGAAGCAAGATGTTACCTTGAAAGACAAGGGTTGGGGCAGGAAGGGAGGGGAAGAAGGGAGGAGTATTTCAATAAGGCCAAAACATTACATCAGGAACACTTTTGTAAAATAAAAAAATTGTAGTTTCGTTTTGAAAAACAAATTTTAAAAAAATAAATCAGTTTTTTGTAAAAAGTCTATTTGGAATCTCACAATATAAAGTGCAAGACTGTGCAGAGTTTAATTCTATTTTACTATATCATAAACCAGGAAAACTAATCTTGTTACTCAGTGACAAGTAATCCTTAAAACATCAGCTGAGCTTACACATCACATTGCTCTAAGTCATCAGCTGCACACAAAATTTATATTGATACACAGATATTTTAATAATAGCCTCCTAAAGTAAAATAAATTTATAACACATTTCCATTTTAAAATTATTAATCATGCTTAACTAATGTTTTGCTTTCAGACATTTATCTCTGTCTTTCAGATATTTCTTTCTAGACATTGAAAAAAATGCAAAAAACATACTTTAAAAAACCCAAACAAACCTTGACAGACACAAGAACAAAAGTACTTTTTACCAAGAGAAAGATAAGGAGTACTCATTCTCAAAACTCTGTTGAGGCATTAAGTTAATTTCTTCTTTGTTTGTTTTTTTTTTTATCAGCAAACCAGTCTTTTCACATTCTATAGGTATTTTTAGTCTTTTAAAATATCTGAAGAATAAGAATAGTTCAAAGTACCCTGCAAGCTTAACAGATATAGGTGTCTTAACCCCCAAACCTGTCTTAAGGATGAAACATGTGAAAAGCTAGACAAAACCTCCCTGAAAGCCAAACAACATGCTACGTACTTAAAGGTATATAACAGGAGTTATCACTATAAAATGCTTACAAGCATATTATTTACTGTATTTAAAATCAGGTAAATATGGTAGCCTACTTCTTTTTCATACATAAAAGTTAAGTTCTGGTAGTAGAATAAGAAAGAAAGATGAGGTACAAAGTAATAGGATAATTTTTGAAATTTATATATTAAAATTGCTTTTATACTTTCATATAAGGATTCATTTTTTATAACTAACTTTAATGTCATTTGAATCCTAGTCTTCAAAGCTGACTCTTCAGAATTAAAATCAGGATTCAACCCGAACCTCTAAGCCCTCTGACTTGTAAATAACTTGTATGAATAACTTTATTAGTTGTAATACAATGCTCAGGTGAGTATAGAAAGTCATGCTGAGTAATCTGCAGGATTAGACTCCTTTCCTAATTATATCTAACACAGAAAGAGCTTGAAAATTTTAACTTCTAGCTATTCAAATGAGTACAGCTACTTATTCAACAGCTACCTTTGACTCTCTGCCATGAGAAAGGATTTCCCGGTACACAAGTACAGCAAGGCTATGACAGGGAGCTCAGACAAAGACTTGAATAACTCTTTCCTGCCCAAGAGGCGAGCTAATTTCATACTTGTCATAACCAGACAGCTAGAAAGGCTTTATCACCTCTTCGTATCATTTCTTTTTGTCCCATTTTGCTTTCTAACACCCCCATAGCTGGAAACCTTTAGTACCTTTCACAGCTCAGAAGGCTGAATATTGCTTGGTCCAACAAAGGCACCACAGCAACTTTGGAGTATGGAGAAACAGTAGGTTTTAGGGAATTGAATCCCAGAAGATAGAAATATAACAAGATAAAGTCTTGCACCTAAGAATCTGTAGAAAGGTGAGAGGTCAAGAGTTCAGACTGACTGGATTTTATTCATTCAGGTACATCACCGAGCTTCTGTGAGCCATTCAACATCTGCTGGGATCTAGAAGCAATTAATTTTCTCTTTTGTTTTCTCCTCTCTTTTCTCTTCTCTTCTCTTTTCTTATTTCAAACTGCAGGCGCACAAAAACACGGTGAATTTATGATTTCACATGAAACCAGCTCAGGTCTTACTCAGCACATTAGCACAAGCTCAGCATTAGGCTTCCCTGACACAGACTGGCTACCAAGCCACTGAAAGCTACACCTCTATTATCCATCTTATTCCAGAGAAGTCAGCTTTTTGTGCAATACACATGTTCCTTATACAATAAAATAAATCTCAATTCAGCAAAATTAAGACACAGCGATGGTAACTGGGTTGCAATTCTTGTGCTGCAGAACTATGACTTCACTAGGGCTAAAATTACAAAGTGCAGCAATAACTAATACCTCCTAACTAACGAGCTTTGAAAACCTAACCCTGGTACCAAAATCCTTCCTTTAACAAGCTCCAAGTCTTTATTCAACTATTTTAAAATATCTTCAGAATAGCACAACCCAGTGAAAAAATAACATGCCAGATGACATCTGTAATCAAACCCAGGCAGGACCATAGGTGGAAAGCATATTCATTCATGTGGAAACCACTGTTGCAAAACTACTTTAAACAGCCCAAATTGCATAAAGTCACTGAAGACAGTATGGCTTTACAAGCACGTGATACTCCAGAATATATTTCAGTTTTACTGACAGGGATGCAACAGCAGGAACTGGAGAGATCAAACTTTAACTGTAAAGAGACTGTGGTAGGAAACACTGGTGCATAGTGCATCAGAAAATACAAGCTGCAGCAGGTTTTGCAGAAAAATTCATGGTTATTATTACTTCCCCCTTCTAGGCACTGCTTAAATACATTGGAATCACAGATTTAAAAGAAAATATCCATTAAAAATAGCACAAAATCTAGAACAGTATATTGGCTATCATCTCAGTAAACTACAAGATGCCCCCTGAAAGCAGTTCAAGTGTGGATTTTCTTTAAAGCACCAGGCATTTCTGAGGATTTCACCTGAAGGAAGGAGGGAGGGAACAGGTATTGGTATATGGGTACTGTAGAATGAGTGAGATAACGTGGACAGAAACAGGCCACAATCCCATTTGTGTTGCATGAAATCCTTACCTGCCATTCTGATACTGGCATTCCCCCTAAATAACCCCTAAAAGAACCGTGTCTGACTTGAACAACCATTTATTTTCATGGCAACCACTTCAGTATTACGGAGATAACAATCAACGGACTATACCTTAAAATCCATTATTTCAACTCCTGCATTGTATTTCCCCCTACGTTCTAGAGAGAGCTGAACAAACGCCGGGAAATACCTTCCTGAATCTGAGGATTAACCCACAGAATAGTCTCCTGCAGCCCTGAGCGTGCATTCAGAAAGCACTGACTGTCCCTCTATGCCACTGAGATCAAGCAGACAAAGCCAGCCAGCTTTGTGCAGCAGCAGGAAGAGTCTCTTTGGGGTTTTTTTTGTTGAGAGTACCTTGTCCTGATTCCCAGTCTATTTATTTATGTGCTATACACTGACCATGAGGTGATTGATTTTCCCTCTGAAGCCATACTTGGCTCACCTGACCTTACTTTGTACAACCTGAGGTCCACATCACATGATCAGAAACGAAGATCTGAATCCTCTGAAAGGAAGGTTCAGCCCTCATGAGACAGGAATCTTCACCATATTGAAGTGAGTAACATTATTTTTGCTCCTTCTGGACTGTTCTCCAGGTATTCAATCTGCTACAAGCAACTGAAAAAGAAAAAAGCCAACACCCTACCTCCCTTAAGGGCCCTCCACTGACTCTCTTCACGTGTGTACACATGCAACCCATCTGAAATGGAGGGAAATTTGACTATTTTTGCCTAAAAATAGGACAGTAAGGAATTTTAAAGAGAATGGATCGGTCCTATAAAGTTTAACAAAAAGAAGTACTCGTGACTTTTTTGCCTCAGTCTTGACCAGCTGGTGCTCCAGCCACACCACCCAAGTCACAGAGGAAAAGGCAGGGACCAGCAGAACGAAGAATCACCAACCATGGGAGAAAATCAGGTTCGAGACCATTTAAGGAACCTGAAGGTGTGAAAGTCCATGGAACCTGATGAGATGCACCCACAGGTCCTTAGGGAAGCGGTGGGTGAAGTTGCTAAGCCACAATCCATCATATTGGAGAAGCTGGGGCAGTCTGGTGAAGTTTCCACTGGCTGGAAAAGGGGAAACACAAGTCCCATTTTTAAAAAGGGAAAAAAGGAAGATCTGAGGAACTACAGGCCAGTCAGTCTCACCTCTGTGCCTGACAAGATCATGGGGCAGGTACTCCACAAGGCTCTGATAAGGCACATGGAAAATGAGGAGCTGATTGGTGGCAGTCAACATATCTTCGCCAAGGGCAAATCATGCCTGACAAATTTGCTGGTCTTCTAGGAGACTGTTACAGTATTGGTGGATAAGGGAAGGGCCACTGATGACATCTCTGTGGACCTGTGCAAAGCATTTAACAGAAAGATGGATTTGACACACGGGCCACTTGGTGGATAATTAACTGGCTGGATGGTCACAATCCAAGAGTTTCAGTCAGCAGCTCAATGTCCAAGTGGAGACCAGTCACAAGTGGTGTTCCTCAGGTATCGGTATTGGGACTGGCGCTGTTTAACACCTTTGCCAATGGCATGGACAATAGGATCCAGTGCACCCTTGCAAGCTTGCTAATGACACCAAGCTGCGTGGTGCAGTTGACACGCTGGAGGGAAGGAATGCCATCCAGAGGGACCTGGACAGGCTGGAGAGGTGGGCCTGTGCAAACCTCATCAGGTTCAACAATGTCAGCTGGAAGGCCCTCCATCTGTGTCAGGGCACCCCCCAGGATCAAGAGAGGCTGGAGGATGACAGGATTGAGAGCAGCTCTGCAGAAAAGGACTTGGGGGTTCTGGCAGATGAAAAGCTGGACATGAGCCAGCACTGTGTACGCACAGCCCCGAAGGCCAGCCATATCCCGGGCTGCATCAAAAAAACCATGGCCAGCAGGTCAAGGGAAGTGATTCTGCCAATAAGGTCTCCTGACGTCCCACCTGGAGTATCGTGTCCAGCTCTGGGATCTCAACAGAAGAAGGACATGGACCTATTGGAGCAATTCCAGAAGAGGGCCATGAAGATGAACAGGGGGTTGGAGCACCTGCCCTATGAAAGCCCTGGTGCAGGCTGTCCAGAGAAGTTGTGGGTGTCCCCTGCTTGGTAGTGTTTAAGGCAGGGTTGGAATGGGCTTTGAGAAACCTGATCTAATGGAAAGTGTCCCTGCCATGGCAGGGGGGGTGGAACAAGATGATCTTTAAGGTCCCTTCCAACCCAAACTGTTCTATGATTCTATTATTCTATGAATTGCTATAGAATTATCATAGAACCACAGAAATTTTGGCTGGAAGTCACCTAGTCTCACCTCCCACTAAAAATATGATCGTTTCTAATACCTACATTTGTGCAGTTGACCAGAAAAGATCAAACTCAGTCTTTCTGGTCACCTCTTCCATTGCTACAGTATCCTTTTCATAAAGAAGTTATCCTGTCCCAGTCTGAACTCTCCAAGCTGTGATTTATGGATGTTGCTTCTTGCTAAACTATATACCACTACTGAGAAAAGTTTGGTGTCATCATCTCTGTCACTCCCCTTGGAGTGGGCTAACCAAAGATCACCCCCCTTACCTTACCGTCCTCTTCATCATATCCAGCTCACTAGAGATCTCAGCTCCGTAATCTCTTCCATCACATCACTCAGTCTAAGCCTCTGACCAGTTTCATATCCCCCCACTGGACTACCTCCAGATTCTTAACATCACCTTTGTATTGGGGGTTATCCAAATGACACATAGTTGCCTACAAAGCAGTTCTACCAGCTCCATGTAGGGGTAGTAACAGCTTCCTTCAGTCTGCTTGTCATGTTCCTCCTTCCTTCTAATGTAGCAAAGTAGAGTTTGTTTTGTCCACACTGAAAGCACACCACTGGCTCATATTCAGCTACATCCTTCATGTCAAGCTGAATGTGGTCCTTTTCAGCAGGGCTGTGACTCAGACAGGTGCTTCCTGGCCTGGACTAATACATGGTGTTATTCCACCTCAGATGCAGAATTTCAGTCTGCTCTTTTTCAAATACAGGAGTTTCCTGTTAGCCCAGTCCTCAGTTTGTTCAAGCTCTCAAGATGCTTTAAGATTGAAGCTCTACTTCAGCGTTCCAAGCATCACCTTAATTAGGTATCATTCACAAATTTCCTGAGGGTGCATTCTGTCAATTGTGCCATCTAAACCACTGAAGAATTGAATAGCATAAGTACCAGAAATAACTCTTGAGGTATTCCACATCTTATTGTCTGCTAACTGGTCAAACTATGGATTACTACCCTTTCAGTACAGTAGTACAGCCAATTTTCATCCCACTCAACACGCAACCCATGCTCCAGCTGACTGTTGACAACAGTGTGGGAGAAGATATCAGAAGTCTTAATAAAGTTACAGTTCTCCCCTATCACACATACTTACCTTGTTCACATTGTCAGACATTTCATCCTAGAAGGCAAATAGATCAGCAGAACACTAACTGCACTTCAGAGATCGGTGTTGACTCTTCCTATTTACCCTCTTGCCCTTCACATGTCTAGAAGCAACTGGCAAGACAATGTGTTCTATGACCTTTCTGGGGACTGACACTGACCTGACACAGCCTGTAGATCCCTGGACTGTTCTCCTTATCTTTCATAAAGTATAGGGTTAGCATCCTCCTAGTTCTCAAGACTTTCCTCATTAGGATTATTACCATGTTTTTTTCTTGGATGACAGCTTCCTTGCAATCTTATCATCTCATTGAGCTCATCATTCTTGGCATAGAGCCCCAAGAAACTGAACACATCTACTTTCTCTGAACAGCCCTTAACCTGTTGCTCCTCCATGTTACTGTCCCTTGTCTGGGAACAATTAATAAAATATGGAAAATTTCTGCCTTTTCTGAGTTGTCTACCATTAGATTGCCTCCAGTGTTCATCCATTGCCACACATTTCCCCGAGTTCTATCGGGGAAATACTTGAGGAATCCTTTCTTACTAGTTTATTCCCCCGAAGTTCAAGCTCCAAATAGACTTTGGCCTACCTGATTTCATTTTGCCTTCTCCAGAAATAATGAAGGTGAAATTCAAGTCACCATATGAAGCACTAAAGCAGAATTACATCTAACTTCTAGATCAGAATATGCATTAGGTTAGAAATCAAATTCTATATTCTTTGAAGGAATGGCGTAGGCTTTTTCTTCACTGTCATAAGACACTGCATGTTGAAACTTTCATCCAACAAGGAATACAGATGACAACTTTCTGAAAAGTCTCAGAAAGCTTTGCAGAAAAAGAAACAGAAACAGATCACTTTTTCCCTACTATAATATAAAATAATTAATATGTCATTAAAAAAAAAAAAAGAATACAGCTGATGATGATCTTTTTAATTGACTTACTAAACTGAATGACATTGAAGTAAGGTGTTGGGTTTTTTTTTTTGCTATGCTTTTCAGTAATGTATAGAACCATTTTGAAGTGTGCAAGGTATTGTATTATCCACAGCAATTAATCTAGAACTCCAGGGAAAAAAAGGCAGTATTAGACCACAACTGCAAGGACATATTGATTTCATAATTTGATGACTCTTTCAAGCACATGCTGAAAAAAACAAATTGTAAGAATAAACACACTCAACTAAGAAGGAACACGTCAAGAATATTCAAATTAAAATCTGAATTATTTTAATTTCCTAACGACTATTATCATATGACATCTTCACATCAGGGAAGGATTGTAATGAGAAGCAGCGTAAGCTATTAGAACAACTAATGGTGAAAAACTTAAAAGTGAAAGCATTAAGGTGCCTAAGACAGACACACAGAAAAATCTGTGTATTTTTTCCCTTTAAAAGCTGGCCTGATAACAGATATGAATAAAGAATATTAACTATGCCTATAAATTGTCTGTTATAACTACAAACTAACAGCCTGCTTTGGTATATAAAGGGCAACAAAAAAATCATCAAGGGACATTATAAACCATTCAAATTTACAGTAAGAAACCATAAAGTATCACTTTGCATAACCACAGATAAACTGAGAGGGAGTAGATACAGTTGTCAACAAAAGAAAATCAAAAGCTAAACTGTATGTGGCAGGGAAAACTGAGAAGAGTAAGCTTCGCATGAATCTCATCAGAAATGAAGAGCAGAAGGAACACGGGGTTCTGTTCAGACTAAACTGATGATGACCAGAAAGATTTCATTCAATCCTTTTATTCCTAATGCATAAAAAACCTCACAAGTATACACAGTCTTGGCAAAGCTACCTGACAGTAGCAATGATCTCCCTCTCACCTGCTCACACAAAGAAACAGTTTAGGAAGCTTGTAAGTATTGGACCATTTCTCAAACCAAACAAGGGAATGTAGCTGCCTATCACCCACACGCCGCTCCTGCACAAAGTACTTTCTCATTTGTCTTTTTCTTTACACATTTGTGGAATAAACTGTAATTCACCTTCTAAAATTAAACAACAAGGCTTATCATCAGCCTTTAGACATTGACCTGCTACCAAAGAAATAAGTATATTTATTTGAGTCATTAACTTAGCTCTTCTGCATGTAGGTAGGCATCACTGTGGCATATGCTATCCATGAATTGGTATTTCTGTGTCTGCCAGGGAGTTTGGCACACAAGAGTACAGCACCAGTAGCAATGCTGACTCTATTAGCAAATAGGCACAATGACAAATCTCAGTTTGAGTGACTATCAAATTTATTACGGACAACTGTCCATTTTCTACATTCCATCATTGAGCCACAGCATGAAAACACTCTAAAGGGGATGCTGATGCTGCACACAGTCTGCGGGGCGCTCACAAATCTTTATAGACTGCACTGGGGACAAGTCACTGTTATGTACACCTCTTACAATGCCTTTCAATCCCAATAGGCATCATAGTGGTCCATCCAGTCCTACTTTCAGAGGCATTTACCTAGTGTTATACCTGGTTCTGTAACACATTTGTTGTGCACACAGAAAGGGCACAGGATGAAACTACATTGTTAATTTATAATCTCAGGAATTCATCCGCTATTTATATAAGGCTCTGAAGTCTACCAGAGCATGTGAAAGCAAGAATAACGTGGGTATTTTACAGGGGCAGCAGCATACAGAGTGGTTAAAGGTTTCAGAAAGGTGCCTGTGCACATATTACAGCCAGAGCTGCACCTAACTGGCAGTTGTAGCCATACAGAAAGCACAACCTACCCCCAGTTTTTCCATGCCTGAAAATCTTTACCCAGTAGAACGGCATCTTGAAGCTGTACCAGAAGGCTGCCTTACATTGTGGCAATAATGTACACTGTTGGGTTGGTTCCTGCCACAACTTGTGCTAAACTAACAAACAAAAACCTAATCCAAAGAAGTGTATATTTTCACAGCACAGGTTACTGAAAACATGTAGTAAGAACTGTATTTTCTGTGTGTATTTTCTCTCACCTGTACAACCAGAACAGCGTAAACTGTGTTGCAACAGGTTTTCATGTGCAAGAACTGCTTTGTGAAATACAAATAGGAGAAAAGAAGAGAGAAGAGAAGAGAAGAGAAGAGAAGAGAAGAGAAGAGAAGAGAAGAGAAGAGAAGAGAAGAGAAGAG
>WUAM01000071.1:29127850-29143579 GCA_024336885.1 Actenoides hombroni
AGAGAAGAGAAGAGAAGAGAAGAGAAGAGAAGAGAAGAGAAGAGAAGAGAAGAGAAGAGAAGAGAAGAGAAAAAAGGTCCACTTTCCCCCTCCAAACAAATGTAGTAATCCTGTGTTAATTTCAAATTATTCAATTCTGGAATGCCAATGTTTTGAAGATATCAATTCATTAACAATTGTTATGCTACTAGTTGACAGAAGAATCCAGTAAATCTTCCATTTCATCAAACCTAGTACAAAAGTGAGAATTTTCAAGTGAATCTACTGATTTACTATGAAGAATCAAGCCTATTTATAGTACCAGATGCACTTACTCTCAAATGCTCTGTCAACAAAAGCCTCAAATAAAAACCTGGATTGACAAGGAAGCTAACAAAGACAGGTGGAACTACATGCAGGAAAGACAGTATTAAGAGAAGAGAGAGAAAAAAAAAATAGAAAGGAGGAAAAAAAAAAAGCCTCAAGTACTTTGAAAAAGGAAAACAGCATTTTCCAGAGGTGCCAGTTCTAACACCTGAAGCACAGATGTACTTCAGTAAATAACTATACATTAAAAATAGAAACAGGATTTTACCAAGGTGTGTTGCCATGCTGGAATAAGACAGGGGGTGAAAAAAAAAAAAAACACTTGCCAGTTTAAAGGCAGCATAAAGTACAATTCCTAAATATACCTATTTACAGCAAGACTCTAGAGACTATGAAATACATAAAAGTGAACTGATGAAGTAAATGTTTTCTCCCATTCTGCTTTTTTTTCTTTTTCACTGAAAACTTTTTGTTGAAAAGTGACAAACAATGTGAGCATAATCTAGAAGACTCCCTTTGTGAAGAGGCTGGTAACAGACTTGATTTGAGGCATACAATTGCACTGTGTTACTCTTGGGGTAGATGGATAATCATCAATATGGGATAACACCACAACATGAATTGCAGGTTAGAATGATAGAACACCACAGTAACCAACAAAATGTCACTCCAGATTAATCAGATCGTTATACTGGGAAGCTCAATGCACACAGATACCAGTTATGCCTAAGAGATGAGGCTGTCCAAAAAAATGCACAGAAAAATAGAAATACTCAAGTAAAAACAAATGTGATGGATGAAGAAACAGAGATGACATTTCAGAAGTTCATTTTACATTTTGAAACACTAAGAGACTGCAAGCAGCTGTTTGTTATATGATGATCCAGACCAAAGAAATTGAGGGAATACTGATAGAAATACTACTTCTGTATGTTGTCAAGTAGATAACCAGTGATGTTTTTTTCACCTACAAAAGCTGATTGATTAGTAGTAGTGCAAAAGCACAAGTTATTATTACCCCAAAGGTAAATTTCTGCACATGAGAAAACAAGATTTCATAACACATTATGTAAAATAAGAGGACAAAGGGCTATGGCTGATCAAAGTTGCCCCCCAACTGCTCACCCACCCCCACAATAAAGGAATGCTCTGGAGAGATAAATAGAGGCTCTGTGACCTGAAAGCTCAGAGGAGAATGATGGCATGATGGATCACAACTGCTGAAAAGGCATCTCAATACCAAAGGAAACCCAAGAGTGCCCTTGTTTTACACAAACTGAGTATATCAGCAAAGCATTTCAACCACTGGCATAACTGCCTGTCCCTGCATGAAAGGAAGGCAGACTTAGAGCAAAACAAAACTGGTTTTAGAGGCACTTCCAGTTCAACTAACACAACTTCTGTATGCATTGGATTTGCTTAAACTGATGTGCCTTTAAAGGGGTAATGGTTTTAAAGAGGGTAGTAGCCCTGAAAGGTGGTAGATGACCCATTCCTGGAAACATTCAAGGTCATGTTGGAGGGGGCTCTGAGCAACCTGATCTAGTCAAAGATGTCCCAGCTCACTGCAGGGAAGTTGGACTAGATGACCTCTAAAGATCCCTTCTAACCCAAACCATTCAGTGATTCTAAATCACGATCCTATAACTCTCAGCAAGAGTATTTTTTACTCAACTGTAATAGGTATTTAGCATATTGTTTTGTGCTTTTCTGGAGAGCCCAGTCATCTCCTCAGCAAGTGACTTTGCCTGCTGTAATTCCACTTAGAGCTAGTGAAGTGACTAATGAAGTTTCAATGTAACAATATAGATTCCGGTCGAGTGGTCTGAGCTGGGATCCAGCTCCTGCAAGACCCTCATTCCCTGGGGGTTGCCAGCCTTGAGCTCCAGGTATGTAGCACAGCTCACTCAGTTGGATAAGAGAGTGATGGAGCAAGGACTGTGTTCCCCATTGTGGAGCTTGCTGGATAGCTATATAGGAATTACATGGAGCACTTCAAGAACCAAGTAATGGCTCAGCTTTGTACCAAGTTTACAAAACCTCTGGGCTGAGTCTTGCCAGGCTTTTTCTGCCTGAACTTTTCTTGATCTGCCTGCAACTTCGTTTTACTTAGTTCAGTTGTGATAGCCATTTTTGGAATTGAGTAGGTGCCTAAAGATAACTTGTTACAACCACAGTTTGTATCAAAAAAGAGTATCAAGCAGTCTTTCTGTGTAGAGTGAGGTATTTAATGCCACTAACATGATAAGATACAGGTCTGTCATGATAGAGCAGTGGTCTTTAGAAGTGAGGGCAGAGTAGCATAGTACAGGCGTGAAAGGAAAAGAGATGGGCCCCAATTTGGAAGACCCTACTGCTCTAAATAACTCAGCCAGACCAGCGTGGGGAGGGTATGTATGGCTCAGCCAAACAGAAAACACAAACAACAAACAGGAGAGCTCTGAAGAGAGCTGTGGGAGCCGACTTCAGCAAACACATTCCTTTCTGGTGACTGGGGCTTGCTGAGCATCATAATGGGGAGCATAGTCTCGATAATGCCATTTCTATTTATACTGTGTCAGCTGGATAGTGCAATAACTAGATTCCAGTAACTGTAAATTCTAAATAAGTTGTGATTTGAGCGCACTGTTCTGTCACTGTGATAAATCAAAATCCCCTGAAACTGCAAGGAACATCAGATTAATTAAAATTTCTGCTGTATATTAAGTCCTCCACATGGGGAATTATCTAAAAGAACATAGTTAAATAGTATTGCACTGTGACAAGGTCTGAACAACAAGAAAAGGTAACATCCTAGAAAAGATATTGCAAAATTTAAGATGCTATCATCTCATCGTATCTACTCCTTAAATTAAAAGCCAAATAGAAACAAACACACACATGTCAACCAAACCAACGAACCAAAAAAGAAAAACCAACCAAACAAAACCAACCAAAAAAAAAAACCACCCAAGAAAAAGAACACCAAAAAGCTTTCCATTTAAATATTTTTAAAAATAGAAAGGACGAAAAGCTCTTTGTGCCTCATGACTTGGATTTGTCATTTGAATAAAAAAATTAAGTATTTGTAAAAAGTAGTAGGGAATCCGTGCAAAAAGTGTGGCTCCACTGAAGAACACGTTAAAGGTTATAAGTGCAAAGCCTCCCACTAAAAATGAGTGAGGTTCTACCAAAAACTGGAATGAGCTTTAAGGTCCTTTACAACCCAAACCATTATATGACTTTAAATTTCAGAGACAAACACTTCATTTTCACCACAGAGGGGGAAAAATAAATAAATAAATAAATAAATAAATATATGTCCTACACATTGTTAAAATTAATGTTTTGACTGATTCTAAACTGTTTTAGTATTATCATTACTACCTTTATCACAGCCTAAGTTATAACTTATATGTGTAATAATGTTCCTTGACTCTTGGACATAGAGTTTAGCTTAGCATTTGCTGGATTCTAGTTTTCTTGTTTGGGGATAAACAGAATTGTAACATGTTTTATCAAATCATAACTTGCATAGCATTCAACTACCCATTAAGTAGGTTTTTTTCTAGGAATGCAAAATATTTTAATTACCTACAGAAAGATATAGTTCCATTTAGCACTAAATGTGTCTGGAGTAGAAAACAGCATCATATGAGATGAGATCACAGAAACCAATGGGAAAACACAATAAAAGTTTTCAAGATTACTTAAAAAGAAGAAAAATTACTAAAACTATGACCAAAATTAAATCTTTTAAAATTCCTTTCAAAATTGAAACTGTAAGAGTAAGCTGTGTGAAAAATACTGGCAAGACAAGTTAAAGGAGAAGAGTCATTGTGGAATCTGAAGAGTGCCTTTAGAGGGTTTTTTTTCATTTCCAGAGAAGAGAAGACAGAAGAAATAAAAGCAATTGCTAACTAAACTGTTCACAATGTGGTGTTTAAACAACACTTTCTTTTCTCTGTAAAAGAGATGGTTTTGAAAGACACAGGCCTTGCAGTCTCATATAATCTCATATCAATATTACTATTGATGGATTTTGCTTACTCCAAGCACAGAAAGAGAAAAATACTGAAAAGAGATTAAGATAGCTAAGTGACTTCCTTTTATACAAGAAAAGTGGGACAGAGACACACCCCAAAGCTCTGCTCCCCTGTACATTTAAATAAGAGTGCTAGGTTGATGACTTTCTGAATTATTCCAAATGCTACCAAAAAAAAGTTGACTAAACCCATGGCTTGAAGTCTATTTTTACAGAAGCTATGCTAAAAAGCCCAATCCTTCAACACAAGTTGGCAAACCTATCCAACTGGCCTTTGCCAAAAAAGAAAACAACGTTCCATAACACCAAGCTGCCTCCTTCTCTTCTCAGATGGTTATTTTCAACTCATTCAGCTTCCCAGCAGCATTCCCCATATGGCTACGTTTGTCAGTACAATAGAGGGAAATGCACAGCTTCACTAGTTGCCTCTATCTATTTTAAGTTCATTTAGATCTCCATCTCAAGAGACTTTCTGATGAGAATGAGAATGCTGGTTAAAAAAACTTGAGTTTATCTGTGAAAATAGTTTACATTTTAAAAAAAGCCCCAATAAATGATATCGGGGAAAAAGAAATAATAATGTTAAAAGGATACAAATGTATTATGTTAAAAAGTTAGAAATTTAATATACTGAAATTTAAATTCTATTGACATTGAGATCAATATTATTACTTTATTAGGGTACCTTTATTCCAAGTCTGAAATTCTTCCACTAATGGACAAAAAAATAAGTTAAGGCAAAAGTGTCTGTGGATCAGCAAGAGCGTGTTCATAAACTGGCTGCATGATAAAAAAGGACATTTTGCCTTTCTTGGTGATGGCCTTTAACAGTACTTTAAATTAGCATTAGACTGAGCTGTCACTAAGGGGCATTCTACCCAGCTTCTCTGAAATCCTTGGCCTTGAACTCCTAGTTTTTCAACATTACTTTAAGTCAAAATAGTATCATACTTGACTCTCATTTTATTCTGATAATTAGCATTTTCTCCCCTCTCTTCCAAGATGGTTTTGCTGGGATATTCACTCAATGCTCTTCTATCAGTCTAAATCTTCACAGAAAGCTTTTCCTCTCCAGCTTATTTCAAACAATCCCCAAAATACATATTTTGGATTATCACCATGCCCTTCTATAAAATATCTAATTTTTAGTTTCTTCATACTGCATCTACTATGGCTACTGTGTCTTTGGCATAACTTACAAGGTGTGGGGTTCTGAACAGCTACTACTTATCTAGGTCCACTCATGTAAACTATTGATTCCTGAGAAGCACAACATGAATATGCTTACAGCTGCTTCAAAAAGCTATGTGAAATCAGTCTCAGACTAAATCGAGAGCTTGAGATTCCTGTAGAGCAGGGTGTATTGTAAGTATATTAAACGATTTCCTTCTTCACCAGCCACTGTGCTGACGCTTTTCAAACTTCTCCCTTCAACTCCCCATTTCCAGTAGTGTAATCATACATCTCAAAAGCAATCCCCATCAGCTTGAGGATGTACCTGGGAAGCACTAGCTGCACTCACAGAGCTTTGTGTTTCAGTAATACGTTGGTCCATCCAGCAACTTAGAAGCATAGACTTCTGCTATTCAAAACGTATCATACAGCCAAGTCTAGTTCTTATCTAAAATCAATATGGTAATGAAAATAAAAGATGGCAAAAAGGAAGAGGAATATCTCTCTGGAATATTTTAAAACCTCATTGGAAACAAGGGAGTTGTATAACTAAGGAAGTGAATATATTGATATGCTACTTAAGAGAGATGAGGAAAGAAATATATATTGATTGAATATAATTAGCATGAGTCTGAAATAGAGCTGCTAAAACTTTCAAAGGCAGAGAGACAGAGACTGATGTCGGAGAGGAAGCAAGACATGAATATAGTGTAATTAAACCTACTTAGAAAAGTTACAGACTACTTAAGCCTACTACAGTAATTACTGGTTCCTATAAGGCAAAAAAAGGTTTTATTTTGATGAATATCATGTATTACAATATGGCACACACTGTATTAGGGAAAACAGCTCCGAAAGTCATTCTGTGATCAGACTTGGGGCTCGATACTTGAATGACTATGAAATACTCCGAAAGTCTTAGAGCCCAAGCTGTTCCTGGAGTGAGGGGGGAATGAAGTCAGGCATCTGGAAACAAGTATCTGAAAAAGGTAGATTGAAAAAGTGTTCAAAGGAAATATTAAACATTACATAACTTGCTCTTTGCGACAGTTTTCTGAAAGGAAAAGAGCTGTTCTCTGAAATAGGTCACTACCTAATATGGTCAAAGAAACTAGAGTCACAAAGAAACTGAAATAAATGCATGATGCTATTTCTGAGTTTAGTTGTCCGTGCTTCAAGATGGATCTCGTTCTTAGGAAATTATTTTGCCTTATGTTCTTCAAGGTGTTTTATTTTAAAAAATCTGCCCAAACAAGCCTCTTCTAAGTTATGTATCACTACATTCCTCTCAGCTTCCAGGGGAGAAGTTTCTGTATGCCAAGAACCAAAGTCTTGAGAAACACACACACCTGGAGACTTCCAGGAAAGCAGGAAAGCATCAGCTTTACTACAGATTTACTCTAAAGGTTCTTCAGCATCTCTTTAAACCTTCAAAACAGCATTATCAACAGCTTCCTTCCCAGGAATTTTTTAACACAGAGTGGAATCAGAAGTCACTTGCACAGATAGAAATTCCCAATTGGAAACATATTGTGCTTTTTGCAAAAGAAATAGTTGTATCCATCACATATGTTCTCAGAAATCACAGAATCCTGATATCCTACTTGGTTTGTTGAAGAATCTCTCCCATATTTACAGATACAAAAGCAGATGACATAGCAGAAACAGAAATCGCCTTAGGTTTTCTAAATGTATTTTTCAGTGTATAAGACAGAAAAAAATCCTTCTTACACAGATATTTAACCACACTTTATAGAGCATGGAAAACTGAAACTGTTTATCTAGTGGTTTAACACTATTTGATAATTTACCTTTAAAGAACTTGTTTCTATCTAAAACCAAAGAAATAAACAAAAGAACAATTAAAAAAACCCAAACCAAACCAACCAAACAACAGCTTTCACTTGCACAGAAGTTATTAACCCTTCCTCTTCATGAGGACAGTTAGAAAACACCTAAGCCAAAGCTCACTGCCAGGCACCTCATGATTTCTTAATATATGATTCTGACCTCTCCTCCAGAAGTGCCTGCTGACCTCAAAGTTAGCAGCAAGGGGGAAAAAAAAAAAGATTCATATTCTTTCTCCATCACTTCTTCTCAGTTACATCACAGAAGTCTGAAACCCTGAAGTGGTTCAGTGCACTTGTCCAGAGGTAAAAAACAAATGAAATGGTTTATATGTTAAAGCAAGGAGTTCAGGATTTGACTTTCCTAAAACCAACCTAACCCCTCAACGACAAAGTACAGACTTCAATTTCTATTTTGACAGAAATCCTCAACTTGAAAATCACGTGTCTACATATTCAGATTGTTTCAGAGCACACAATTCTGTTCTTCAAAATAGGACAGTCCAGGAAAATGTGGTCTTCAAACTAAGCACAACAAAGCTTCAGATTTTCTGAATAAATCATTTATGTTTCACATAGGAAATTTAAGTAGAGCAAATAAATGTAACAACTATGGCTTCTTCTCTGTGCCTACTTTCATGTATCCTGCCCTCTTCAGAGTAAGCAAGCACCTATTACAGTCATCGGTACCATAAATCCTACAGTTTACTCTGTTGCAGTCACTCAGAGAAACTGTTCTAGCAATTTCATGAGAAGTAACACATGGAGTTCCCACAAGTGTCCAAAGAGACATAAAAGATAAGGAAACTTTTTAAAGTTAAGCATCATAACAGATGAAGAAAATGGAACACACTTGATTCATCCAAACATACCTTAATCAGGAACTCATACATCCAGGTTTTTTTATTAGCAATACTTTTGAATAATTGTCTGTGTTTGTATTTTTAAAAATCTAGGTATACTTTTGGCTACAGTCAAAGGGCACATAAAGCAAAATCATATACCAGGAAGTAAAACAATTCATTCTTTCTTGTAACAAGCAGAGGGCTACCCATCTGAACAGTCAGAAACTCCCTTTATACCCCTACTGCAGAATCCGTGTAGTGCATTTCATCTGCCTGAAGCATGAGATAGTGAACTTAATGAGAATACTTCCAACAGAATATAAAATAATAGAAGTCTGAGAAAACACAACATATTGTGGCAAATAGCCCAGAAGCAGGTTTGGGGGTTTTTGTTTCTTTGTTTTGGTTTGTTGGTGTTTGTTTGGGGTTTTTTTTTTTGTTGGATTTTAAAATTTTTTTAAAATCTTTACTACAAAATAAAAAAAAAATTTTGGAGTTACATGGCTTTCCCAGCTGTGAGTGTGGCTGAACATAAATCTGTGCCATTAAGCTTAATTTACTGAAGTCACTGTGTACTCTGAAGAATGCATTCAGATCCAAGTTTCATTTTTGAGCTTTTGAGTCTTCCAGCTTCAAGACAGGTCTGACTAGAGATTACTTTTCAAGAAAGAGGTCTACTTAACAAAAAACCTGTGGAATTTTGATGCCCTGTACCACAACAATTCAAGAGATTACCTGTAGTAAGCAGTAGCTTAGGTTAGCTGGCTAGGCTGTTCTTGGTGATAAGGGAATACAGAACTCCTTTATTACAGGCTTCTTTTTCCTGTGGTTCACAGGAATCAGAAATAACTTTGCTAATATTTTACCACTTAAAATCCTTTTCATCTAGTGGATTTAACACCAATTCCCTCTCATACTTAATTCACTGATTTATGCGGGTGGGAGGTTCAGTTGCAAAATACATGACCAAGTACAAACTAGCAATACTCAGAAAGAGAGAAGGACTTCTCCTGTTCAGTATTGTGCTTCACATTCTAACAGGCAGGTATCTTCCACTTACGCTCTTTCCCTGCACATTTTTTTCATCATGAGAGAGTCAAAAGCTAAGACTGGTATTTCTCTTCGAAATAATAGAGTAACACAGGCTGAAACACTGGTACATGCCCAAGTAATGCCATGGTCCTGGAAGAGAACAGGCATACAAACCTCTAAACCATGAGCAACTCCAATACAACAACATGCCATAAACCTTAAGACAAAACTCCACATTACAACCCTTCCTTCTTGCACTGCTCTTTTCAGAACCAGAAAATATGACTAACCTTTAACATCCAAAAGAGAGAACTAGTACATTTCAAAAAGAAAAAAAATGAAGATCAAGGTCACAATTTTTATAAAAGCCCAATGACTCAACAGCTATTATTCCAGTGGTGTTAGATATCATAAGCTGAATTCATGCATTAATTTTGCTAAAGAAGCTGTGAATGTCTTATGCAGGGAAAGATCACTGCTTTGTAATTGGAGAACCAATTTAGACTCTTTCAGCAAGGAGAAAGCTCATTAAAAGTAACTAGCTTGTAATGTCTCTCTTTGGGATATCTGTTGCTGCAGTTGAGCCAAATGAGGTAGCGACAGAGAGCAGGTGTTTTCATTAACTGGTGTATTAACCATCTCCTGATGCACAAAGAGGCACGAAGCAAAACCTCAGACACTCAGCCCACACAAATTTACATTAAAATGTCCAAACCTGTCAGATTAGGATTGAGCAGAGAATCACACTAAAGACATTGCTTTCAAAAACTTCTAAAACTTTTTATTTTAATCATCCAAGGCTGAAAGCCTCTTGTTCCTACCCAACTTTGCACTAAAATAATCTCACATCAAGTTTTACACAACAAAATCCAAAACCACACATACGTTAAATTTTAAAATCCTAGAAATCCTGTGAATCCTTTTAACTAACAAAGTCTAGGAGAACACATCTTTTCCACAACTACTCATTGGTCTGTAGTACAGTTCTTACGTGCCATGCCTATATGCTGTAACTTCACATGCAGACTGCTAACAAGAAAGGAGAGAACTCTGAAAACCACCATTCACAGTAACAAACAAACGTGGAGAATAAAATGAACAATTCAGTTACAGTATATTAAATTTACCATAGTACAGCACATGGAAGTATACTAAAACATGAAGAAATATTCCACATTCTTTGCATGACTTGTGAATGACATCAGTCAGACACCACCTGTGAAATCTTTGCAATAAAAACACTAAATCACATTATTATTATTTTCTAGCCTGTGGAAGCAGCGCTCACATACCTGTTCTTTAACTGAAGCTAGAATGGCAGAGGTTGTCTCAGTTTCAGAGCCATCACCATTGGATGCGTTCAACACAGGACTAAGGGAACTTGTCTTGTCAGAAGACGAGGGCTGGTCTGGAACAGGCATAGTTTCTGTAGTTTATGGAACAAACAAAAGAATGATTTTATTATTAGAAACCTGATACACATCAGAAGTCATCAGAATAATGCTAATTTAAGAAAAAAACTGTAGAATATGTTTCTGTTCTGATATAGAATATATCACTTAATTAAAATTGAAACAAGTTCTAAATTAATTCTAAAAAAAAAATATTAAATTAACTCCCAATCTTACTCCAAATATTCACCACAGTATATTTGGAAAGGGTTCAAATCATTTACAGCTGTGATTTTTGTATAGTATTACAGTAGCAGCATCCAACATGAAATTACAGTATCACGAAAGTAATGAATCATGAAAGGCTTTGCAACAAAATGAAAACCAACAAATGACATGAGAGAAATAGAAAACATTTAGTGCTGACGTCCTGATGTGCATGATTATTTAATATATATTAAATAAATATATATTATGTACAGAGTAGTTTTGAGGAAAAACAGCAACACCTGTTGTTAAGTCATTTTTGAGACCTGTTAAAGAAGAAAAAGATTTTTGGTACTTAAAGGAACTTCTAGTATTCTTTTTTGAAGAGCAAAATGGTGGTGACGACTGTGGGAAGGTTTATTGTTCTGAAGGCTAAGCTACAGCATAACATCTCTGTTTAAATGTCACTTCGGCAAGTAGAGCCAGATTGCAGAAGTCAAGGAGCAGAGAGGCAGCTTGCAGGGTTATGTGTTAAGTTTAGGATAAGATCACGTTCATGTGGGAGCTGGCCAGAATCATTCTGTGGAAGAGAACTGGCCCACAGGCTGCCAGATGGGTGGGCCTCCTAAAGAGTAGGGGGGGATATTCAGAGGGATGTCATCAGAAGGGTCACAGCACTCGCCATTCCCAGCAATGGCAAAACTCCTGCCTTGGCTCTGTGCTGCTTTTCAATGCCCACAGTTTTATAAAAACACAACTTCTTCTGGAAGAAATAAGAAGTCTTGAAAGGGCAGTTGGTAAAAGCAAATATGAAGTTCAATACCCAGAGCAAGCATCCCTGCAGCAGTTTGCCATGGATATCGTGGCTCTGTAAGAAGGGGAGATTACATACTATAAAGGCTTGGCACCGAAGTCACAGTGCTACCCAAGAACACTCACTCAGCCCAGCTGGGCAGGCCTTTCCAAAAGCTAAGGAGAGCTCAGGACACTGGCATACATACATAAAATGAAACTGTGAAAACACAGATTATTCATTCAAAAGTCAGTTATTTCTCATAAGAGAAATGTTCCTAAATCTCATGTTAGATTGGTTCAGGTGGTCCTACCACCCCTGTAGACACTCACCCTGGGTGGTGGAGAGACAGACTTCCCAGTCAGAGTGGCTCACCAAGGAGACACGTGGAACTGTAACAGCACGAGGTGTAAAATATTGCCTTCCCAAGACTCCACTGGGCCAGGAAGAAACACCAGAGCTGTCAATGAGGCATCAGCTAAATAGTTTCAGACACAACGGCTGAGAGTAGCTCCCCTGCTACAGGACTGCATTCTCTGCAGTTGCAAAGAAGCTTCCTGGAAAAAGGCCCTTTGTCTGCTTAGCCCCTCACGCTGCTCCAGGGCTGCCTGTCCCTCAGCAGGAAGACTCTGCTGAATCCACTCTTTCAGAAACACTAGCCCAAGGAGGCAAAACTCAGCAAATTATACCAGACTAGGAGTCAAGGAGCTCCTTGGTCCTGCTCCCAGCTCTACAAGTAATTGTCATTCGAGATCCACTTAAATTCTCTTCACCTGACAAATTAAGAGGACTTACCTGCTCCCTCCGCCCCCAGCTCCCTACCACAGCACATGGTTACTGCAGCTGACTGGGAAGACAAACACCACCTGGAAAGCCTCTGGATGCAATCAAAGAGACCCTCACTTCTGTATTGCACATTTCTATATCAGGTAAAATGGGTGGGGGTTTGGTAAGTGTGTATGTGGTGTTGCTGTAGGGCTGACCTATGCTGGAGAACATCACCCATCACCTCACCAAAGGAACCAAGTCTAACATGCAGCAAGAGGATGGGACACCAGGATGGGTCAATGTGTCTTCTCTGTGTATTCATTTAATTGGCTGTTTTATTTGTTTCTCAATACCAAAATCAGTAATTTAAAGTATACATTAACTGCCAGTATATCTAATTATGTAAAATTCCTGACTCAAAGACTGATTTTGACCTGTGACAGTCGCTGAGAGCAAATGCACTGAATCATGGTGGCTTTCTGTTGTCATCAGTTTTTCAGGAAAAGAAAACTACCCAACATTTCAAAAACTGCTTTAGTAATATACAATTTTGCAAGTATCAGTTTACGTGGAGCAAAAATCTGGTTACACAACCAGCTGCTGCAACAAACTGTACTTGCTTTAAATAAGCTCAAAAACTGGTCAGAACAGTAGCTAATATTCTACAACCACTGTATGCTTCCAGGATTTGGGTTTTTTTAAAAAGATATAATCTTGAAAGAGAAAAAATAGAGATGAAAAAGGCAGGCTGCATGTCCTTTTCATCTAGAAACAGAGAAATCACAAGAAATGACTCTGACATTGGAAGTAATGTTTTGTGCACCTATTAAAATATTTCCTCTGGATAGAAAATATAATCTCTAACATCTCTCTCATTAGTTTAGTTTATTATCACAGTTGTTTGAGGGTGAAACATAGCAGCCAATTGCACTTAGTACGATTAGTATCATTGAATACATCAGGATGTTATCCAGCTGAGCTGTTAACGTGTATTTCAACCTTTTTCATGACACAAATTCGTATGAGAAATGTCACATAGAAAGGAAAGACAGAATGTTTTCAAAAGCAACAGAAAATCTACTCTACCGTAGACAGTTGTATTTTAAAAACCATATATGAATGAGCAATAGTGTTTCAACAGCAAACACCACCATAGCAAAGGCCCGTCATGTGCTCTAGCCCATCTGCTCAGAGACGGACTTCCAATTTAGCTCTGTCTTCAGTGTAAGAAATTGCACATTCTCGAGTTTTAATGGGACTTAGAACTGCCAATACTATAGAACTACAGAACACAAGGCTGAAATGTGCCTTCGTGCCTCTAGACTACTACCAAATCTCTAGACAAGGCAGATTTTTTTCCAGTCCTTCACAGCTTCCTTTGCTTGCAGCCTCTCTTGGCCACCTCCCTCTGTGTGGGACTCCCCCAGCCTTACCAGTAGAAAACTTGCTTTAGTGTTTAATATAATACATTTATGCTTTGTACTTCCTGTACTATCAAGCACAGACACAAATCCCTAAATACACCCTCAGCCCTCTTCAAAAAAAGCACTGTCTCACATGCTGGTGACCACTGTACCTTTCCTTCTGCTCTGGCTCTTCTTCTCTAAAAAAGCTACTCCAACTCTTTTCATTTTTCCTCATAAAATAAGCTGTCTGGCAGGCTTTTAACCCACACTCCTGAGAACCTAGCACTAAAATCAAAAGGAAAATTAGTGCAAGTGTGAGAAGAAAAACGAAAATCAAGCATCTTCACTGAGTACACCATAGTTGAGTAATTACAACACAAAAGTAAACTGGCTGCACCTTATTTCCACAACAGCCAAAATATCAGTGTCACAAAAACACAAGTGAGATTCTGTAAGTCAGTGCATATACACGCTCCTGAGAGAATCAAATTAAAGTCTTAGGCGATCACAGACAGATGAACAAGAAAAATACTACCAGTCTTTTGGGAACATACTGGGAAGTGAGATAATAAATAATTCATGGCTTCCCGTACTCCACAGCGCTGACAAAATCTTACCTGGAGTTTGACTTTTGTTTTTCCTTTTTGGTTGTCGTTCTAAGAGCATCTAAAAACTTTACCTCAGTTTAGTGAAAAAAAAACCAAACCCAACACTGTGAACCCAACCAAAACCACCCTCACCCCAGGGGCTGCCTGCAGGTGCCCCTGTGCTGGCAGCAGGGGCGGGCCCTGTGAGGAGGGCCCAGGGCCGCCCCGTGCCGGACACAGCCGGTCCCAGCCGGCTCCCTGCGAGAAGTTGTTCTAGGTTTTGTTTTTCACAGTCCAGGCAATAAAATAATTTTCCCCAAGTTTTGCCTGTTTTGCCCATGATAATAAGTGGTTGGTGATCTTTGTCTTTATCTTGACCCAAGGAGCTTTTGCGTCTTATTTTCTCCTGCGTGCTGTTGAGGAGGTGCAGTGGGAGAGCAGCAGGGCCAAGGTCAACCCACTACACCCCACAAGATGGTTTTGACTTTAACACAAAAGGTAGACAGAAAAGGCTTGGGGGTTTGGTTTGGTTTGGTTTATCTTGTGACAACAAGGAGGCCTGAATAGATAAATAAAACCCACAGTTGTGTACACTATAGAGCTGACAACTACCATGGTCATCATCTCGTGAGCCAACAAATGCCATGTAAAACCTCATCAGATTACTGTTAAATCACTAAGTACAGTGGTGGAAGTACTTAAAAGAAATTGACTGGACAAAATAAGAAACAGGAGAAAAAACTCAAGAATCTATATAGCTATGGAAAACCAATACCATAAACATCATAAAAATAAAGCCAAACTATGTAATTGAATTCCAGTCCATTGTCTGGAATACACATGGGCAAACACTGCTCAGTGAGGAACTGAATCAAATAGCTTATGTGGGTACACTGGTTATTTTAACTCCCCACCAAAGTAACTTCAGCAATACTTCTTTATTCTTGACTATCTGCCGATGACATTTCTATTACCCATTAACAACTGCCAGGTGTCTCAAACTGCAAAAGCCGTAGCTTGAGTTTGGAGAGAAGTGGGGTTTGACTGTCTCAGAAGAAGCTTATTTTTTATTTACTTTCTGACTCAAGAATCAACCCACTGACTCTCTCTTTCCTGTTTATCTTAGGAGTAATGCTTCTAGTAGGACTCAGGTCAATTTTTAAGTTTTTGCTAAGCAGTTACATGACCTGTTTTTCCAAAGTTTCCAGTAATGGCTTTCCTAATGATGGTAAATAATTTTTATTTCTGCTGACTGATTTTATTCAAACTTTACAAATTGACCAAGGTCAAGAAGTAGAAAGAAAGAAAGAGAGAGAGAGAGAAAGAGAGAGGGGAAGGGAAGGGAAGGGA
>WUAM01000071.1:29143679-29171116 GCA_024336885.1 Actenoides hombroni
GGGAGGGGCGAATGGGGGGGTGGGGGGGGGAGGTGAGGTGGGAGGTGGGTGGGGGGGACGGGAGTAGGGGGAGGGGGAAGGGTGAGGGGGGGTGGAAAGACAGAAAGACAGAATCAGTTGGAATCAGTTGCTATATGGAATGAGATGGATGCCTCACAGTTGGTTATGGATTAAGTATTAATATATACAGATATTTGTACCTCCTCTTGTCAAGGCACCTTCTAAATTTCCATACCAGCACAAAAGGCATCCTGTATTAATACTTACAAAAGCCCCCAAACTATGAACAATTCACAGAATACCAGTAAAAAAGTTTTTTCTAGACAAACATTTTTGCAATGCCTAGAACCTTAACATGATATGGTCATAAGTGTCAGAAAAAATTGACTATCAGTAAAAAGAGACTACATTACTTTCATTTTTCCTGCTAAGGAGTTGGAAAAAAAAAAAAAAAGTGTATAGATTATTTCAAGATGGTCTTTTTCAAAGAGCTGCAATAGAAATACCATGTGTCCAAAGTAATTGCACTTTTAAAAATGATCTGCTGATTTTAAGTGTTAAATTATATCTATGTTATCTACTCATAAAACTTAAGTGTGAAAGGAAGAAAAGGGAACAGAAGGAGGACCTTTCTTTTTAAAGCTACCTTAGAATCATAGAATATCTCAAAGTGGAATGGATCCATGAAGATCATCAAGTCCAACTCCCTGCTCCTTGCAGGACTACCTAAAATGAACCCATCTGACTGGTAGTGTTGTCCAGGCTCTCCTTGAACTCTAACAGGCTTGGTGCCGTGACCGCTTCCCTGGGAAGCTTGTTCCAGCAACCAATCTTCCTCTCAGTGAAGAACCTTTTCCTAATGCAGCTTCATTCCATCTCCTCGTGTCCTCTCACTGGTCACCAGAGAGAGGAGATCAGCGGCTCCCCCTCCACTGCCCTCCTTGAGGAAGTTATAGACTGCAACGAAGTTACCCCCAAGCCTTCTCCAAGCTGAATAAATCAAGACACTCCTCGGAAGTCTTGCCCTCCACACACACTAAAAAAAAATGAGGTTTCAGTAACACTTAAATGCTTACTCAAACTAAGCACTCAATATAAATTTAAACACTATTTTTTAATTTCTCTTGCATTTCTCTTGAAAATGAGCAATTTTACTTTTTCCTGTGAGTTCCTGGGACTCTTCTGGGTCATGGCACTTGGGCTGGTAGCCCTTTCTTGGTCCCAACAAATTCTATTCAAATGTAAATGAATGATGAAGTGCTTTATATATCTAATTCCTTTCTTACAGTTGCATCCTGGACAATTCAGCAACATGTGAAAAAAAGGGAAACATTTTTTTATGACTAGATCTCACAAACATCTAGTAACAATAGTATCACGACATTCAGAACTGGGAGATAAAAGACTGCAAGACCACATTCCTTCTGCGACCCTTGGGATGGCAGTGTATGCTGGATGGCAGTTGCCCTTCCTTGCAGCAGGATTTCCTGCCTTCTCTGAGGTAATACAACCACCTTAGCTAGTGCCAAGGTGAAACTGCAAAAGTCTGTTCAGGCTGAACTTCAGCACAGAGGTACGTACTCAATACACAGAGGTACATTCAATGCCATATATAAATCCTTAGGTAAAGCATGATATTTATATGTTTTATAAATGCATATGAAAAGGGCAGTATTAAATGCTGTGCATTCACTTGAAAGGTTAATTTTGCACACACACTTTTATATAGATTTTAATCATACTGGGCAGGAATTTACTAAGTAGTAACTTCACTAAAGTAGGGAAGTAATAAGGTATAGCCATGAAGATGTCACTGGTAAAAGCATTTAGGTGGCATAGTTCACCAAGGAGATGTTGGCACTCTTTCTCATATGGGGTGGCTGCATCTGCCTTTCAATGACCTTACTCTCCTTCTCCTCCACATCAGGAATATTATGCTTCATTCACTGCATCCATGTAGAACACTGAAAAAAAATCCCTAGAATGGAAAAAGCAGCAACATCAACTGTAAACTGAGCATTTATTTAATTTCTTTTCCAACTTAAACTGCATTATTTTAATAAGTTCTTTTATAACCTATGCTTAAAAAAAAAAGGGGGGACGACTATTGCTTAAAGAAGCAGACTTTAATTTTTAAATATTAGATTGATATTCCTTAAAAAGTCACTTTATTAATGCTGATTACATAGTTCAATGTCACATCACCCTTTCATCAGTAGAAAGTGCAGAGAGCTTAAAAGAACTCAAACAAACAAACGACAAAACCAGCTCCACAATGTCTGGAAATCTCTGGTAAAAGCCAAGTTATCCACTACACTGGCAACTGAAGTGATTCAGAAACCCCAGATATGTGTCTTTAATAAAAAGACATTGTGGTAAGGAATATATACTCCCCAGTGGGTTTACCCTGCACAATGAAACAGTAATCAGCGAGAGCGTTCGTTATAAACCTGTAAGTCATGCTGTCCTACTGGATAGCGACCAAATTTGGCTTCTTACTGAGCTAATCTGGAGAACCATGAATGACACTGACGTAGCCTTGGATAAAAACCAATCACTTCAAATAACCTCGTATGCAATTACGCATCTGGAAGTATTTTTTTTTGCTTTCTTTACCTCAGATAAGCTGTACAGAGATTACAGTATGACTGCCATTTAACAACGCACATTTCTAGTATGCCTGTTACCATTGCTCATACCTTTTTTTGCTGTTGTTTCAAAATTCTAGGGATTTCCTGTAAAATGAAAATACTTGAATACGTATTTCCCAAAAACTGCAGGTTTATGGCTACACTTAAATTCACTGTTTATGATTTTAGTAACTCATATCAAGATTCCAGAAGCAAGGGCTAACATTGATCCTGTTTCTAGCTGGTTTTAATTAAAAAATACATAAAATACTCCAGTTTTCTTCATTATAATAACTGCATGATTGCCATAGGGAACGTCTCTCCCTGAGTATATAAACAGTTGCCATTTGAAAGCCTACAGTTGTGTGCAGCTTCAACACACTGGTTTCTAAGAACTGTGATAAGCAAAAAAAAAAGGAATAGGAAAAAAAAAAGGAATAGGAATTGTATCTGTGAACATGAAAACCATGAGCTTTCATGCCATGCACCAAGTCACTCTGATAAGCTAAGAATTCAGTAGGTGTAAATTAGGAGCCAGAATAATATAGAATACGATAGCCCTGGCCATTCTTGCAAATAATTACCTATATCAGAAGTCATATTTGGTGCAGATATGGAGGGAAAAAAATGCCCAAAATAATAATTCTCATTATTGCATATTGCAAAGCCAATTCAAACATTATCACATACATATGACTATTAGACAAACCAAGATGTTTTACAGTAGGGTTTTGGAGCAAAATTACAGTTGGAGGAAATAGAAATGAAAACTGCTTGAGAATTTAGACATGTAAGGACTTATCCTCAGCAGAAAGAGGACCTACTGTATTCCTTCAGTGATGTCAAACTATGAAGGTGCTTGAAGGCTGAGACAGCATTGGTTCTATGAAGAAGGACACGTATCTACTGATGTTGTATTAAACTGCCCTGCACTGAAGCTGAATCCTTCAGCTGTGCAACAGTCAAACAAGGTAAAGATGGGTCTTCCCTTCTCATGCACACAGATCCATTGAAACTGTAGATTTCCTTTACTGTCCTATCTTTGCTGACAGTTTGATACAATTTTTGGCTAAGTATTCTTAAAAATAGGTTGATAATCTCCTGAGTCAACAGGAAGGTAAGAAAACCTACCAGACCCTGCCAAATACCTCAAAAAGGAAAATGTCTTCTGATTGATTAAGTAGTTATCACGATACCCTAAAGCATATACCTCTTATGTTAAAATTACTAGAAGGGAAAACAGATTAATTAAAGGAGACATCATATCTTAAAGACCTTTGCAAAGGCTTAAGCTCAGTTAGGAATCAGCGATACGAGGGATCAAGTCATCACTCTTCTGATTCTAGCTAATCCATCACAGGGGCTTTCCAAAGAGCAAGGGCTCTTGTTTTCTTTCTGGGATTGTTCTTTGCCCGTAGACTCATCTGGGTCCCTGTTCACTAGGACAGGCAAGCTTGTCTCTTGGCTGCTTTTTTGACTTGAACTGCTGCATGCTCAGTTATTTCAGGCTTGATGAGGCTCTGAGCAACCTGATCTAGCTGAGGATGTCCCCACTTACTGCAGGGGGGGTTGAACTAGATGACCTTTGGAGGTCCCTTCCAAGCCAGGGGGTTCTGTGATTCTCTGGTTCAGTAATTTCAACCATTCTGTTTGGGCAATTAGGGCCTCTAAGTGGATGAAAAAGAATTTAAATTTTAGGCAAAGTTCAGGTTCAGTAAACCATAAAGTTTCCTTTTTTTTTTTTTCCTGCTCTTTGCAGAAACACTGTAGAAGATATACAAGTTCCCAAATGTCACAGTAAAGGAATAAAGACAACCATCTTCTGATTGGAAAGAAGCTATGTTGGCAAACTTCTCCCAACACTCTCCTTGACTTATCCTACCCTAAGGTCCTACACATAAATATGTAATACCTAAAATGGAAACCACAATTGTTGGCATATACAAAGTCAGTATATATGAAATTTTCTATTCCCTTCTCTTTCATAGATGCCTTACTCAAAAAGATATTTCCTGAAACAATCCAAGGACTACAGTTCAATAGGAAAAAAGTTTCCTTCTCAGGGACTCTCTAGTTCTGCCCTGAGTCTGACTAAAACATGTCTATTTTCTTAATCCCTCCAAAAGAAGTAAAATGAAGGGTCCTAGGCACAGAGTAGTCAGTATGAGGCATCTGCAGGCTGCATCAAATATTTTCCTACCACTATCTACCTTAACCACTGTAAGAACACTGGAAGCCTTATGAAACCTGAAGTCTCACCTAGATCTTAAGCCATCTGCAACACTTTGAAACTTTTTAGTTCAATATGATCCTAATAAATACTGGTTTGATGAAGTAATAGGTCATAACATGAGGTAATTTTGCTTTTCTCTATAATATTTAGAATTTCGAGTTCTTTGAATTACCATACAGCCTTCCTCCTTAAAATCAAACAACAACAACAAAATCTTAAAATAGTCTTCATTATTTTAGCATTGATATCACTCAAAGGCAGAAGAACTGCTTACTACAGAAAAGCTACAGCATGAAAAAAAGGCAGGAGAAAGATGTCTCAATTGTACATCCCTTGCTTTTTTCCTCTCAAACTCGAGTCAGTACCACTACTGGGTGAACCAAGATTTAAAGATCCGACCAGATCCGTGAAGAGACTGATGTGTCAGTTAACTGCTCCCATCACCCTTCTCTGTCAATATATTACAGCAACTGAGTAAGTGATTCATCAGGACAGATAAACGACATGCTGGCTTGAAACATATTCCTACTTCATTGGGATTGAAACCACCTACCTAACCTGTACAAATTTACCCTAACCAGCTAGCATGCACCATCTGAGAACGGAGCAACCTTCTAAAATTCTGCTGAAAATATTTCACAGTTGGAGTCGGCAACACGATCACAAAGAGAAACCAGCATAAAAATGTGTACTGCTGTCAATATTTTAGAGATCTCAGCATGAGGATTTACAATAATTTATTTCAGTTTTGCTGAAAAGTCTATTCATAAATCGAGCAAAATTGTTCCATTCATGGGCTCCAATAAGAGAATATTGTTTGCCTGTGTTACCAAGGGAACGGGAGTTCTTATTTCAGTGATAATGCCAATATCCTCAAGCATACAGAGCAAAATGCACATCTACAAACAACAGCCAGAAACACTCCTACAGTGAATTTTTAAACTCTTGTATGACACAGATACCATACGAGTAGGTGATACTAACGTAATATGGGGTCTCCTCTCCTCTCCCCTTTCCTCTCCCCTTTCCTTTCTTTGTTTGTTTTGTTCACTGGTCATTTATTGAATGGAGTGACTCAAACATCTAAGTGATGTCATGCTCTAAGTCTGGCTGCGATGGAGTTAGTTTTCTTTATAGAAGCTCATATGGTGGTGCTGTGTTTAAATAGGTCATGAAAACAGTGTTTCAGCTCCTGCTGAATGGTGTTTGCACTGCACTGAGGACTTCTGTGTTTCTCCCTCTGCCCCTGAGCAAGGCTGGGAGAGAACACAGATGGGACAGTTCATCCCAACTGACCCAAGGGATATTCCATGCCACAGAATGTCATGCTCACCAATAAAACTGGGGATAGTTACTCCAAAGTAGCTGTTGCTTGGGGATTGGCTGGACACCACTCTCTTGGTGGTGAGCAAGTGCTTTTGCATCACTTCTTCTTTTTTTTTTTCTTTTTCTTTCACTTACTAAACTGTCTTCATCTTGAACTGCTAGAGGTGTTTTCCTCATTTATGACAGTCCAGTTCTCTCCCCAGTCCTGCTCTGAGGGGTTAATGAGCAAGCAGGTGGGGGCTTAGCTGCTGGCCGGGGTTAACACACCACACATCATGACCGAGCAATCTCCACCAACAGTAAGAGAAATAAATGTTTGCAGTGTAAGTGATGAGGTCAACGGCACCAACACCTGAGGACACATGCTCATTTCAAAGAACAGGAAAAGCGAGGCAAAAGCACAGCCCTTTGAGTCTGAGGCAAGTAATCCACTAAGGTTCTGTGCCAAAATAGGCTTTTTATTACTACTACTTTAAATTTAAATTGCAGACTGATTCATGCTGACTACTCTTAACGTTTCCCATGGCTCTGAACCTGAAGGAGGAGAGACAGCTCTGGTATTGGTGTAATCTCAAGACTAATCTCCTTCCTCACTAATTCCTACAGTTAAGGAGCTTACTTATATATATATCATACTGAACTGCACAGATCCTCTTTGCCTCACATCTCACTCTTGTATTAGAGCCAGACAGCAGAAAGCATACTTCCAAGCCCCATGCAACGCTGTGCAGTGTAGCTCCAGACTAACCTTCAGAGGCACATCCGATGCCTGGCAGTTACGGCTGAGCTAGGGAACCAAGACAGTGGTCACTCTTGCGCTCCTTTCGTGGTTCTATCTCTTAAACGGAGGAATGGTGGAAGAGCACAGAGCCCCTTGCTTCGTCACTACATGCTGAAGAAAGGACCTGCTGGTGTAAGGATGGCTTCACTTTGAAATGGCTGGATCCACCCTCCCCAGCCTGAGCTGAGCGGGGCAATCAAACGTTTCCGTAACGTATTCCTGAGCAGCTGAGGTGTGTCTGCAGACAGTGACTGCCATGCTTTCCTCTCCCTTCACACACAGCACCCTGGTGGTGTGATATTGGCAGAGCTGCCTGGTGGACAGGAAGCAGCATTCCTAAAGGGAACTGTCTGCTTGTCTCCTCACTCTTCTGATACAGGCTTATGAATACAGTCCAAGTCCCTCAAAAAGTACCAAATCCCACAGCAGATTCCCCTGTGGTAAAAAGAGCTCAGAATCCACCATTTTATAGGTGAAGTTGGGATGCTGTATGCTCCTTCTTCTCCATAAATACATCATTCTACATTTATTCACATGGATTTTTAACATCCGTTATTTATGGGGTTTTTTTGGTTTCATAAACTCTTCACAATATTTTGAGACCCTAAGGCATCCCCAAAAAGAATGTTGTGGTATGGAACACTCCCTGAACATACATCATGGCCAAGAACAATGAAAAAAGCCTTAGTTGTTCTTCACTCTCTGGAGCAGTTAGCTTGAGTTATGTCTAGACAGAACAGCTGTTAACATAAGCCAGTAAATGTCAACCAGCTCTTTACTGTGGCAAAAGCAGATGAAATACAGTCAACCACCTGTCCTGAAGAACAGAATAGTTTTTGTGTGCTGGAGAAAACAGATAGGAAAACTATGAAAACTGCCTGTTGATCAAAAAGTGCAAACGTGTCCAGAAATATCTGGAACAAGCAGATTGTGAGCAGCAACAGCAGCATCCACAAATCAGAACAGATCACCATCTGAAAGGACTGATCACCAACATGGTATACCCTGCTCAGCCCTGTAACTAAGGATACTTAATTTTGTGAGAAACCAGAGTAAAAAAGAGAGAGCTGAGAACCTCATAGCCCTGCATCAGAATTTGGAACCATCTCGTCAACACTCAGAAGATCTGATAGCACCAGAAAGCACCCAGAGGACCCCATGACCTCAGACCAGGACTGCACACAGCCCAACTGGAAGCATTGTGCTGACCAACCTGACTTCTCTCCTGGACTTTGTTCTGTCCCCCATGGAAAAGGGAAGGTGTGTGAGGAATCACTGCACTAACCTGCCCAGTTTTTCTCTTGGATCAAGTCATCTCTCCCACGGAACACTGAAATAATGTAATTCTTAAAGCTGCATATATGTGTGCTGAAAGTGTTCTGGTATCCAAATCCATCTAGTTTCCATACTGTCATTTGGTCATAAAGGGAAAAAAAATTGCTAACCATCCCATAGGACAGACTATAACTTGCAAGCTACAGACTCACTGACAAGCTTCTTGCTCCACATATTAAAAAGGTTTTGTTTTTATGCCTTTTCTTCTTTCTTAAGCTTTTTCTCATCTGCTTGCTGTGTTTTCACATTTATCCTGCCAAAGTGCAAAATCCTTTCTATTTCTTACATGGGAAGTCCACCTTAACACTTGATTCTACTGGAAACCCACACCAGTCTTCTGCTTTCCTGTGGTATTCAGTTGTTCACCACTCGAGAGTCATATCCTTCAAGTAATCTCTGTGCCTCCTTCAAAGAATTAGTCTTGTTACCAACCACTTTTTGCTTCCTTGAGAAATGTTCTTTCCAGGTGACCTTCTGGAATTGAGCTCAGTATGGCAGATACTTTGACTCTGCCAATTACATCACCAGTGGAAAAATCAGAATTAAACAAGTGGGTTAGTACCTGCTTTCCTGACAACAGTTTTGATTGTATATGCTTTTAAAGCTGAGGGGCTTACTGCTCCAAATATAGTGATTCTAAAATCATATCTGTACAGCAATTTGCATTTTCTGTGCTTGGTCTAATAAGTACAGTTCACTTTCCCTCACCTAATCAGCAAGTTATGCAATAGTCACAACTGAGTATTGGTGAGTGAAGATGTTTTAAAGTCTCTAAGAGTGATAATTTTTAATTTTGTGTCAATAAGTATGAATGTATATAGATTTTATTTTTCTGAAAAAAAAATGAACTTTTATTATAAGAAAAACCTTTAAATCAAGACACGTGAAATGTTCATATGAGAGCAATGATAAATAGAAGGCTATGAAGCCAGAGTGAAGACTAAGTAACATGTTATGCACACAGTTCTGCTTTAGGATATACATGGACTTAGTACCAATGCCACAGTTTCCTTCGTGTGCATGATTGCTCCTAGAACTGTAACTTCTAAAATAGTGCTGAGAGAAGGGAAATACACAGCTAAAATTACAAGTATACAGAAGCACAAAGGATAAAATAAAAACAACATGAAAAATAAACTTCTTCTGCTACCTAAAACAAAACAAACAAATAAAAATAAAACAAACATTCAAACAAGGTGGCACATTTGTAAGGATCTGTCTAGTTCCTTCACAAAATTCAATAGCATTTCTGAAACTGCGTGCATCTGAGATGCCAAAAAACTTTCGCTAAGTAATTTATATGCCACACCTCCTTATCTTAAAGTTGGGGGGGGGGGGTGTATAAGGAGTGTTACTGTATCAGCCATGCCAGCACTACTCAGTAAAGAAAATGCTACTGTTCCCTTTTTACAGAGTGCTAAGGCAGAAAGAGACAAAGTATCTCATCTAAGATACAACAGGAACCTAAAGAATACCAGACTTGAATCCAGCTCTCCCAAGAGTCAAACTTTTTTTGATCTATACATACAATTTAATGGAGAAAATAAAACAGAAATTCCATCAGTACACTCCTAACTATTTTTATCAACTCCACACAGATGAATATTCTATGTGCTCCCGAGCATGGAATTTGGATCTTCATAGAAATAAATGCTGAAGGGAATTTCTGCTGATACATCAACTAGCAAAGTGCATTAGGAACACAATTGTACAAAAAAGACAGCAAAGTAGAAAACTGTCTCTGGATGTCTGACTGCCAGAAAGCAGAGGGAGGTTTCCTTGCATTATTGCATAATTTTTTACAAAGTATATTTTACATACACAAACCAAGTCTGAACATTTGGATTTCCCTGAAATACACTTACATTTACAATGACAAACATTATAACTTGATGACAATTCTTCTAAATACATTTGGCTGAAAACCTATAGCCAGATGTGGAATTAACTGATCAATTTACAGTAAAGTACATAAAGCAAGAGATTATATGTCTACTTGTGTGTTATATTTTGCCATTTAGAGAGAAAAGTCATTTGCATTTTCTTTTCGGTTTGCCTGGAAGTTTTGAAATTAATAATCTCTTCACATAGTTGTTCAGCTGAACCCGGTGTCCCTACACAGTACATATCTTCTATTTTAGTTTCTTTCTAGCCAAAATGGTATTATCCAGGAGAAAGCTAATTGACGGAAAAGAATAAAAATATGTATATTTAAGTTGGATAAGAGTGTAATTATTCTAATAGTTTCCGTCTTCACTCTGTCACACTAAAAGGGTATCAATTTACAGTGTTATATTTATACACATTGAGTGCATTCTTAAAATACATTGGATACAAACACATCGCTTGCAAGACTTGTAATAGATTGGCTATATTAAGTCTTTCTTTTCCTTCCTATTTTTAACACGTATAGGTGGATAATCTGTTAAATGCTAGCAAAAATCGTGGGGGAAAAGTACAGACAAACCTAAAGCCTTTGCATAACTACCTCAGAGCCAACTGTTTTAAGGCTCATTTAAGAACTCCTGCCCACCTTCACAACCAGCTTGGAAATTCTCATCCTTTGGTCCTGCCAGATAAGGGACTTTGAAACTTTGTTTCAGGAAACTATTTGATCTGGGATGTACAAAATAAAATGCAATGGATGTGTTAATACTTAGAAAGACTACAAAGTGTACAAAAGACCAAAGAGTGCAACACAGCATCTTAAATATCAACAAGAAGGCTTAGATCAGCATATAGAAATGGCAGAGAGAAGTTAGGAACTATAACAAGTGCCAGTCACAACGTACAAGGTAAGAAGTGCAGAACACATTCATTTCAATAATTTTGCTAAGTGACAAAAGATGGGAGGCAGTCTAACAGAAGGATTCTGCTGTTGCTGAAGAAGAAAGCACACAACATTTCTCCAAACACAAGCTGAACAGACTTCAGTGCAAAGGAGTCTCAGACAATGGCTTGAACTGTATTTGTGAAGAATGTACATCATGTGTTGCTTATTCACAGACAAGACCACCAGTGAAAAGTAACCTCTCCTGGCATCAACAGACTAGTCAAGTGATTCTTAAAACAGTGAAGTGCATAGTAACTCAGCTAAGGGAACAGTCCCATAGCACTATCTGAAGTCAGTTAAATTTCTTATTTCAGTATCAGGGATGTGTTGCCTGAAGAGCCACAGACTTTCCTAGGAAGGAGGTACTAGACCCTTTTTTCAGTGAGGATAAATATCTGAACTAACATATCAACCTTACATTGGCCTGTAATTATGATTACTTTTTTATTACACCTACAAGTGTTCTGGGCAAGTGAACTTGAAATAATTCTCTTAAAGCTATGGTTGTTTTTTTGCAATTCTTAGGGGCCTGTTTGCTTTGACAGGACTTATCAAGAACATATGCCTGAAAACAATTTGTCTGCTGAAAAACAGGCCCATTATTAAAGGACATGCTAAGATAACAGAAGCAACAATGACACTGTAGTGGCAAAAAGGCATAAGAAGCAAGTCAGCCCTCCCGTCAGTAACTTAGGTTTAAACCACCTAGTTGCACAGAACTGAAAATTATCTGTGACTAATCAGTACTATGATTTTATTATACACTATATTGTACACTATAGTCTATTTTCCTTAATCAGTTAGTGGTAACAGAAAAAAATATCAATATATTCAATTCAGTACATATCCTCCTGTACCACTCTATCCCAGTCTTCATGCAGATTGACTTTTTAAATCATTCCTTCTGTTCAGATTATTATTTTCAAACAAGAACTGTTCCCAAGCCTTCAACAGAATCAGTGCCAAATTACTGCCATGTCTAAGTCCTGAAAGTTAACCTTGATGGGTAAAGTGAAGCAGACTAACAACTGCTGTTCCCCATGTTCATTGCAAAGTTGATTGAAGATGCCACTGAATTCCTTTGCACTGTCAAATGGCTTGAACAGCAGCACCATCCACTCAAAGCAGATGATTTCACTGCACCTGCAAAGACATGCAGACGGTTGCTAAAAGGTATGCACCTTTTCCAGTGTCTGCATTACCCAGCTTTAACTACCTACATGCATGCTGTATGAATGGATTTGCAGGATATTCTAGTCTACTTCTATCTACAGAATCTAAATTTCATCTATGATCATATTTACAAGCTCATTCCATCAAATTACACATCCAGCTTCTTCATCCTAAAAAAGTTTGCACAAGTCAAAGAAATGTCGTGTTCAGGGATGCACTGCCAGAGATATATTCAGGGATACTGCGGAGGAGACCAAGGGCACGGTCAGGAAAGCAAGAAGGAAGGTGCCACTCACCCATATGCCTCTTCTTCCCACTCTCTCCCTCAACCGAGGTGAAAGGTTCTGCCTCCCATAACAGCCGGTGTGAAGGGGGAAGGTGTGCAGTGCAGACCTGAGACATCACAGCTTCTAGGGACTCAGTAACAGCAGGGACTCAAGTTTGCTGGAAGCAGTTTCCAAAGCCAGCTCTGGTGGAATTCACTTATTCCACAATATAAAGCTGGTGAGGAAGTGTCACAATTTTCTTTCTAGATTTCTCTTTCAGTTACAGGCAGAGTTAGCAGTGCTTAGCACTTCTCATTTTAAGATCCTATTTTGAGCCACTTAACACTTTTCACAGGCTCACTGTTTGGGCTGAAATACTCCATCCAAGCAGCTGTCTCATAATTAAGCACACCCACAACCCCCCCCCCTCCCCCCCAGTCTTAAACAGTTCAGGCATTTCCAAGAACTGTATTTCTGGAAAGTGTCTTTTTCTGTTTGCATTATAAAAAAGTCTCTCCAAAAAGTGGAAGCTCTGGAAATGTTTACATTCTATAGGGCATGTCAGCAAAATTATTATTTGTATTATAGGAGCATCTCGAGCCTTCAACTGCAACTGAGGATCCACTGGCCTAAGGACTGTACAAGTTCAGAAAGGACAAGGCAAAAATATAATAAAACCATAATACACGGATCTCTACTGAATTCAAGATGCTCAATCAAACAAGCACAGAATTTAACATATGCAATTATTTTCTGACTGCAAATTAAATTATTCAAAAGCATTATTCCTAAGTTACTTGATACTGTTATTTCATAAGAGACTTTGGGCTTCTTGGTCCAAACATGCACAGAAAAAAAGAAATTCAACTGGGAGTTTACTAGCCTGCAGTAAAGCCAGCTAGGAGCAGCAGTGCATGCTCACAGCTCTGAAGCCTCCTCATACACTTCAAAGTGACTTAAAACTGAAGTAGCTTGAACTTCACAGTCTCTTTAAGGCCATTTATTAATGAAGATTGTTTTTTCCTTCGCTCTTTACTTTCAAAAAAAAAACCAAGAAAAAAAACAACCAACCAAACCAAACAAAAAATTCACAAAACAACAAAAAACCCACAAACAATAAAAACCAAACTCCACAAATCATTTAAAATAGGCAAGAAATAATCGTTTTATGATTTGAAAACATCTGCAAGATTTACCAAGTGAAAATGCTAGACACAAAGGCTGTACAAGTCTAGAAAGAAGTATTCACATTTGCTGTATTGATGATTATCCATTTCCTTTATTAACAGTCTTAGAATTTGCTACGAATTTCTGAATATACAACCCCGAAAGAAGTTATTTTAATGAATCCTCTTCACTTAACACTTACTACATTTCTACCCACCAAAGATAAAATCTTAGCTACACAGATGGCTGTTTCCTGTCTTATACCTTAAATCATCTGATACATTCTGTATATTGAGCTGATCCAGTATTGCTTTCATTGTTCAGTTACAGGCTTTGAACGCTAATCATTATTATTACCACCACCTTTAGCCCATGAGTAGAAGCTGGACTTATGAATTACATGACTTTTCTGTGAAGTATGCTCAATTTCACTGCTAGGAGAAAGAACTTGTTTTCAATTACTTGCTGAAAGAAAAGAAAGAAGTAATACTTGAGATATCATCTGATTTCATCTCAAGTGTATACAAACTCATGTATCAGACCTGTCCTGAAGAACACTCCTGTATTTCCAAGGGGGAAAAAAAGAAGCACGTATCCAACATCCATCTGTTGGGTCTCGATAGTAATCAATAAAAAAAGGCAAAAGAAAAGGAAATTCCAAAACACAGTTGGAGACTGACACATCACTTCTACTGTTTCCACATAGTCTCCCAATGATACCTATGAAATAGAGATACTGCATGTGGATGAGCCTATGATTCTTACCATTGCTTACAAAAGAAAAGCCAGAAGTAAGCTTAATAGAAGTGTAAGCACTTCCTGCAGTAATATAGCTCTTAGTATATTGGATGAATGCCATGACCCACAATGAACTGTTGCTTCACTGTCCTTTGTTGACAGCTCTGAAGTGGTCACTAGACTCCAGTACTGAAGTAAGAAGGGAAGTAATGTCTCCTGTGAGATACTCAGAGAGGGGGAAGATGAAAAACACACAAAATCCTCACAACCAAAAGCCCAGCACCACCACTTCACCACCCCAGCAAACGACCCACTCTGTGTATCTAGAAAAAGAGAGAGACCTCTGTTATTGATTTCAAATGAGTCATCATGCCCAGGTACCTATCTGCACTTCAGGCTCCAGCTGGGATACATTCCAAAATGCTATGCAGAAATGGAACTCTGCATCATCTACCAACAGCCATAAAATGGATTTAAGGAATTTAAGATTAACTTATTTTCTTCCAAGGTGTTTCAGGGATGTATGGGAAGAGAAACAAAACACAGAATAAGTTTGGATGGAGATAGTTGCAAAATAAGCATATAAAACTGGTTGTCCAGGACGAGCTAGATGCCTGTGTTCTCTTCCTAGGTAGTAGGGTAAAATAGGTGCTTCTGCAGAGTGATTAATTCTGTCACAAGACAAGCCTCTAAGGCAGACAAAATGACTCATATTTGGGGAGAGGAGGAATCATCTCTATTACCTGTAGCGGGTGCCTAGGCAACTATTTTAAACTAAATGACTACCTTCTCAGGTAGCTAAAATTAGGTAAGATGAATTGCATCTGAGATGCAGAATAAATATACCAACAAGCAAGCTCATCAGGGAAATGCTACATAATCAAAAGGTTATTCAAAACCTCTGGAAAGAAGGGTATAAATATCCAGTACTAGAAATTGCCCCTGACATGAAAACATCCAAGCTTTCCCTATACCTTTTTGGTTTCGTCAAAAGAATCATCAGACATTTTTTCATACATTATTTTAAGCAGAAATATATGTGTATGTAAATTCAGTACACAAATATTTATGCAAGTATGTAGCATTTATGATAGAGTTGGTTTTTTACCTTTTGAAAAGAAGATGATATAATACTCCTCCAGTGCAGGGGAAAAGGATTTATTCCAAACTAGAAACCCTCACAAAAATGACATTATTTTTACCTGTTCTTTAGTTATGTAAAACTAAAGGAGCAGATCAGGATGATCTGCTTCAGTCAGATGATCAAACTTCAAGACCAGGTTGTTCAGCGTTTTCTCCAGCTGGCTCTTGAAACATCCAAGGATGAAGATCCTACAGCCTCTCCAGGCAATCTTTTCCACTGCTAAATTACATTACAGTGAACTTTTTTTTTCCCTTTAAGTCAAGTCAAAATATCTCCTCTTAGTTAATGAGTCACCTCCAGCAACAGACCTCAGCAAAAGAGCCTGCCTTTGTCTTCCTGGTAACTTCCTCACAGACAGAAGGTGGCTGCTAGATCCCCCTAAGTCATCTCTTTTCCAGGCTGAACAAGCTCCATTTTTCAACCTCTCCTTCTAGAGCAACTGTTCCTGCCATTGACCAGCCTGCGGACCCCTCTGCTGAATTTGGCCCAATTTCTCGATGTCTTTCCTGTACTGGGGTGTCCCCCAAACCTGTGCAGGGTAGTCTACACATAGCCCAATGAGCACTGATTAAAAGTGAACAAACTTTTCCCTCAATCTACTGGCTGTGCTCCTATTAATGCAACTCAGGATGCTGTTGGCTGCCAAGCCACCCTGTTTGCATCACATTCAGGTTGTTGTCTACCATGACCCTCAAGTAAGTTTCAGAAGAGCTGCTCTGCAGCCAATGAGTGCCCAGGATGTATCAACAGCAGGAGTTTATCCATCCCAGGCTCAAGACTAACTTATCTACCTAGTTTCATGAGGTCACTGTCAGCCCTCTCCTCCACAACTTGTTGTCCTCCACAGACATGATGAGAGTGCCTTGAATCTCCATGTCAGTGATGAAGAATTGTCTCTTCTCCATGTCACTGACAAGGAATTAAACAAGACAAGGGCACATGATACGCACCTGGTCTGATGACCCATCCCGTTTTCCATCCATCTAATAGACCACTCATCTGGGATGTCATGTCCCAAACGGATACAAGGATGCTGCTGCAGCATGTGCCAAAGCCCTTCTAAAGTTCTTCATTTAAAGAACTTGGGCAAACTAGAGACATGTTGCATAGGATGGGAAATCCCTTCGTGATGACTAATTACATAAAATAGAACAAAAAGAAAGTACAGAGAGTAAATTCTTCTTGTGGAGATCACTGAGAGATTCCCTGAGATAGCTGTGTTGCAAGCTGGGGTGTTCAACACATTCATACTGCTTATTCCCTTTTCTGCATCACAGGAGGCAATGAAAGTTGCTAATGATACTAAATTGAAAGTATTACAGAAAATGGTCAATTAGGGAGAACTGCAGAGGACTTTACGAGACTGAATGACTGGTCAATAAACAGCAATGGTTCACCTGCATCTTGAATACTGGGAGCATCTCTAGTTCCCCTTCATTAAAAGGATACAGAAGAATTGGAAAGGCAGAGAAGGGCAACAGAGACAACCAGATGCAAAGAAGCCTCATCCCTTGAAACATTCAAGGTCAGATTGGACAGGGCTCTGAGCAACTTAACCCAGTTAATGATGTTCCTGCTCACTGCAGGGGGGTTGGACAAGATAGCCTTTAAGGTCCCTTCCAACAAAAACCACTCTGTGATTCCATGATTCTATGAATGGCATAGGCAACAAGGACACCTGCCAGAACTCTTTGGTCCAGAAAAGACAGAGCTGAGGGGGTAAATGGGAAAACTCTAAAACCCTGGATAGCATAGGCAGGGTGAATTAAAGCAAATGGGAGCTGTAGATGAAGTGACTGAGTGAAGTTGCATGCAGACAAAAGAAAGGGGCTTTTTGTGCCTGACTGAGCTGTTGACATCCTTGTGAAATAAGCCTGCAGTTGCTAAATGTGTACATGGTTTTAGCTGAGAAAAATGGACTGACATGACTAAATAAACCCACAGAACCACGCTGTTTCTGAAAAGTACTGTGGGACCATGCTAAAAAGGTAGGCAACGTGCACTTGCCTTGTTCAGATCCTTCCTTTCTTATCATTTGCCTGTGGCAATTGTCAGATCCAATACAGCAGTTCTTAATTTTTCATGTTGTCTTCTCACAACGCTCAATCCAAAAATAACTACAGTAAAGGTGACCATGGGTTACCATCCCCTCTGCTGAGGTTAGCTGCTGTTTGTGAGGCCTTTGGGTAATCCTGCCTGGAATTCAGGTGGTACCCCAGGCTGAGTCTTCTTCAAGGTCCCATATCCTAGCTGCTATGCCAGATTTGCAAAAACTAGGGCTGTCTCAAATGGCATTAGGCACCTATGTTGAGGTAATTGAATTGAGCCCTCCATTTCTAGAACACAGTGAAAGCAGAGAAAAATGCCATATAAAAAGCTTCATACGGGAAAAATAAATATGTATTTCTCATGGAAAGCTATTGTTTTCACAGTGCAAGCCTAAATCATAGAAAATTTATTACACCAGAGCTTACTATGAAAACAAGATGCTGTGGAGATATGGAATGGACCTCATGCATAACCAAAGGCACACTGCAACCCCTCAGTAGCTGCAAGCTCCATGAGTTTTAAGCCATGCACTATTGAAAGCTGCAAAGGCTCAAACCAAATCTTAGTAACCAAATGAACAAAAGCCACATGAGCTCATGAACAGAAGTCAAACTGAGCAATGTGACTACAAAAAAAAAAAACCCCAAGAGAAACAGTAACCCTGATACCAGCAGGCATGTTTACTTAAATTTAGGCCTATGCCAGTGATAAACTGATATACTGTGAACAAGGAGACAAAATTATTTCTGTGAAAGTAAATTCAGACTTCTAACACTCCTTCCTTAAAGGTTCTGACAGGGAATTTGAATATAATTTCTAAAAGATCCCACACAGTTATACAGTTTGGTAAATGAATAATTTAGAATTACTTTTTGTACAGAGCATTTTTTGCTTGAACAAAACAAGAATGCCTGTAAATTTGTGAATACTTGGAAAAATAATATTTCAAAATTGAGCTTAATTTCTCCAGTTATTTTACTAGACCTCTGTAACTTAAAAAGAACCACTTAATACTTTCACCCTATTATTTTGTTAAAACATTTTATTTTTCCCTTTTAGGTATGCAATATAGCCAGCATACAGGAATGGATCCATGATCTACTGACAAATGTTAGGCATTGCAAATACTCAAAAAGGAAGCAAAAAGAGATTCCAAATGCTCCATGCCCCAAGAATTTCAGAAGTTGCCAGCAAAATACTCAAAATGCTGTCAGGAAGCAATAGAGTGTAGCCAGAGCACACACCAAGTGAATCAAAGTTGTCTTCTTCAGAAGGACTGATGTTGAGGAGTTACAAGGCAAAGTACCATTAGTCTGTCCCATTAGACAAGAGCACCAATAGGAACAATTGCACATTATTAAGCTTTATTTGAGCTGGTGGATGTGAACTGACCTCTTTCTGCACAGCAGTCCTTGACACAACATTCTGTTCATTGCTTTATTTTTGCGTTCAGGTGCAATTGCTTTCAAGAATGTATTGCAGGATGATGTAAATAATTTATAAAATAACAGCTAGGATAATGTTTGAAATTAGAACTGGATACCTTGAAACTACAGTCCAATACAAGAAAGCTACAGCAAAAAGAAATGTAAATATATTTAAATAAGTTATAATAAATATTTTACATTCTTCTTCTACATTGCACATTCAGGGTAAATAAAGTTATACATGCATAGAGCGCAAATAAAAAACTGATTATACCATATTATCTAGAATACAGATTTTAATTGATAGGTGTTCCTCAGAACTGAAGTTTTGCTTGACTATTTCCATGAAGAAGTTTTATACTGAAAAAAATAATTCCCTGAGCTCCTCATCATTTCTCTTTAAAACTCTGGCTGTATTACAAAGCTTCTGCCTATCTGAGCCCATACTCAATACAAAGGAAGGCACTGTGTTCACCCAGCAAGAAAACAGTTCTGTTTACAGCCAGTGAACCTGTGGCCTCTTCAACGAGATTGTAAGAAAGGTGCATCAGGATCAACAGTGGTGCACAATCTCCTGCTTGCTCTGTAGTGTCCTACATAGACACCCATCAACATCTGCCAGGCAACAGACAACGGCTCAGCTAGATACAAACTGCTGGAGTGAAAATAAAAGACCATTCTGTTACTGAATTATTCCATTTAATAGGAAATTCTCCTCCTGCCCACAAGTCAGACATCTCAGTATAAGGAAAAATTCATTTATCAAAGCGAGATGATACTGCAATGATTTACACAGCTATGGAATTGATGCCATATGAATTCTCCCTTGTGGAACTGAATTTCTCATGTATGAACACTCTGAAGTACAAAAACAGGTACACCAAAAGGCGCATACCAAAGATGATGTACACAAAGATGAAACGTTATTATAAAGCTAAGCTTTAGATTTACCTGTTTGAATGTTTTGTGATGCATTTCCAGATATGCAGTATTTCAATTTTTCTTGACTGAATACAGTTTACAATACAACACCACAATGTGCTGCTGCTTCAAAACACTTTCCTGTTTTGTTTTGGGGTTTTGTTTTGGCGACTTGATTAAGAAAAAGAGCAAACATAACCCAGTCATTTTACCATGCTCATTATTTGCTTATTGGCATTGACAGTGCTTCCTTATCCTTTACAACTACAAGCCTTGAGAGCAGCTGGTTGAGCAGACTAAATAGAAAAGACAATTTCAGCAAAGCACACCAAAAAATCTGTACACTGGGAAAAAAATAGGAGTGATTTTGGAATCTTCTCTAATACTGATCTCCAAAAGTAACACTAAGCAGTTATCTTAGAAAAATATAAACATCACAAGGTACTGCAAATTGAGCAAAAGTCTTTTAAAGATTCTTCCTCAGATCTAAGATGCTACTGTAAAACTTATTGTACGTTTCTCCTTTAAATAGTGAAGTCTGTGTTTCTATGAACTGACAAAGCACCACACAAGTTTAGAAAGCCTTTGTATACATTAAAAAAAAAAAAAAAAAAAAAAAAAAAAACCCTTTATTGTTTACATGTATGGAGAATTTTTTCCAGTCGTGGTAGAGTAAGGTTGTTTTATTTGCTTTTTAGATTTGTGCAAAAATTCTGTGAATTTACAATGTAATATTTCTGCATTGATTCAAAACTGTTCTATTTAATAGCATATAATGATCCAGAAAACAGTGTTCACAGTCACAAGAATAAAGCTTATGGTGAACATGAATAACAGCAACTAGATCCGAGGGAAACACGTCAGGAAACCAGTGTGCTTAGAGATCAAGAAAAACAATACATAGCTCACTTCGAAAGAACTAACTAATATGTAATTACCAAAGATCAGGAGAAGAGCTAATGAAGTCTTAGATGTTAACACTTACAATTTAATTTCTTCTGCAGATATTAAGACAAACATTATCAGGCAGAAAGCCATATCCTTCTGTGTGCTGAAACTGTTCTTCAGGAACTTAAAGGAAGTGCTTACCAAGTCAATTTTTGGTGAAAATCAATCAGGCCAGAGACTGAAGAATTGTAAGGGAGTGTACCTGGGAAGTTTGTCAAACCTGCTTGGAAACCGTACGCCAAACCAACCATTTAACAAAGTAATGCGGCACTTATTACCACTTTGAGATGACGTGCACTTCGTGTAGTCAACAGATTGTCACAAGACAGAGAGAAATAATTGGATTGCTACTGACAGCAGCCAGTCATTTTGAAAGCTGCTAAGGAGACAAGGCAGCAAGCAGGATTGATTACACCAATAAGCAGTGCAAGATTTCCACCCGAGCTGACACGCAGAGGCCCAGAGAAGTGCTTTCCTACTGAAGACAGAACTGAAGCAGGATGCAGCTGAGAATTGCAGCATCTGAAAACAATTCCTAGACAGTTAACCAAGAGACTGAAAGACAGATCAGAGAAGGAACAGGAAGCCAGAGAAGATCACCTCAGCATATTGGCTCATGTTCTTTCACTGCAAAGCATCCACAGCCATAAAGTTGGAGAAAACCACTGAAAACCAGGGATTTTTCTGTGTCCCTCCAACAGTGAATAAGACCCACTTCCACAAAACCTTTGGGATCTGCTTTGACTCCAATGGAAATGTTGAGCTGTGGTATTTTGGTTAGACATCTACCATTACCATTCACTATTCAATGAGAACCTCATCTACCTTTACCAAAAGCATGTTAGTTTTCACGCATTCATCTCCAAGAAATATTTAATCTCCGAGTACCTTCTGAATAAAAATAATTAACAACTGCAAAGTCTAGTGCTTTAATTTAACCACTGTGAAACATTCAACACTTTCAGACAATTGAGTGGCAGATCTGGTGAAATACAGCATATAAAACAATGCTATTTCAGCTATCTAATGGAAATCACTTTTCTGGCTTGTATAATACAAATTTATTATTTCCCTTTCCTCTATCACTGTAACCAATATAAAGAACTATTTTTTCTTACTCCACCCTCTTTCACACCCCAGGGATAGAGATGAGTCATGTAATGTGTGCAAAGATCCATTTTCCAAGGTACCTTACACAAACCTTATCGGTAAAGAAGACTGGCTGGGAGAAAAGTATTTTCTGCTTTTGTTTTTTTTTAATTACCACAAAAGTATACTTCTGCCCTGCAGCTGGAATGAAATGAGATTCACTGATTAGTTATTTTACACTCTTAAAAAATAATTTTCTGTTTTTAAAAATGCTTCATTTCTATTAATTCATGGTTTGTATTTACTGTTTGGCTTTTGATTGCTTGCTTTGTTTCTCCTTCCTCCTCTTCTCCATATAAATGCAATCCTTCCTGCTTTTGATCTTTAACTGGCAATTCCTTGTTCCACGGTGACTTCATGACCTGCCTGTTACAAACTTGCATTTGTGAACTGCAGCCATATTTTTACTTTCTTACGATTTAGCTGTACCAAGGTCAACAGGTAATTTGCTTCATGAGAAAGTCCTTTATCATCCAGTAGGCTAACAGTCCATAATTAGTTGTATGATTCCCTTGTATGATCTCCCTTGGCTGTCAGTTCGTGCATTGTGCCTCACTGTCAAATCAGATAAATTTTCCTCCTCAGCTAAGAATATTTTTTTGATTTTAAGTACAGAGTCGTCCTTCACACTAAGAGTTAATTTGATTTATTTTAATTAGTCATTTGTCAGATGCTTCACAGTCATCGCAAACTCAACCCATAGAAAAATGAAGATCCTCAAAGGCTTTCAGTTAAGGCTTCAAGTGTTACAGGGATGAGGATGTCTGACCCTATGTAGACCCTCACCAGTGTAGTTCAACTACACTGTCCCGAAGTCTCTGCAAGTGCAGGGAGACAGGGATGCCTTTTAGATCTTCTTCACAGCATCGCTATAACCTGTCACTTGCTTTTCATTTCAGCAGGAGAGCTTAAACATAGACCTGGCTATCATACCTCCTTTTTAGTCAGATCTGATGTTTATTTTTCTCATCGTCCTATATTTATTTCAGAATAATTATTTAGTACTGAGGATGTGCATTCCCTTTCAAAATGCCTTGTTACTTCATTATGCCTCTCCTAAATTCATCGGTTTTCTTTGCCCTATTGAAAGGCCCATGTACATTTTCCCTTCCTATACAGCTTCCCACAGAATTCTCATCACTTTTACTTCAGCAATTAATGCTTCTCCTTTCACCTTTGCACCTTCTTCTATATTGTCTCTCCTCATGCAATAAGTTCATCTAACATCTGTACGATCATCTGACATCCAGAAGCAAAACCACAGTCAGTGACGGGAAGATATAAAAGAAGAAAGATTCACACACTTTGTACTCATCCCAAGAAACAAGTTTCATCGTGATTAAAATTAATTCAGAATGCCTGTCTCATTTTTCTCCTCGGAAACTCAAAGGCAAGTATCATAGTGTTCATTTTCTTAGGAATGGCACAAGCACAGTTACAAAATCATATCTAGTTTGACCTTAATATTTTTTCCCAAACCATTTCCTTGGTGTTATATGTAATACTACAATGGTTCTTTGCCTGTGGGTGGCTTTAAAATGTCTCTGGCACTACTCTCTTAGCCTTTTTCTATAAGTGGGAAACAAAATCTATGTTATCCATGTTTTACATAACTGTAGATACTCTTTATAGGCTAACAGCTTTCTTGCTTCCCTTAGCATAAACTTTATCTATGAGCTGTGTTTCAAGAAAAATAGAGACGGAGTCCTACTTACCTTCAAATCCACTCGAGCACTGCTTATAGGTGCAAGCATAAACAAACATTTCAGGAAGGTAAAAAAGCATTAAAAAACAAACTACAAAAGCAATTGGTGGTGTGGCCCAGTACTATCACTGATATTGAAATTGCAGTGTCTCACATACCATGGATAGCAATGCTTCATTTCCATTTCACAGGCACATGCAAAATGGGAGAGGGAAGGGAAGGAAAAGAAAAAAAAAATCTTTCTTTGGACAGAATCTCAATAAAAGTAGAGTAAGTCAGAGATTTTGCCTTCATTTTCTACTTTGTGTAACTTCAAGTCTCTTTAATGCCCTTTTCCAAGCTCCAATGAACATTATGTTTTGATTTCTGCATAATTTCTTATTTCTATGCAAATTCTCAAATAATCAGATAGATAATTTTGTTCTCTGATGTACAAGATGTTCTGTTTCCAGCAAAACCCCAAAATTTTCTTCACTTAGCTAGTTCGAATAAATTTATATTTCAGCTTTTACAAAACTGGTTATGACTTTATTCCCTGAGATTAGAAATCCTGTACTCAGTACGTAACAGCCTATACCAGTTCTTCTAGAGGATAAAAACCTCATGAAATTACAGGGGAAAGATAAAAATGTCAGCACATGATAACACTACATACAGAACTGCTTTCTTAATAATGCTGACTTGAAGAACCCACCCAAGTAATTTGAACTGCATGTCTGAGGTACACATACACTTGCAATTTAACTTTTTTACAAATTAAAGTAATAAATCCCTAACTTCTGCTGAAGGGTGCACAGCTTTCCCTTCTGTTTTCACACTGTGTTTCTGCTTACTTCACATACTCCTGAAGAAGAGATACTGACAGTATTTCCTGCTCTCTTTTTTAATTGTCCTGCTCTCCTCCTGCCCCCAGCCCCATACCTGTTGTGATGGGCCAGCCATGGAGCCCACCCAGCTGCTGGTGTAGAGCTGAGAGGGTATGATGTAGGCAGATGATGGTACCTACCAAGCTCCATTTGTAAGGGTGGCTTAGGCTGCCATTTTAATGAAGTAGAGATGACAGTGCTGTAAGTCAGAGTACAGTGAGGCAGGCATCTGACAAGCTGCAGTATGCTGACATCAGGAGAATTATTTGAGTGCTGGTTAAGCTTTTATGTCTACAAGGTCATGGTGAGGAGCACCTCCAAACAAGACGAGGTTATGACAATTGAGGCAGATAAAGTAATGATTTTCTTAAGCTGATGTGAAAACAGCATTTACATTAGGCACTGATTTTTACCATTCACTTGCAGAATAAACTTTACCACAGTTTTTCTGCAACAGCCCTGGGTAGATGGAATTATAGTTGTAAAAATAATTAAAAAAAACCCCGCTGAAATCTATACTGTGAAGCAAAAATGAAGAAAATATTCCTAACTATTCCTGCCCTATGTTCAGAAGAAGTCACTGATAATCCCGTACCCAGACTTTCACTTCATCTCAAGTAAAAACTGAGGTGGGTGGAAAGAGAGAAAAAAAAATAATAAAAAAAATTGGAACTTCAAAAGATTAGTCATATCTATTGCAGCCAACTGAGGCAAATGATGAACCCCAAACTTAACACATGAATTATTAACACAGTGTCACTTTTCTGCAAATCAAAGATATACCTTATGAACTTGAACAGAGTTCTAAAAAAACTAAAAGCAATCACCACCAGATTTTAGTATATTTTAAGAATAAATTGCTATGTGTAAATTTCTGCACTGGTCTAAGGAGAGACGTAGCTACAAATGCTGGACAAAAAGTGTTCTTACCACAAGAGTAGCCACACTGAGTTCTTTGAGCTGTCATTTGGATATTACACAAGCATGCAAGACGTAGACATGTTTTCTCCAGGGAAGTTTGCAACAACAGGAACAAGCACAAGAGCAGCAGTTAAAAAAATGTAAACAAAATAAAAAAAAAAAATCCCCAGTAATCAGGTTTTCTTTCTCACGAGGGCAATTTTTAGGCTCTGTACTGCTTTGCCATCTAGTAACCTCTGCCATCAAAGCCCATACAAGGTACACAGTTCATAGGCCATTACAACACAGTTCCACACTGGTCTACATGGGCAGCGTTTCAAAGGCATCTCATTCCACTAACATTAAAATGTTAGTGGACGTACTGAAAGTTTACCTCCAGTTTATCTTTGTCTGGTTTATCTTCTTTCAACAGACAGGCTCAACATAGATGAAGAAACTAATCTCCATGCTGACATAAAGTAGAAGGAAGTGTGATGTAGATGTTCCAGGCGAAGGAGGATGGCTATCAGTAATTGATGAGGAGGGAAAACATACCTATAATCTAAATGAAGCGATTAACGGAAGGTACTGCAAGCAACATTTTAACAATTAACTCTACCTAGGGAAGCCAATAAGGACCTTAACTGGTATGGCCACTTTTCATCAGTTACTGACTCATAATACCAGAAAAGCAGTGCTCTCTGACAGAGAGTGTTGAGTTAAAATCATTAGTCCTAATGAGGAAGCTCTAGATTTGCAATGGCACTACTGAAAGTAAAAGAATAGCATTTAAAATCCAGAACCTAAATTCAGAAGCTCAGTCATGAACCACAAGTGTGCACAGAAGGGCACATTTGCATTCACCCCTTTCAAAAGGGGGCAAAAAGAAAGAAAAAAAAGAGAGCATTAAGAGTAGCTTTTTTACATTTCATATATTCTATGGGTTTAAATGTCATCATGTCTTTCTCAAGCTTGCACAGGAAGAATAACTGTTGTAGGATGTGCATTTTGATGCAAAATAGATGGTGGCATCTTAGGAAACTCTCTCAAAGACAAGTGCTTTGAATGAGAGCCACGATTTGGGCTTTTTGCCCAGCATATATATACACAACAAAAAACGCAGAAACAAACTGGGCAGATGCAAGTTCTTTTGTCTCCCTTTAGACAGCACATAGAGGTATAAAGCAATGAACCAAAACATACTATTTCCCTGGCTTTGCCACCTAAGCTGACATTTCCATTATGCATATGCAGTACTAATAAGAGAAAAGAATCACACATGCATCATTAATTCATAAAAGCTTCACTATCAGAAAAAAAACAGTAGAAAAATGGAGGGAAATTGTTCGAAAGCAGTTTGTGATCTCTGTCTGATTAGAATTTGGCATTGACACTCACCCTCCCCTAATTCTACTTCAGTTATACAGTATATCTGCAGCATTTCAACCAATCAGGTCAGTCTGACAAGAAACAAGACACCAGGCTTGCTAAGAGGAAGAGATTTTATTATGACTCAGAGTACACTGTTTTGGCCCTGTGTCATTTTTTCACCAGCAAAGCTAATCCACATCATAAGATTTCATTCTGATTATGGCCATAGCTACTATGCTTAATATCATCACTAAATTGCAAGCAAGTCACTGGCTTATATACTTGAAAAAAAAAATATTTACAGTACATTATTAAGTATTTGTTTTCTCCTTCTAGGTATTTCTTTTAACAATATAAATTAAAAAGTTAAATTATCTCTGCAGTTCCTTACAAATATGTACTTAGTTCAAGTAATTAGTTTTTTAAAAAAAGATCTCCCACTGATATTACTCCAATTCATCACTGGCAAATGTAT
>WUAM01000071.1:29171145-29200392 GCA_024336885.1 Actenoides hombroni
TAATAACTGTATACTTAAATTATGTATGATTGTAGACTTTCTAGCTGTAATTATTTTAAAGAGGCAATTAAACTTAATACAGATGATCAGCCTATTTCATTTACTACTTGAGGAAAAATAGCATTCTCCAAAATCATTGTTCATGCAAAAGTTGTTATAATGAACCCCTCCCTATGAAGAAAGTCTGAGAGAGTTGCTGTGGTTCAGTCATGAGCAGAGAAGGCTCTGTGAAAACCTTACTGCAGCTTTTAAATATATCAAGGAGGCTTTAAATAAAGAGAGAATGGGAGAGCCTTTTTACCAGGGTCTGTAGTGACAGAACAAGGGGCAACAGTTTTAAACTGAAAGAGGGGAGCTTTAGATTGGACCTAGGAAAGAATTCTTTATAACGAGGGTAGTGAGACACTGGAACGGTTCAACCAGAGAACTTGCAGATGCTCCATTCCTTGAAGTGTTCAAGGCCAGGTTGGATGGGGTTTTGAGCAACCTGGTTTAGTGGAAAGTGGCCCTGCCCATGGCAGGGGTTTGGACTAGATGATATTGAAATGTCACTTCTAATGCAAAATGGTTTGTTTCTATGACAATGTGACTCTGTTCCTTCTCTGAGCCATGACCTTGGCAGTAGAAGAAACCCAAATTATGGACCTGTAGCTTTTCATAGGGACTAGTATTTTTCCTAGTTTTGTGTTTCATAGATATATGTGTGAATGAATGCATGAATGAATGTATGAACACACACACTCTCAAGTGCATTCTAATTCTGACAACCCAATTAGTTCTGACTTTAGCTCTCCAACCTCCAGCTCTGACAGCCCTCTAAGAGGATACCCCTGACTTGCTTCCTATTTCCTAGTGTCCCTCAAGAGAAAGTAAAACCAAAACAGGACAGAATTGTGGACATATACCACACAACCCATGACTTCTGGGTGGGATCAGTACCTTTAGGTAGCAGACCAGCACTCCAACCACTGACTCTGTCAGACCAGCACTTTGTCCCCTCTGGGCATTTTTTCTTAAAATTGGGAATTAAACAGTCCATGTTTTGGAAACAATCACCTTCTGAAACTCTATCATTCATGCTCCTGTGTTTTAAAGATATAGGAAGAAGGAAACTGCTCTTCATGCCATCTATATAGCGGATGAGTAAGATTTTCATCATCTTACAAAGTTAATGATTGCTGGTGATGGCTCGCTGCCACCTCCCATTATTTTGTCTTTCCAGTGCTCCAACAGAAGTACTTTATATTCTGAGTAAGTTGAATCCAGAATGCAGTGTTTTAGGACTAGTTCGAACCACTTGCAAAATGAATGCCATACTAAGCCATATGTTCACAGAACAGTAGTACTAAGTACAACTACAAATACATCAACAGAACATATTTTTCTAATGTGATGCATATATAAGCTGTTGAATTGACAAGGAAAAAGTAAAAAAAAAAACCCAACACATACATATATAAACAAAAAAAAGGGAGAACAGAGGGAGTAACAAAAGAAAGGGAGACAGAAGATGATCATGTATTGCTTTCCAAAATACAAAGGAGACAAAAGGATGCAGTATATCTAGAGGGACTTCTTAGGGTCTGAGGTTTTCTTATCATGCTAGTACTATGTCTAGGGGCATGTGAGGGAATTCTAAATACTGCATGATATCTATAAATTGGGAATGGCTTTCGTTGTTTGGTTGCTTAGCATGCAAAAAAGGTCAGTGAAACGTGCCTTCTGATGTTCTACCCTAGGACTGCTGTAAAAGCTATCATGCTGTCTATAGCACAGTATGCAGGGGAGGTAAAAATACACTCCGTGCTTTATGCTGTGGTGCTGCTCTGTGACAGCTGGTAACACGTCTGCTCTGTGAAATACGCAGCGCTGGGCAGTCAACACAACTGCAAATGGCCTGGATGCAGTGTCTTTTTGAAGACCGACTGCCTACCCTTCTCTACCTCAGTCCCACCAAGCGTTTGACGGGTTCCAAGCACTGGGTTTTCTGCAGCCAGGAGGAGGAAATTCTTGGCAGATGATGCTTATCTCTGGGATTCGCTACTGGCAGAAATTAATTCAAGAGCAAACTTGGCCATAATGAAATGAATTACAATTCTCTTTCACTGGGTTTCCTTCTGCCTACAGCCTATGACATCCTGCAGCTATGTTCACTGCTCTTCATGTCCTGATCTTGCAAACAGTCAGCAACGCAGGCAGTATCTCCATTTTCTCTCTTTAACAGGAAGCATTAACATCTCCAATCTATACCACTGAGAGGTATACACAAATAGTGTGGTGATGGCAATTTTCTAAACCTCTCCGATACACATTGCCTTATGAAATATTAACTCTTGTGAAATATCTCCCAAAGATCCAAATAGCTACTTACATTTCACATCATAAATTGGAAAGTGTTAGAAGTGTAGCCACTTCCAGGAAACTAGTTTGCCTAAACTATTTCTTCCAAGGAGTTTTTCTAAGACTACAATTACCCTGTTGAAAAAGAAAACAAAACCCACAAACATCCCATTCTCCTTCTGGCTTGGCTTCCAGCAGAGGATATAATTTCTTATGGAAGACACATACTTTTATGACAGGGAAGTCTTTTGCTACATTTACACTGCATTTTGAGCATGACTTTGAGCCTACATATATACCCAAATTCTCCCACTGAGTATGTATTGTCCACACAAGGCTGCACTGCACAGAGCTATGAATGGGCACTCCTCGGTCTAGCAAACACACAACCTTAGTCCGTGCTCTTTAATCATGAAGGCAAAAAGAGAAATGAACTCTTCTGAGTGAATGTCATCTTAATGTGTTTACCCTTACTGTAAAAATGAGCACCTCTGACACTCGTTGGATCAATATGCGCAAGAGCTGAGACATGACATTTGATTTTGAAAAATGTCTCATACTCTAACGACACTTCTCTGGCAGCCTCATTATCTATAGTAGCACCTTTATCAAGCAGAAATTATGATGTTGCTACAACTTTCTATTTCAGTGGTCAGCATTTTAATGAAAGAAAATTAGTAGGCACGAGCGTACATCTTCCTTATTCTACATTCTTGGAATTTAAGTGCTTACTAAGGGGCTGGTTTAATTTAGATGGAGATGGATATAGGACTGCAACAGCTAAAAGAACGTCAGAACTTAGCTGAGAGAACCCTCAAAAGGAAAAGAATGCAAAAAAAATTGCAATGTCAGCCAAAACCAGATCATCCTGTTTTTACAGGGGTCTGATTTACAGGATGCTCTGTAATGCCATTACAAGGAGGATTCTGCCCAAAGATGACAGAGACAATCCATAATGAATGTTACACCAATCTCCAAACTGGTACAGTTTTTATTTATTTATTTTTAACCAGGGACTACTATGTGGATTATACCAGTTCTACTTCACAATATCCAGGTATGCATTTCTTTACTACCCCTAAAGGGAGGAGATGGGAAAGGGGCAGGAAGAAGAAATCTATGAGATGCCAACAATTGCCTACTCTTATGCTTTGTAGATAACAAAATGAAAGCAAATTGAGCTCGGTGGTTCAAGAAAGCCAGCTTAAAATATCTAACAACTCCAGTAATAGGAATATATTTAATTTAGCAAAGAGCTTTAAGTGTCAGAAATGCTTTACTTGATTTTCTCAAAATCCAGCACGTAGGAGCAGTATAGCAAAGATCTTGGGAACTCATCGCTAAACCAACCTCAAAGTTTAACTTTTTCAGAGTTTATTCCCTCAGACACATGTTTATTATGATCATCACTGCCTCCTTCTCAGTTTCCCACCCACTAACAAAATCTGAACCCAGTTCTTTCATCTAAACTGGCTTCTTTTACTATTCTTGGAAAACCATTTCTTGCCTCTGTTCCTGGGATCAGTAGTCACTCAACTTCAGACATAAAAGCTGTTAAAAACCCTATGGAAGTAACAGTTGCCTTACCTAGGCAAAGTGTAAATGGGCACGTTCACCACATCATCTAGCAAGACACACTATTCAGAAAGCATTTTAATTTTGCTCTTGCAGTGAGTTGCAGGGCTCTGCAAGTCTTCACATTTAGTTTTCTATACACTGAATTGGAACTCCTGAGTATGGAAAGTGCTTTATTGTAATTGAAGAAAAATACAGGAGACTGATTTTTATTTTTCCTCCTCCATAAAAAACAAATCTCTTAAGAAAGTCTCCCAAGAACTGCTTACTTGACATCTGTGGTGATGTAAGGAGCTCAAAAACTTCCCAATGAGAAGATAAAATGTAGAATAAATGCAAACCTACAATAAACCTATTACTACTATTAAGAAAAGCTTGTGTTACTTACTTAATGCTCTGCCATGAAAACAACAAGCAATTTCTGTGCTTTATGCTGGTCCCAGAGCAAATACAGCTAGTTAATGTATCCAGAGCACTACTGCTGAAGGTACCAACAAACTTCATAATTTAATTTTACTCATTTAACTACATAACAGTAAGGTTTCTTATATGCATTTCCACAGATTCACAGCTCACCAATGTGCTACAAGCTGCAATTACTGGTTTTGAACATTAAGAGACACACTTAGACTGCATCTGCAACGTGTCATTATAGTACATACAAAGAGGTAGGACTTTTAAAAATTACCTAAAGAAAACTAACAGGCTCATATATCAACAGAGAAAGACTCAGGGGTACATCTTAGTGATCAGACATCGAATTAAGCATCACGTTATCATTAAGTGACTTTTCCTTTGCAAGCCTGTTTCAAAGCACGTTAGTTTTTACTTAGTACATTTTAAAAATAGATCAGATTTATTACAGGAACAAAAGAAAAAAAATTAAGTGCTGTTTAAAAAAAAAAAAAAAAGGAAAAGCTACTGAAAGAAATCAAAGGTAACTGCTGCCAGATTTCACATGAGCATTTTTAGAAAGTCTAGGCAGAGGAGAGGGAGGGTTTGGCTTTTTCCCTCCAGCTTTCAAATGAGCAACAAACTAAAAGCTATTCACTTCTAACTCTCACTTAACACAGCCACAGTCGAAGCAATGAATTGTCTGCTCGGATGAAGTGCCCCTTCAGCATGCCCTAGATTCACAATGAATTCAGTGTGATTTTAGCTATAGAATTTCCACTGACTTAAATGGAAAATGCATGACAAAAAGACCAAGCAATTTTGTATAGAACTTCTTGAAACGATTGCTACACTCCTAAGACAGGTTTTGGAAACCTTAAGGCGTCTTTTTTTCCAGTTCATACTACCAGCAAATTAGCACACATGACATTTTAATTCGAGTATATGTATATAAAGAATACCTGTACTTTGACTACAATAAAACACACCCATTCAGATAATTAAATACGATGGGAAACTTCCATTCACTAGCCAATTAATGTCCTCATTTTATTGCATCCTATTAGATCTGGAACAAAACTAGCATCCCTTTTTATATTTCATTATATAGAAATATACAATAAAAATAAAGCATACATAACATGTCAGTTGTTTCTTGCATATATCCCAAGAGAGCAGCTTTCAAATCCCGCTTGAACAGCTAACACCGTATCGATGCAATGTTTCTGTATTAGTTTCTTTTTTATGGTTTTGCTTTTTTTCTGGTTTTTCTTTTTTTATGGTTTATGCTGTTTCTGCTTTTTGGGAAAAGGGACTACGATTACTTCAGAAAAAATATGGAATTTTTACATAAAGGTAAAGAAAAAAAGAGTGGGTTTTGGTTTCTTTGGGTTTTTTTAAATAACACATTGAGGCAAAAGATTAAAAATCAAGAATAGCATCAGTTTGGAACTGTTCGGTTAAAATTGCAGAGGACTTGAGTCAGATGAGAAGCCCCAGTGAAGTCAATCAAACTGCATGCATAAATGAGGGCAGTAGAATCAGTCAGCTAAAGCAGATCCTTTAGTACAAGTTTTATACTTTTGCATAAGGTCAAACACTAATTTAGAATATGTAATATTTGAAGAAATACTCACATTAAATGCTAAATTTATTTCCAAAGATATTGTATCAGTGGAAGACAGCTGATAACAAGCCTTGGCTTACTGCTGAAGCATTAAGAAGACTAAACTTTGACAAAGTTTCCCATCAGGAATGGAAATACTTCAAGATAGAGAGCAAAACCTTAACCAGAGACGAAGAATAATTTTTCATAAGTATTACATATAGTTACGGGACCAATATTACTTTGTCTAGCTTTTATGAAGAGAGTCAGACTGAAAATAATTACAGGGGAAATCAGTGGGAAATGAAACAACAGAAAACCAAGATACCACACATCTGCAGGTCAACACCTCAGTCTTACTGGCACGGCTATCACTCTTACCTTCCAATTTCCAAGGGCAGAAAATCCTAAGGGAACTGTACACATAATGCATAAGAAGGAAGTGATGGCAATACTACTTTAGTCTGTTAGAAGAGGGAACAACATAATGAGAAATATCCCTTCTTTTTTATTGCTTCAGTTTTGGAGTTCTAACACACAGCTTGCTCCTGGAAATACTCCCAAGCTCAAAAATACAATCACCACGACAGAGAATGGGTGACTAAAGAAGGGGAAGCACCTGTATTTGCCATGCAAGAGGGTTTTGAGTTTAAGAAAAAATAAATGCATGTATCTATGTAAATACACCCTACATATTACATAGATGTCTATATACAGATGTATATATATGTTTACCGCTGTCCATATTTACTTTAAAGCCCTCATTACACAATAGTCCATATCCTGTGAGCCTGACATGACTCAGACTCCTGGGGGACTTGCGTTGCATGCTGATTCTTTCCGTGGGGTGGACAGATTCAAATAGGTATCTATTTAAAAGTGAAATATTTAACATACATTTAAAAGATCTCTGAATTTCACCTTTCCACAGCAAGACAGAGGCTGCAAGAAAGGATTACCAGGAGTCTTCCTCACACAGTTCAGTGAGACATCTCATCTGAGCACCTACGGGTTAAGACAGCTGTTTGGGAAACTGGAGTATTGGCATTCCAGAGCCCACAGGTGCCTTGACAGCAGTTTGCTCTTGAGAAGCTGCAGAACCACATTTGAATTCCTCAGTAAGAAAAGCAGGTGACTAGGAAAACACCTGGGAGGGATTGATTATTGGAGGCTGCATGTCTCCTTTGAACCAACACGCTAGCAGGTTTCCTTTCCTCTCGTGTCTGCTTTTAGGATCAAAACACTATGAAAACCTTAGAGATACTGCTCTTAAAAATAAGAGCTGTGCAAGATTTCAAAAGAGCAAGTTCTCTGCTAGAACCAAAAAGATGCTGAGAACACTGCAAGTGTGCTTTTCTCAGCACTCAAAGGAAAACAAGTGCCTTTCAGTAGCAAAATATCAGTGAATTAGAGAGTTAAGACCCATGCCTATTAAGACTTTCTCCTGCAGCATTCTTTTTCTCCGCATGCTAAACCCATCTGGATGAATAAATTGCATATTCTTTGGAAGAAACTTTTTAGGCAAGAAAGCTGGCATCTCAGGCTTTCATATACTGAATATCCTATGGTAGACTGGGTCACTGCAAGTTTCCACCTCATTCCCTAATCATACTGTAACCCAGTTTTCAGCGTACAACTAGGACTTCGTGTTTCTTCCTAGAGAGCAGTGAAGCTGATGAAATCTCTTCCTAAAGGGATCAGCTCAAGTGAAACTAAGTGGAAGCCTTAAGGAAGAGCTTCCCCTTCACCTGCATTAATAACTCCCTATAGCCAATCTGTGTGAATCTGTTACTGTGACTCTGCTTCATGAGAATACCGAATCCAAACGACAATTCCGAAAAACACGAGGAGACTCCAAAATCATTTTTGCCCTTTTAAACTACAGAGATTTCTAGGTTTTTGCACATTTGCTGAGAGGAACAAGAGAGCCCTGTGGCTCCATCCAGGAGGTACGCTGCAGCCTGTGTTTTAAACACAGAGGAAGTCTGCTCGAAACACGGTCGACGTTGGCAACGCCAACAGCCCCGTTTGTGTGCAAGTGTCATTGTTGAGGTAGGTTCAGTTGTTGCATCCAGTGTTTCAGATCACTTCATTAGGTTTTACTGTGTACGTAACGAATGCATATCTTATCTTTAGAATGAATAAGAAAATCAAGAGGAGTAAGATGCTGCTTAAATACAGGCAACTTGCAAAATCAGAGAGCAGAGAGGGGAAAATGCCAAGACAACGAAGAAAAGTGAAGGGGAAGAAAAGAAGATGCAGTTCCTTGAGTCATTGCTTCCTAAAACACAGAGCTGAAACAAATGTTAGAAAAAGGGTGTTGATTTGTGGGTTTTTTTTGTTTTTTTCGGCTTTTTTTTTTTTTTTTTTTAAATCAATGTACAGTTTATCAGAGCCATGCTTGGATTTGAACTGCTAACCTCTTCCTGAGTCCCTGGCTCAATTCAGTGGTGCTGGAAACTAACACGGCCAATTGCTTAGACCCCAGATTACCAAAGGCATAAAAGAAATGCCTCCAAAGAAAAGCTCTGCAGATAGTGCAAGTGGGGAGGAGAAGCGGATGAAAGCTGGTTTATCCCCTCTAGGAACAGGGAAGGAGCTGGCCAGGGATAAGGCATACTGGTGAAACTGCCTAACAAAGATAACACTGGCTGTGCTCCCTCTCCGGAGAAAAACAAACCAAGCCAAAGAAACAAATCAATGTGCTTGCAGGACACATCCTCTGTCCTCTCGGGTGGCTGAAGTCATCTGGAAAAGTCATTTCAGAAGAAATTAAGGAGACGGCTTTAACTTCGGTTCCTTCATGAATGTCACAGAGACTGCAGGCAATTTGAAAGATGAACTTCAGGGCAGAATGCCTGCTTAGTGCCCACCTTGCCATTACCTCCTAGTGCTCATAGCTGCCCATTATCATTACTTAAAAAAGGAAAAAAAAAAGTCATAATGATGGAGTGCAGCTCTGGCTCCCGTGGCTGTTGGGAAAACCCCGTGGACATCAGTTAGTCATCCCAACACACAAGCAGATGCTGCAAATTGTAAAGTACTGTGGAATTATAAAAGACTACTGTAAAATACTCACATATGGTGCTGCAGATTCACTTCTAAGAAAAAGTCAACAGTTTTCAACTGCTTGGTTTTAAGCAGCCTCCCAACACTTTATTTTCTCCTCCTCTTCCTTTGAAGAAAGCACAACACACACACACACCCCCCCCCCGCCGAGTCATACAATCCTCCAAGCTGTCTTTAGACCTCTGCTTGGGGATGAAAGCCTGAAACTATAAACTTTATCATGTTTAAACAAAAAACAAATGAGAAAAGGACCCAAACCAAAGCACAATATCACATAAAGCCAAATCTGTTGCTTGAATATTTCAGGATGATAATAACAATATTTTAGCATCGAAAGAAAGCATCTGGAAACATATTATTTTCTAATTGTCTCAAATGCTGGCTTCCACCTAGCTACACTTTAGTCACGACATGGATGATATTTCCAAGTTAGAAAGTACTGCATTTAAGCAATTTTTCCCCCACAATTAACATGGTTTTGTTGTTTTCATCCCCAAAAAAAAGGTTTAAAGGTAGATAAGTCACTTGACTAGATTTTTTTTTTAATTATTTTTAATTCAGAAAGTTCCTTTAGAGCACAACTAGCATTTTTATGTTTCAGAATTTAAGGCCCTGCTGAAGAGCTCTGACATCCTTTTCTCATCTCCCTAGTTTCTTAATAACACCTTAATGAAGCTTAGAGATAGGACTATTTCTATTTCATTAAAACTAATATTGCTTGAAAGGGATTTGATTAAGAAAGGTCATATGACTGGGACGACAGAGACCTGGGTCCTATCACTGCCCTGCTTAGTTCACCTTGAGTGAATAATTTTTTCTTTCCTCCTGTCCATTTCCCTATCTATAAGCCTGGGAATTAGAGAGAAGAAAGATAAAGAAGATACTGACCTTTGTCACAAAGCGTCTGAATTCTAAAAACATTGTTTTTTAAAAAAAGCCACAGACTTCTTAGATAACAGAGGACAGAATGGATTTTTAGGCACATCAATTTGCATATCCAACTACTTACATATGCATTAACATATGAACACCTAAATCAATGTTAGCAATAAGCTCAGTGCAAGGTTGAGTTCATTTCAGAGGAAGACCAAAGTCGTTCAAATGATTTTGAAAGAGCTCCCCTCATGTCTAGCACAGAACATGTTCTGTACTGCAGCTTGCACCATGCATACCAGCCAAATGCAACTTCTTTCCTCTGCAAATAATTTTTCTTCAATATGAATACTTTTTTTTAAAATTGGAAGTACACATGACATTACATTTTCCATAACCTGGGTGAATTAAAAATACTGGCCTAATGTTCTCTTTATAATGGAGAGACTGAAGTCACCAGAAAATAGTGCTTTGTTTACAATGATAACATTAAAAATTGCAAGAATATACAGCTAGGTAAATGCAGTGAGATATATCAGCTTAACTGTCATATGAAAAATCCTCTAATAAGAAATTAAGCTGCATTAAAATAGACAGTAAACTCTTCTGCTGAAGTCATCTAGTAAAGAGGTCTAAATCCCTTTTTAATTAAAAAAAATTAAGATCCAGGGGAGAATTTAAACAGTGGATATCATAAGCAATTTTAAGTTCTCTAAATTCATGGATTCTTTTTTATATATATGTATATATGTACACTCTCAGTGAAGAAGGCAAAATAGTCTGGAGTGTTAAATGTAATCATTAAAACTACTATAGCACTGAAAATTATCATCCTCCAGACAATGCATTCTGCTGTCCTTGCTGCAAAAAACAACCAAAAACTTGGATTCATATGTGAAAACAACACTTTTGGCAGAAAACTAAGCTTTGCACTATATGAAATCTGACAATCAAAGTTTATTGGTAAGGTCTGGAAAGCTGACTGGCTGTTTAACCTCATTAATTTGAATTTCATACTTTAAAATAGCATTTCACTGTCCAGTAAGATCTAGGAAGTCCACTGAATGATGGTAGAGACAAAATACTTACATTAGCAAGTCCCATAGATTATATTATGCAAATGTATTTTATTTATTCAGTCATTCAAAGCTCATGTCTGAGGCATCTTTGCCACTACTTGAGATGAAAAAGCCTGCTTCATTTAATGGACATGTTACATGGGCAATTCTGAGCTTCACGTCATAAGAATTACAGCAGAAGAGTATTGAAATTTTAAACCAAAACGCCTTTACACTTGTTCTTCAAGGTCACCTTCACAAAAATAGCACAATGGTTGACTTGGTTCAATCCGTATCATTTTTTTGTTAAGATTCTGAATTGATTCCATTATCATATAAAAACAAGCTCAATACACAATTAGAGCTAACTGTTGCCCTTGCCACGGAAATGCACAAAGCAATTTGTGAAGAAGAAGGAAAAAGAATTTTTCTTTTCTGAGGTTCAGTGCTTAAAAAGGTATTTTCCATAGTAAGTGACATTTCTCAGTATAATTCTTAGACCTAATCAGATCAGTTGCAAGAAAATGTCAAACCATTGCCCCAGGCAATAGTCTGAAAATTAAACTTATATTGCATTCAATTCAAAATAAATTAATTACTTTTTTTCTAACGAATGCTTTTCTGTATATTAAAAATGAGCATATTTGCCATTTCGTATAAATATGCCTTCAATTATAATCGACTTCACTGTCTTGAATATCTTCAACATGATAATGAACTATTTGCCTCGAATGTTCCACATAACAGGCAAGCAACAAACGTATTTCAGATATCGTTGCATTTTTTTTAAGTGGTCTTTTACTTGATAGACAGTTTGCCTGAATTAATTTTCATATGAATGTATATCTTCTCTGCAAATTCTGCACTACACTCCTGAAGGACGGGACTAGGGACAAAACCATGGATTTCAAGCTCACTAAATGAGCTAGAGACTTCAAGTGGCAATATTTTGGAGCAGAGAAGATACAGCAACCCAAAAAGATTTTTTATTTTCCTCTTAGAAATCTACCTGACTGTAACTGCAGTGAAATAGGCCCCTGCATTATCCCAACAGAACCCAAGTGATCCCTCTACTATCTCACATCAGCATAAAATAAGCTAGAGAAACATGGTCTAGATAAATTAAAAAAAAAAAAGTAAACATAAAATTGTTCAGGAAACAATATTGAGAGTACTTGCCAAGAGTAACTATCGCAAGAGAAGGATATTTTGAATGCAACTCCCATCAGTATGATCTGCTCTTACTCCCAACACCTAGATGATTGACTGTGGTTATTAAACACGCAGCCTGTGCCTGTTATCACAAGCACAATGGAAATGGAGTTAGAACCCAACATGGTGTGGGGAAAAAAAATGGGACAGGACCAGATCATATACAGAGACCTGCTGGATTCCAAATTGACTACGAACCAAATACACAACAATGAAGAAGCAATAGTGGAAGACAAAGGAGCCCTATAGAGAAAGGTTAAGTAGCTACCAGATAAACCTGGGTCAAATTCATATGGTTGGGAAAACATGATGCTGACATGTACAGTCAGCAGCATGGCTACTTCACTCGCCCATCAGCATTGTAAACTGTCAGCTGGAAATATGAACATTGCCAACAGCCTCACTCTGTTCCTTTCTCTAGCATTTCAGGATGAAGGTCCACTAGTGGGAAACACGCTGTACATCCATCCCCTCAGCAACTGGACTGAGATACTTAGTCTGCCCAGTAACTCACCTCTGAATCCTTGTCTCCAGTGGTCTCATGCATAGACACCCCTAACACACCCCCAACCCCACTGCTTCTCTAGCAGGTGTCCTAGACCCTCTGGTCACTCTAGCAGCCAACTCCTTCAGGTGTTAGTACACATACCTGGCTCCCAAGGCACTTAACCTGCTCATCAACTAGAGTAATCATCAAATACCCTTCCCTTACAACCCATGCGTACCCCTGGGCAGTGATCACACACACACACTCTGATGGGTGCTCCAGAGAGCTGCTCCCACTGACTCACAGAGATAGGAGTCAAGCCTAGGCTATGGAGCTGACGGGACAGCCCTGGGATGGGCTAGGGCCGGGGATTCTTTCTCCGAGATCTTGGGGTTCTCAACCTGCCGTCACCCCTCTGTGTTCCTTCATGCATGTGAATATGTGTCTTCTACCATAGAATCATAGAATTGTTTAGGTTGGAAAAGACCCTTAAGATCATCGAGTCCAACCAGTAACCTAACACTGACAAATCGACCACTAAACCATGTCCCTAGGCACCACGTCAACACATCTTCTAAATACCTCCAGGGATAGGGACTCAACCACTTCCCTGGACAGCCTGTTCCAATGCTTCACAACCCTTCCAGTGATTACATTTTCCCTAAGGTCCAACTGAAACCTCCCTGGTGCAACTTGAGGCCATTTCTTCTTGTTCTATCACTTGTTACTTGGTAGAAGAGACCAAGCCCTACCTCGTTACAACCTCCTTTCACATAGTTGTAGAGGGCAATAAGGTCTCCCCTCAGCCTCCTTTTTTCCCAGGCTAAACAACCCCAGTTCCCTCAGCCACTCCTCATAAGACTTGTTCTCTAGACCCTTCACCAGTTTCATTGCCCTTCTCTGCACACACTCCAGCACCTCTATGCCCTTGTAGTGAGGAGCCCAAAACTGAACCCAGTATTCGAGGTGTGGCCTCACCAGTGCCAAACACAGGGGAACGATCACTTTCCTAGTTCTGCTGGCTACACAATACAAGCCAGGATGCTGCTGGCCTTGTTTTGAAAGGCAGAGTCATCAGATTAAAAACTGTACTCAGTACATATGAAAAAGTGAAGCACAAAAGAATAAGGAAATAACCCAAAGACATTTAAATTAGTAGCATGTAAATAATTCAGTTAGAAACACAAGAGAATAGAGTACATTTAGTGAATTTAGTGACAAAACCCACTAACTCATACTTTGGAAGATATTTTAAAGTCTTGTAGTTCTCTAGTATGAAATATTGAATATTTAGAACCAAACAGGTAGTAAAAAAAAAAAAACAGTTGCTATTTATTCTGTATTTAACAGCTTATAAATATCTAACCTATTGTTTCTTCCAGCCAGTCAGTCCACTGTTGTAGGAGCAAAATGTTGTTTTCAAGGTTTCCAAGTTCAGATTTACCACCTCCCCCTTAGTTCCAAGCCCACCCCATTCCAGACTAAGGTATTGGTTGGTTCCTATGTACTTGGTTTCTGTTTAGGCTTTTTGTTCCATTTATTTGGCTGGTCGTGGGTTTTTTGAAGAAAAAATAGAAAAGAAAAAATATAGAGTATGTGGTGCCTAGAGGCTCATGTGATACTCAGAAAGCATCTTCACTTGCTCACTTTTTCAGGAGTTTTATAGTATAGGTCCAGAATATTTTCAAAGACAAATGAGAATGGCAAAAAGACAGATAATATGACTGCTAAGCTGTAGCTTCCCACCTTTGCCGGCCAGGGTCACATTCGCTTCCTGCAAGGAATTGTTGTACTGGAATGAAGATGAAAATCATCAAAGATAATGCTTATTACATGACTTGGAATTTCACCAGTTGAAAGTCAATCTCTCTCATTAATGTGTTTAAAAAAAAAAAAAAAAAAATTAAAAATCACTGTCTTGTTTTTGTAAGAAGCTTGAAAGTCTTTTCTCACAACTGCTAGGGAAGTCCAGCCAAGGCTTCTGAGAAGCATGGTACTGTAATGAAACATTCAGCTTTCAGAACAAGCATAATCACTACGGGTTGTTTTGAAACAGCATCATTTTTACTTATTTTAATAAGCAATAGAAAACTCTCAAGCATCAAATATTTTCTTAGCTGATCAATGAAACCAATTTCTTCCAGTTGAAAATTTTTAAGACATTATTTTCTCCCCTCTTGCAAAGGGCAGCATGTTAGAGATCATACCAGCCATTTCTAACAAATAGGCAAAACGGCTCGTTACCTTGAGAAGCTAAGTGTAACACACAGCTGCTGAAGGATCTTAGCCTATTTGATTGATCTCACCGTTTCAGGTAGCAAAATACTCCAAAAAGCATCTGGCAGGTGTACGTTGTGCTGAAAATATGAAGGCCCTTGAGAAGTACAGGCACAGATTAATACTAAGTGGCAAAGTGAAGCCTGAGCGGTCTCAGAGTAGATGTCAAGATGTCTATAGAACATGTTATTTATCCTCTAAGAACTAAGAGCTTCTATGGTAGTTTCATCTCTCCAGAAATACAAAGCAGTCTGTTGGCAAACACAGAAGTACCTTGGCACTCACAAAGCATACGAGCACCAGAGCTACAGGATGGAGCAGGTCAAGGGGCTGTGTATCACCCTTGCACACCAGTAGCTGGTATCTCCCACACCATCAGCAAACAAAAAACCAGAACAGCTCTTTTGGGGTATGAGGTTTCTTTCTGAGGCCACCCCTCCTGTTCACAAAATTCCTCCAGTACCCCCAACAGCAGTCGGGGGTGGGGGGGGGGCAGAATCAATGTGTCATTTTCCCTCCTGTCACTCTTTATAGCCTAGTAGACCAGGACTACCACAGGCACTATGCTAAGAGTAGAAACAGCTGCACTAAAAGCAAGGCAACAGTGAATGAGAAAAATAAAAAGCAAAACCCCCAAATCAATCCCCCAGGAACTCTTTATTTCCTGAGCAGATGGCCTTAGGTATTTATCTAAAAGAATGTGAAAACCATTTGTTTTAAGGAACTCATACATAATGCCATTCTTGCCAAGCAAAATCAAGTAAAGTTTTACACTATTCTAAATATTCTATAGTCTGAGCTCCTACTGCTCTCCTGTTTACAAGAGAAATGCTTAGTGTTAGACTGGGTGGCTGATAAAAGTAAACTGTGAACACTGCATACAAGCAAAACTAGCCAGTGTTAAAACAGTATTTAAAGATCTCAGGAAGCACCTCTCTGCGCATCAATCAAGTGAAGAGTGAGTGTATTGATTTTCCAGGCCTTTCTTTCTCTCTTGGTTTTTCTGGACAGCATTCTGCAGCAAGCTCTTCGAGCTCAGTGCATCTCTTCTTAATATGTAGAAATCTTATCACCTTCCTTCAGATATAGCTCAAATCCTATCTTTTACAAGAGGACAGCAAAGACACACACACACACACACACCCTGACCAGCTAACATATCCTTTCACAAACTGGGAATCAATAAAATCCCTGTATTTGCCTGATGAGCAGCAACATTTGGGGGCCACCAATATTTTCCTGACATCAGAAGACAACTGGAAAAATCTCAGCATTCATGGATGAGAAGTTTCCTGCATTAAGCACTCCGGCTTGTTTTTCTCACTTGCCCATGTTCCTCTTTCTTGTGTTCTACTCCCAGCTTCAGCTATATTCGTAGAAGGTACAACTGATCAGAGAGTTGAATGTGCTACAACACAACAAATGACTTTATTTTCAGTACCAGCAGTTGACCTCATCTGAATTTCACAGAATCAAAGGCTAAATGAGGTTGGAAGGGGTCTCAGAAAGTCATCCAAGCCAACCTCCTGCTCAAAGCAGGGTCAGCTATGAAATCAGACCAGGTTGCTCAGGGCTTCAGCCATCTGAGAACCCCCAGATATGGAGGATGCCCAACGTCTCTGGGCAACCCAATCCACTGCCCAGTTGTTCTCATGGTAAATTTCTTTTCGTACCGGAAATAAAATTTTCCTAAATGGTGCAAATGATTCATTATTTGTGGTGATGAGTGTATGATGGTAGTTCATTTTCTCAAACAAGAAAGTGAATCTGCAAGTTTTATACAGAAAAGTTCTTTGGAATGATGTCTTTTAGTTGGCTTCAAAGTGTATTTGTTTCAATCTTTGGTATTTAAGCTACTTGCCTTCCAGTAACCAAAGATAATGCCATGTTTAGAAGCTGATGTTAACAAAACTAATCTGTCACCATCACAGGATTTGATGGAAAGTGTTAAAAATGTCAAATGTAAATGAAGTTGGAAGACAGAGATCCAGTTTAATAATGCTTTACCACGTGGATTCCACGGTACCAGCTACCATCATACAAGCAAGCTTGAGAAAGAAGTGTTTAATGTGCAGCTCACCAAGAGCCCCCAGCAGCAGTCTAAACTGGCCAAAGGCTGGAAACAAAGTACAGTTGAAATCACTACAGCTGTGGAGACGGGAGGAACACTTGGAAAACATCCGTTGAAAAAGTTCTTACACTTGGAACCATTTGTCAATAACGTCCAACAGCAAAAATCTCTTATGGGAGAAAGAAAACACTGCAAAATGATGTTTGCAGCTTGAGAAGAGGACAGGTCTGTTACTCCATGAGTTACATGAATGCTTCGTTGCATATGAAAACAAAATCACATGTCTCAAACAGGACCTGAATAATACAAAATATGCTTGCTCATCAACTTTGCTAAAAATATATCACTTCAGTGGCTACCTACTAAACTGTGCACCTAAATGAAAAATGAAGCAAACAAAAAATTGAGAATACACCTGAAGAGCTAAACCCTCCTTTTTAAAAAAAAAAATAAAAAATTTCATTAGGTTATCTATTGTAACTAGATAAAAATGAAATTCTTAAAGTATTAGACCATTTACTTTGAGTAATTTGTTCACAAAGATGAAAAACACTTGTCTATAAAAAGACAGAATAAACATTTTTAAAATCCCATCAGTATGAAAAACATTTGTTACTGCTCTTACTCTATTCTCACATTTCTTTCTAGCAAGGTCAAATGTCACTATCAGGCTGTGGTAGTGAGCTCCTCACATGAACTAATTGCTGAGAATATTCCTCCTGCTGTAACAAAAAAAGGTCAGTGAATGATCAATGCCTGAGAAACCTTACATATTCATTAAGAAAAAAAAAAGTGAAGGAAAAAAGACACTCCTGGCTTGTTTGGGATATGGAAAGATTTCAGTGTAGACTACAAATCAGCAACAACACGATTCAAGTCGTCTCTGGTTTTGAACAGAAAATTTAAGGGACTATGTTTAGATGAATACATACTGTCACCATTTCCTCCGTAAAGTGTGTAAGAAAATACATGCTCAAAATACACACTTCAAACATAGTTTTGGCTAGCCATTAAAATGGAATATGCAGCAAAATTCTCCAAGACCTCAATATTATCTCTTTCTGCTCTGAACATTTGTCAAAATGAGGGTTTCTTTCATTTAAAAATGTCGGTCAGGAAAGCTCAGAATCATGCAGAAATATGATTCAAAACTGGTGACGTGGAATGAGAACATGCACATCTACCAGTCTACAAATGCTCTGAAGAATAAAAAAATACATTGAAATTTCATTGTTTGAAGTTACATTACACAGCCAGTTATGAATAGGTACAGGTCATGGGCTTATATAATGACTATGTTACCTGACTCATTTATAACTATGTAAAATGAGAAATACAGCCTTGGAAGGCTTTTTTTGTTTGCTTGGTTTTTACACAGCAATTCAGGATGTAGATGGAGATGTAGGTATGGAACTCTGTCAGTTTAAATTACTGCATTAAGGTTTACATCCACAATTTGATTTCAGTGATTTCAATCTATTATTTAAATGTCCTTCAAACTACTGATACATGGGCTTCTTAAAACAATTTTATTATACTTAGACCTAAACTCCTTACAAAGAGGGCATTACTTTTCACACATATAAAATGTCAATAGTGATAACTTCTATTTGTGTAGCCATTCCAGTTTATGAATGATACATGATACAAAACTCAGGTGTTATTGTTTTTTACTAAAAAATGTATTGATTTATACCTTACAGATGTAAGCAGTCAAACATGTGCAGAACTAAGCTACACTAAAAGCAGGGAGGAATGCACCAGATTTGCAGAAGCACCTACATATCTAAGATTACTAGCATGGGAAGAATGATGTCTAACTTCCATCACCCCAAGGACAGGACAGATAGTCTCAAATATTCTCATAGTAAGGCTGCCTGTCTTCAGGCCCTGAGGTAATCCTGAATGTAGATCCAAATCCCTACCTGCAACTGTAATGCAAACAATCTCAGTGCAGCAAACATGTTCTGTAGAATACAACAATCAATAAAAAGCCAAACTAGCTGTATAAATTGATACACATAAATTAAAAAGCCACTTAGCATTTTTCCCTGAATAGAAGACTTAATGTTATTGTGTAAGTGAAATTACTGAGAACTGTTCTTACTAAGTAAGCTGAATAAAAAGAATATCCCCTGTAAATTGTCTATTGATAAAATAATTAAGAGTAATTATGTGTCTATCAAGGTAACATTTGACATTAAATAAGGAGTAATAATGTTGATGTTCTTCTCTAAGGGCACATGCCTTCGTGTCCATTGAAATGTTATGAAAATGGATCTAGAAAGTCACCCAGCTACACACTGAATGGATATAAAACTGCCAGGTACAGACAGATGTGAAATTCTCTGTTTAATGGGAAAGAAGATATACAACACCTATGAACTAAAATGACAGGGAAAAGGCAGTTAATAACCCAATGCCAAACACATGGCGAATGTGCCCAATTCCAACAGCCATAGTACAAAGGAGGTGCATTTAAAGAGAACCCCAGGAGCACTTCTAGACTGAAAACTTAGCCTTACTTTTTAAATCAGTAGTAGATAACCTAGCAGGTTACAGAAAATCATCTCCGTGAACAAATAAACAGGATAGAAATACTATCTTTACCTGCTAGGTTAAGAGGTGGCCCTCAAGAATAGCTGAATTGATATTCTGAATCCATTTCAAGCTTTTAACCAAGAGGCTAATCATCCACAGCAGCAATTTAACATGGATGCTTATTCACCAGTGGACCTGTTGCTTTAGAGACATGATAATTTCTAAATCAGAAATTTTCAAAATGTTTCATGGAAAAACAAGTATGTGAACTGGGCTGAACTCCCTGTTTCCTAACACTGTCTCCTGCAAAAGGTTTTTCCAGTTTTCTTACTCTATTGCTGCACTTCAAAACAAGGGGATTAAAAAAATAATAAAAAAATAAAAATAATCTAAGGTACAGAATATCCTAGCCTTTCTGCTTCAGTTAGAAATTTTTAGAATAATTTACATTCTGAGAAAAAAACCCCAAAATGAGGACCAAGTGAGGATATGCCTAGAGCATTTGGGTATCTGCAGTGCCCCTGGAGGAACTGGAATGTAAGTGTCCAGTTTTAAGACTCTCAATTCTTGGGAAAAATAAATGCATCTTAATAAAGAGTGATATTATTACTCAAGCTGAAGTTATTTTTCCTCCAAGATATATCAATATTTTTTTGTTGTTTAATAAAAAACTTAGTAAATAAAGTTCTTTTTTTTTTTTGTACTGAGCACTAATATCAGAATTATAATATTTCAGAATTTTTTGTTGTTGTTCAGCAATAAAACTGAAAATATAATTTCACATAGCCTTAAAAAAAAAAAAAATCAGCAAGAGAAAATAAAGTTACATGATTAAAGTCTGGTTTATTCTATCTCTACATGTGCAATATGCTGGGCAATCCCAGGAAGGCACAGTCTTGGAGGACATCCGAACTGCTGGTTAGATGAGATTAGGGATAAATGAGAGGCTAAAATACAGGCATTTTGGAGGTTTTTGGCTCAGGGCTTTTCTTGTTGCTGCCTTTGTGTTTGGTTGGTTGGTTTTTAAAGCAAACATACCCTATATAGCTAAATCTACACTTGTTTCATCCTTACCTACCATCTGAATGAACAAGTTAAGAACAAGTATTTACCCATGCAGACATACATTAAAATAATTTTTGCTTCAGAGAAAGGAGATTATGGAAAAGCATTATGTTCTGTCATTGAACAGATGGAAAATGTGAAACAGTATTGGGTCTTTTTTAAGCAGGGTGTTTCAGATATTTACGACTTAGAACACACTCTTTTCATATTAATGCAATGCACATTTTATTTCTTTTGAGAGATTACAGTCATCTACTCTGTTTAGCTGGATTAAAGTTCAAGTGCAACAACAAACAAGAAATGTCTGTCTTAGAGAGACGAGGAAAAAATTTGGTTGGTTAGTTGGTTGTTTTAAGGAAAAAGAGATACCTAGTAATGTTTTTGTTTCTTTCAACCATAAATTCTAAGTAAAAACATCTGCAAGGTGCCAGGCAACATCCCAAGGAATTCCCTAAAGCACAAATCATTGTATTTGTCTTGTACCCGTTGAGTCGTGGGCAATTCTGAACATTTACAACAGATCACATGCAGATCAAGAATCTGTGCTTGCGGTCTAGTCTGTTCCTTAATTTCAACCAAAAAGTCAAGAAGACCTAGGTCATCCCCACGAACATTGAACTTCTCAGTTTCTGTCAGAGCCTGGGTAGATGGCTGAAATAATCACATAAGTAAACTGGAATCTTTCATAAATCATTCCACGTGCAAAAAGACAAACAAGAATTCCCAACATCTCACGCACTTCGCCAAGGATCTCATTCTAGGAGGGTTGTGACAACATCTAAAAATCAGGTTTGCCTGCTCCCCTTTCCCCACCTTTTACCTCAACTCAGATTCTTTCCTGGGTGAACTATGACATCATTCATTTTCTGTTGACAACCTATATACTTGGTCCCCTGTAAATGCCAGGTAATTACAACTGTGAGGTTTTCGTATTATGTTAAGTCTCAGGTAAGGATAGCAAACTTCCAGATCCCTTCTTCTGATGCTTGTAGTGCTTTGTTACTGCTAATGTTACACTTTCTTTTTTCACATTCAGTGTATCCAGTCTCAAAAAAGAAAACAAAAAACCCACACACCCACTATTTGGAATAAAGATTGCCTTGTTTTATAGATCATTATGCTGCTGACACAGTGAAACCACAAATACTCCCTAAAAACCGTATCCAACATCTGTGTATATGTACTTAAAACAATTAAGAATGAATCATTTTCCTAAATTAAAGTGCTTCTGTGTTTTTAGAGTCAAAAATACAATTGGTTTCAGCTGCGGGTTGAACTAGCAAAGAAGGGGGGGTTGGGAATCCACTTCCTTTCCTATTAATGTTTGGGAACATCATCTTAGAATTAAAACTAGACTACATGCGAATAACATTCGTCCCACTATGACAAATAATTGATGGAGTACTGATTCAAGACACAGAATACAGCATTTTGCTCTCTCATAAACAGCTGTCCAATTTAGCATTCATTTTACTAGCACTTGTCAGCAGTGGGAATGGGGAGTAAAGTTTTGAAACCAAGTCCACAGTGCACCAGGAGAAGAAATAAGGGAAGAAAACTGTACAAGATTATGTTTGCTCTATCAGCAACCTACGCTTTGAATTTGAATCTTCCTTACATAAAAGCAAAGACTGGAAAGTTTTATCTTTAACACAGATTCATTCCTGTCATCTTGTAATTATCCTCCAGGCTGCCTTTATGCTTCCAAGTTCCTTGAATTGACATTAGAAATAAAGAATGAAATTATCTCCATCATCCCCATCCCAAATACTTTTAACATCCTTTGCTCCCTCTTTCAGTGAGAGTTCTGAAAACATTGAAGCATTGTCCTGAAAACAGTCATGAGGAAAGAACTGCAAAGTCATCCATCTAAAACTGGAGTCCCTATTCCTTTTTTCAGAGCCAGAAAGCCTTCAACACTGCACTGCCTCACATCTCTTCTTTCCCTTTTGTTAGTCATTACTGATTTGACTGATAGCACAACATCTTGCCCCCTTTGCTCTTCATGTGTTTGGTCTGGTCCCTCCTTTTCATAAAGGAAATTGTATTTTTGTTCTCTCATGCCAAAGCTGCAGTAGAACGCACTTTTCTCCTGGTACTATGATGTGATAATTTTATCATTTTTGTTACCATAGTAAAGTTCTGAAATGATAGATTTTAAGAAAATTAATAAAGAAATAGTTGTGCCACTAATTCAGTCAATTCTTCTCAAAAAAAAACCAAACAAATAACATTCTGCTGAACTTTTCGCTGCTCAGAAGTATGATTAGCAAGGACATCGAATCATAAAATGGTTGAGGTTGGCAGGGACCTCTGAAAGTCATCTGGTCCAACCCGCCTGCTCAAGCAGGGCCACCTAGAGCAAGCATGTACGGACAGCTTTTGGGTATCTCCAAGGACTGAGACTCCACCGCCTCTCTGGGCAACCTGGGCGAGTACTTGGTCACCCTCACAGTATGATCATAAAATTCTAAAATGCTTTGGTTTGGAATGAACATTTAAAGGTCAAATAGTCCAACCCCCTGCAGTGAGCAAGGACATCTTTAACTGGATCACGTTGCTCAGAGCCCTGTCCAACCATACCTGGAACATTTCCAGAGACAGGTCTTTTAAAGAAACTAAAGAAGTGTCTCCTGGTATTCGGAGGGAACCTCCCATGTTTCAGTTTGTGCCCATTGCCTGTGGTCCTGTCACTGGGCACCACTGAAAAGAGCCTGGCTCAGTCTTCTTTGCTTCTTCCCTTGAGGTATTTATATACAAGGATGAGATCCCCCTGAGCCTTCTCTTCTCCAGGCTGAACACTCCCAGCCCTCTCAGCCTCTCCTTACAGGAGGGATGCTCCAGTCCCTTCATCATCTTAATGGCCCTTCGTCAGACTCTCTCTAGTATGTCCATGTCTCTCCAGTACTGGAGAACCCAGAACTGGACACAGCACTCCAGGTGTGGCCTCAGCAGGGCTGAGCAGAGGAGAAGGATCATCTCCCTGGTAACACTCGTAATGCAGCCCAGGATACCTTTTGCTGCCTTTGCATCACAGGCACATGGCTGGCTCCTGTTTAACTTCGTGTCCACCAGAACCCCAGGTCCTTTTCTGTAAAGCTGCTTTCCATCTGGGTGACTCCCAGCATGTTCTCATGCCCGGGGTTGCCGTTCCCACTTGTAGGTTACAGAGCTAGAAGACATTTGTAAAGTCACAGGACAGCCTTTTCAAAACATGACATTAGTTACCTGGCGTGGTTTTCAGGCAATAACTGTGGAGTGGTGAAGCAAGTCTTGCTTCATTTTCACCTAATAAAGAGGCTGCCTATAGGCTTGCAAACTTAGTATCCCTGCCTGTGCATTCCTCATTGCTTTCTATCTCTGTTTCTCCCTGCCCTTGCTGCTTTCCTTCCAATTACTTACATCCTTCTAACTGCATTCATGCTGACACGTAAGGTAACAAAAAACTCAAAGAATCTTTCCATCCCAACAGCTGGAGAGGGAAATGTTACTACTATGAAACAGGATGTAGAAAAATAGGCACGCTACTAAACCCACAAACACAATCCGTGAAGAACGCATCAGTTTTCTCTTCCCCAAAAGAACCGCCAGGATTTGTCACAGCAGATCACACTGCTGCTCTGTGAAACCTGGCATGCAGCCTCCAGCACCGGCCAAGACCTGGTGCTCCACGGAAAAGTGAGTAGCAGCATCTTGCACCTGGCTAATCATCAGAGATTTGCTCTTTAACTGTTAAGCGGAGCGGAAAAGAAAGGCGCTGAAGTTTCTCTTGGGCTACGTAAGTCACTTTGCTTGTGGTTCAATTCAGTAATACATGTTCAGGTGACATTGCATTAAATGCAGCCAATTAGAATTAGCTTCTTGCATTTCGCTGATAGAGCCAATTTAGAGAAATGTTCAGGTAGCTACAAATAATACAGCCAGGTCTACCATAAAAGCTAACAGTTATTGATAGGCCATCCCTAGTCACTACATGAACAGGTAATGCTAAGGGGTTTCATTTTTTTTCTGTAGGCAAGAGAAAGGGCCCATTCCACAGACACACAGGACAGCTAAAATTGTGATTTGCTCTTCTGTATAATTATTGTCCTTAAACAATAAGGTTACTCTCCCTCTGAAATTCTGGAATACACCCATGCAACAGAGCACAGCAAAAAACAACAACAAATCATTAAGGGTTATCACATTCAGCAAAACTCTAACCCATTTATTGTTGTCTTCCCCTCCCTCTCTCCCCATCTCCACCTTGCCCCCAGTCCTTCTTATCTCCCATTTCTGACTCTTTCAGAGAAAACTCACAACAGATGAATTTCCACAGCAAATATCACTTCTCGTATCCTGAAATAATACTCAGGCAGTGATAGGAAACAATGAGGACAGAGGAGCCACGTTTTTGTAGTGAATGGTTACAACAACTATCTTTGACAACATGATATGAAAGTCATTTATTCAACCCAACACCAACATAATGATTTTGTGGAAAAAAATGAGAACCCTTCATAAATTACTTCTTATGACTAAATTATGCCACATTCAGCTCACATTTTTCTCAAGTTATCTCATTTGCTTTACAGATTGATGATGGTCTTCATGCCCAAGCCTCCATATTCTACAGGATAAACATTTTCAATCTACTCATCAATCTGTCACATTCCTCACATTTTATGACCCTCTTCAATTTAGTGAAACTACTTTCGTTGGCAGAGCAGGATACAGTGCAATTGGAGTTCTCATTATTTGAGAGAAACAAGATGGACTTGATCCTTCCTTTCTCAATTCTTTCAAGCAGTTTTGTACAGCTAGGATGTTGTGTATAATCTCGGTAGGCTGCGGTCTTGTTTTATAAGACTAATTTTGGTGATTTTTAAATGGGACAAAGGAAACCAGAAGAAAACAAATAAGATTTAAGACATTTTCAGGTCACTCCTACTAAGTATTTCCTGTTACAATCATGCCTTTCACTACAAACAACTCCACTGTGGACAACTTCAGCTTACCAACTAAGATCCTTAGACGCAGGAAAACAAATTTCAAAGGTCTTCCAATTCTAATAACTGACTTCAGCTTTCTGAAATTGGCTTTAGAAAAGGGTACCAGCAAGGAAAACACCGGGAACACCTACTAGCTAGGGGCACTCTTCTCCCACTACAATTTTCCCCAGCCAGGTAGTGGCAAATAGCATGTGTGCAAAGGAAGAGGATGCTACTTTTTAGCACTGGTGGTGGTTTTATTCTCATTGCTGCTAATATTTTCTTAGTTGTCAAACTACTGCCTACTTTTTCCTTCATATGTTTCTGCATTATTGTTTGGTGTATTTGTATTTTAGTAAGCACACACTGACCAAACCTTTCAGATGTTTGTAATGAACAGAGTACTCTATATCCAGCCCATTACAGAAGCAAGACCTATTTCCAACTTCTCCCTTCCCATCTCTGCTAAATATTTTGTTTACAAAAGCTCTCATTTGTAAATGCTTTTACCTACTAACTGTTGTACTAAGAGATAACAAGCTACTTGACTGCACAGAGAAAAACTGAAGAAGCTGCTAGGAACCTCTCAGCCATCCTTTCTGATAGGGGGAATTGACAGGAGGATATGGTCCTTAGCGAAATCAGAGCATTTTCCATCATCTGGAACATCTTTATCTAGGCCATAAGTATGGGTTTGGTTTCTTTTACCCTTTAAGAGAAAAAGTTTAAAAGTTTCATATTCAGTACACCTAATGAAATATGAATTACACACAGAAAATAAGCCAAACTAAGTTGGAAATCAGAATGCAGTTGGTAACCCACATCTTCACAGCTGTGAAAGTTTCTTCACAGAAATAATCCAAACTGAGTAGCAGCAATGTCATACAGGTCAAGGTAACTCACAAGCCTTTCCAGGTTCATGTCCACCCAAATTCATTTGAATATGTTTAAATGTTCAGGACTAGAAACTCAATAGCCTAATGTCTAAATGTCTACCTGTGTTTGCAATACTTTTTTTTTTTTGGCTGATGCAAATCATAGAGTAGCTTGAGTTGGAAGGGACCCATAAGGATCATTGAGTTCAAATCCCTGCTCGTCACAGGATTACCTAAAACTAAACCATCTAAGAGCATCATCCAGGTGCTCCTTGAACTCTGACAAGCGTGGTGCTGTGACCTCTTCCCTGGGGAGTCTGTTCCATTGACCTACTACTCTCGCAGTGAAGACCTTTTTCCTGATGTCCAGTCTGAACTTCCCCTGATCCAGCTCAGACGATGTAAGCTGACAGGAGTAGACACATTCTTACACCTGTATAAATCCACAAGCCTAGTCTGAAAACTCAGTCCTACACAGTCTCATGTCACCAGGTAGAAATGTACAGCCTTTATCTGCCAGGAGTTTATAAAACACTATAGTTTTTATACAGACAGTTAAAAACTCCCTAACATTAATGTTTCAATATGGTGCTCAACACAGCTCAGTCTGTCTTCAACAGGATCCAAAAAACTACACTGCTGAAAACTTCTCCTATATTCCTTCTGACTCCCAAAAAAGAAAAGCATTTCAGCATTTCCAGAAAACTCCACTCCCCACCATCATCGTTCTGCTTCCTGTTTTCTTTTATGGCCATTTCCATCTCCTGCAAGTGCTGTTGTCAGGTTGATTGTCAGCGCTGATCATGTCAGATCCCCTAGAAATCCCCGTGTTCAGAAAGGATGAAGAAAACAGCGTTACAAGGTGGGAGATTGAAAGGACTGCATTATGCTTATCTTCTAGGAAACAGAATCCTAAGGGTAAACATCCAAAAATTGCCTCTGGAGCTGTAGTGACCCAGACCTCAAGCAGCCCTTGTTTGGAACTGCAAGGCGATGGCATTTTGTGTGATATCGCTTGATCTCAAGTGGGATCAGCGCTGATAACCAAATGGGAAGTGATAGCTGTCTTGCCTCTGCAGTGGAAAGCCACCAAAGAACAGCACTTTTGAAAAGACTTGCACTTTTCAGATTAAAAATTAACTTGAGGCCTAAGGCTGATTTCTTTAACACTTGAGGAGGGGGGGAGGGTGGAGAGGAACACAAGCAGCAGTGTTGTTTAAGGGCTTAATTCCAGCAGCCAGGTGTCATTAAGCTGTTGGAGCCAGGTGACCCATCCAAGATTTACCCCAGTTTTACAGAGCAAACCTTTTCTAATTTCAGTGGGACTATGCTATTTATACATTAAGACCACAGCACAGATAAGTCAGCGTTACATTTTGCAGCCAAGTGTGATTCACCTTGATATATTCCAAGATTGAGAAATATTCCAAATTGAGAAACACAAAATCCAGGGAAAAATCCCACGTTACATATTTGATAGTAGTTATACAAAAGAAGCTAAGCAGATGCATAAAAAAGTTTACCTTCTTATAAATATCTCTCAATTATTTCCCCCATTCAACTGAACTACCTCTTTACAACTCCTACACAGCTTTCAGGAAGTTTATTCGCTTTCTGGCCACATTCTTCGTTATATTAATTCCTTCTTATGTAAGGCCAAAGTATAAGGACAGAGGTCCCAAAAAAACGGTCTCCATCCTGCCTGCTCATGCCATCAGAAGAGATGAGTATGCCATACTCGAGCAGCTCTGCACTTGCACAGCTATCAAGGAACTGTCACCCCTGCATGAGTGGCAGCAGCTGCAAGGCCGCTCTAAATTAAGCCAAGGACTGATGAGGTCTGCGATACAGATGAGGAACAAAATGACTCTGTAGTTCCCATATTGCTCCTCATCACCATTCCGGAGTTCTCAGCTTTGGGGGCACTCACATTCAGGGTGACAGCCAGCATTCCTCTCCTTCTGCTGGGCTGCAAAAAGAACTATGGGGTACATTTTGGGTGAACGGGACTCAACAACTTTGCACAGGCAGCTTCTCAGACCAAGCTTCTCTTGATTTTGCTGTATAGTTCAAACCATCACTCTGGACCTTTGCCTTTCAGTTCCAAGATCCCACAATGTTTCATTCCTCTTGCATCTGTTCCCGTGATAGAAAAATTTCTCCTTTTCCATGTTAGTGTCATTCAGCAATTCAATAGCTCCTTAAAAAGTTAATTTAGGATTAAAAAACTCTTTCTGTTTAATGTTACATAACTTTATCTATTTAAAGGCAGTATCAGTGCAAAGTAATTTATGATTTCAGATTATCAACACTTCAAAATAATGTCTTCATCATTAAATTCCACAGTCATAAGCTTCCTTGATCTCCTTAATGAACTTGCTACAGTTAACTTGGAGTTCTCCTCTGACTGCTAGTGGAAGATAATCCATTTTTCTCATCTTATATGCACTGCTTTACATAACATTTTAGAGGTGGCCCCCACATCAGCATTTTCATCATCCTTTTAGGGTACATAGATCTCAAATTGCTCGAGTGAGGTCTCTGTGAAAGACTGCATGAACTGGTCAGTGCTCTGCCATCGGCTGCCATGCTAAACTCAGCTGAGTATCTTGGTAGATATACATGAGAGTAGCAGACCATATGCATCATATGGGCAGTGACTGGCTTGAGAGCAGCCGTGAGGAAAAGGACCTGGGGGTGCTGGTGGATGAGAAGCTCACCATGAGCCATCAGTTGCTCTCTCAGCCCAGAGGGCCAATCGTGTCCTGGGCTGCATCAAGAGAAGCGTGGCCAGCAGGGCGAGGGAGGGGATTCTCCCCCTCTACTCCACTCTGG
>WUAM01000071.1:29200492-29218117 GCA_024336885.1 Actenoides hombroni
CCTGCCCATGGCAGGGGGGTTGGAACTGGATGATCTTTAAGGTCCCTTCCAACCCTGACAATTCTATGATTCAATAAGTTCTTTACCCCAAATCAAATTCCATTTCCCTACCAGCGGAGAGTTCCTAAATCAAATCAGAGCACGGTCATGCTCATCTTTCTGTTACCACCAGAGTTATTTCCACTGGATGACAGAATGGAAGCAAACTCCCCCAGCCACAGCAGCACTTACACAGGCGGAGCTGTTGGTTTGCCAGCATAACTCATGCCACAAAGGAATATGAAATGAAATTTCAGTCTACGGTAGACTCACCAGCAAGGTTGCACTGGTACAGTCACATTACAAAGTTTTTTCCATTTGGGCATATCCTTGGAGCCTTTTTAGCTCAAAAGTCACCATGTAGGCCTCAGAAATAGGTGTCGATAGTTATACTCAATTGCCTTTAGAAATTCAATACTAAAAAGAAACACCTTCTTCTAAAGGCAGCAGTATTTTGTTCAATGTCTGTCTGCAAAAGCCATTTCAGCAGAGCTAGCATGCTGACCCTAGCAATACAAACATGCAAAGTGATTCATTTACCTGCTGAAAAATTTCAAGGAAGGTTGGTAAGAACTACTAATTTCAATAAGCTTCCCTTGAAAGGAAGATCATGCCTAAGGCTAACTAATACCTTCTGACGTGTACACTCAAACTTAACAGTGTCTTTCACTAATGTTTGTGTTGCAAACCTACATTGAGATGTTTTGAGTTCATGACAAAAATAAATCACCGCTTCTACTCTACGTAGAAAATAAATGAATAAATATTTATACAGAGAATATCTTTTGTGTCAGTTATATATTTGTCCCTGCCTTCTCTTTCTTTTTTCTTCCTCCTAGGATCAGGCTTGTGAAACTCAGTTGTTTGGGGTTTTTTTTGTAGTTTTTATTTGGCTGGTTGGTTGCGTTTTTGGTTTGCTTTCAATAGTGTTTCATGTAAATGAATTTTGCAAATAGAAGAGACAATCCATTGTCACATAGCAGAAATGGTTCACTTGCTGGTGGATAACCTCTTTCAACCTCAAGTTTGGGGTGTGGTGGGGATGTGCAGGGAAAAAAATAAAGGAAAGAAGACGACAAAAAGCAGGCTTTACAAGAAACACCAAGAGTTTAGGAATAAGTACTATCATATGTTTTGATATAACAATGGTTGTATTTAGTTATGGTTTTGGAATTCTGAGAAGTTCCTGATACTATAGGGAAAGAAGTGAAAAAAATCATTCACTTAAGTGAACTTTGTCAAGTGTAACTTTTATGCATAATGAAGGCATGTGCAAAGGAGGCAGACTCAAGAGTTCCTTAAAATACAGTATTTTAGAGGTATTTAAATATTTAAGTATTCTGATAACAAGATCCTGTCTGGGAAAAAAAAATTCCAACTCATTTAGAGATGCTCATTAACTCTCACAACTACACATCATTTCATTTACAAGTTTGGTTGTTTGGGGTTGGTTTTGGTTTTCTTTTAATTGAAGCATTTAAGCTCAAACTCCTTTGTCCACCCTCAATTTTATCCGTTACCTTAATCAGTTCTGGGTTTTAACCTCTGAAAAATATTGATAATTTCCAGCTTTCTATTGGTAACCCTGATTTTTTCTTCTCTTGAATAAGTAACTGGTTGTAAATACATGTTCCATAGCTACACTCATATACAAAGCCAAAAAACCTCTTAAGATACAGCAAGATTTTTATTTTTTTTTTCACTAGATGCTTACAAGATTTACAAAGGCACAGTATTAGAACAAATTGACTGGGAGTTAGGGTAATCTCATTTCTTTGAGATTCTTGGCAAAGAGGTAGGAAATGGATTTGATTCTGTCTGTGTGCTACAGAAAGTAATTTTTACATACTTTGGGGTGGGGAATAGATATAAAGAATTGTGAAGATTTTAATTAAGACCTTGAGATTTTAATTTTGATATTCAGAGAGTATTTAAGATTTTTCTCCTTCTGCCTTTTTCTGTTTCCTTAAAGAGATTTATCTAAACTGAAAATCTGTTGAGTGCTAGTTAGCTAAGGTAATTACTATTCCACCTGCATAAAGTAGTGCAAATACTCCTTAGGTAAGTAGCTTGGAACACAAACTTGAAAGTTATTAATTTACAAATTTACTGGCTAATTTGTGGTTAAATGGTGAACCAATTAAATAAAGATCCTATATCTTCTTTTCAAAGAGCAGTAGTACTTCCAAGTCAGGATGATAGAACAATCTGGGATGGGAGCTAATTACATTCAGCTTCTTAATAACACTTGAGTTACTTCTGCAGCAGAAAGTCCAGTTGTTTTCTTGGTCAGAAAATAGGTCAGAAATCTATAGGCCATATGTACTAAGTGTCTGCCATAACAGATTTGAGCTTTTTACACTTTTTACAACTGTAGAGTTGCATGGGAAAAAATACCCAGGTATGGGTTGTCAAACCTGTTGCCTAGCCCAAACAAAGAGGTGAAACAAGCCAAACTCCATGCAGGGATTTCTGTATTTAAGCTTCAACTACACATAAATCTTTCCAACATGTAGAAGACATGGCCTAAGCTTGCACTGGTCGCTCACGACTAACAATTCCATAGCTGCTGCAGCACATGCCTGGAGCACCACTTAGGTAAGCAGGGCTCAGGAGATCTTGCTGTTAACTGCTAGTCTAGCTGTTATCAATACAGGCTGAAGTGATCTACTGCTCTACTTTCTGACTGTGTCAATAGACACTGACTGTGATGTCCTGAGATGCATCCAAGCTCATCGACAAAAAGCTACCAATGAAAGCCACACCACATGTCTGCTCACCAAGTGACATAGCAATAGAGGAAATGGCTCATTATCAGTGAATTGCTGCATCTCCTTGAGAAATGTCACATCAGCTACATGTCCACCTCTGAACTGAGCAGAACTTCCCAAAAGATTTGTAAAGGCTGCTCAAATGGGTTAAAAATGGCGACACCACTTTATAGGTCTCGAACCTGGAACTGTCTGATCACTGTTTGTAAGGTCAAGAGCCCCCAAAATGGGCCCTGGGCTTATAGAACAGAAAGATAACCCTTGGCCCAAAAACTTCCTCAAAAACCCTGCAAGTGAGAAACAAGACAGTTTTGCAAGGAGGACAGAGGTATGCGAGCAATAGCAACACAACCACCTCATTATACAAGGATTAGAGATTACGTAACATTGAGTAATGCTTAAAATTAATCAGCGTATCAGGCAGCTCTGCAGCAAAGTACCACGGCAGCTCTCAACCTCTCATTTGCAGAACCTTGTTGAAAGGGAGAGGGGAAATGTTTTCAACTAGGCCCTTTCCAAATAAAATCTGAAAACGAACGTATAGGTGACACGAGACTTACACAGGCCTTTTACAGACAGCCTGTGTAAGAGTTATCGGGCAAACATTGTTTCAGGTATTTCAGTGAGATTTGGAGACTGAAAGAAAGACCACTATGGTATTGGGGGTGGCGGGGGAAGAATCAGTCTACTTCATAACCCACATTTGATTAAGGACACTGTTTGACTTTCATACTTCAACTGGGCAGACTTTTTTTTTCCCAGCAGTGGAACTGAGGGGATGTGACAGGGTAGGGGGGGAACAAAACTTTAACAGGGTTTTCACAAGGCTTGAAAGTTTCATGAAGTAGATTATTCTATTACTTTAGAGCTCTGAACTGCTGAACCACGTTTGCTACACAAGGTTATGTTGACAGACATTCGAAAGAAAAGTTCTGTAATGCCTGATCAACACTTGGTTAGTAAAATAAAACTTAGGTCTCGATTTGGTTCTACTTTAAAAAATTCAGAATGAAGAAATATTAGTCAATATTAAGTCACAGCACTAAGAAACCAGCAAGGTTTTTCCTCTATCACATTGTACAGAGCTGCAATTAAAGACTTATTTAAGCAAAAGATCTTATTAATGGGTTGTTATTCTCTATAAAATCTATTTCAGTTCAGCAGCCCTGATTAAGGCCCAATTTATAAGATTGGACAGAGGCCAAAATAGGAAATCAGTATATCTCCTTAACAACATAGATTTTTTTATTTTTTTTTTAAGAGAGCAGTTCTGATATAGATTACAAAGCCTTCTAATGAAAATCAATGGCATTTTAAAGTTAAAGACTTCAAGCACAATCCAAGATTTAAAATGCCAACACCAACAACATGTGCTTCAAACTGATTTTCTCTTGTGTGCCCAAATTGGCCTGGTGGGTTCATAAGTTTAAGACAAAAAAAAAAAAAAGTGACTTTTTAAACTGCTACTACCTAGCCTAGGCTAATGAATGGTCTTCATAAACTCACCTGTGGAGCAGCATCTTCTGATAGACTATCCATTGCTGATGTGAAGGCTTGTTTTCTATGCACCTGCCCTCAGCGTCCTCTCCATGAGCACACAGTGCTCCACCACGTCCCACCACACCCTTCCTTGGAGCTGCAGCCCTGGCAATGGGCATCAGCAGCCCACGGCAGCTTCACAACGCCGGCCCCAGACCTTAACCAGGGAATGCTTTACAAGGTCGTGGGTCTGCTTTAGCTGGAACTGCAAACATCAATAAGGGTCAGGAAAGGGTCAGGAGGGTTATTTCCTATAGCTGGACACTGACTCTGCAACGACCCATTTTCCACAGCTTAACAGGAGATTGCTTTGCTACAGCTTAATGCTCACTCTGCCATGATGCGCTTTAACCATACTGCGATAAAGGTCTAAGTGAAATAAGCAGTCCTTGTGCTGTTACCCTGTGAGCCATGTAGCAAAGGGGAGTGGCTGAACAGACTGCAAATATTAAAACCCAGCCCCAACCGGACCAGAGACCAAGGGGGACCCATCCCTCCCCATGCAGACAGTATCACACCACCTCCAAAGAAGAGCCAAGGATGCCAACACTCCCCTGTCCTTCTCAAGGAAGACTAAAGCCACTGACCTCAGGACCCAGGGGCATGTTTCATGGTTGAGCATGATACAAAAGGGGTCAATGCAAGGACATTTATGAACACCTTTAAGCATATTGCTAATGAGGTTTTCCCAGTCCAAGATAACCTGGTATTATTAGTTCAATTAAAATGACACTTCTTGATTAGACTGGTACAATTTCAATTAGACTAACAATAAATCTTTGGCTTTGCACATAAGACGTGCTTCTTTGACTTACAAATTATATGAGTAGTGTGACACTGCACACTTCTAACCAGGATTGCTTAGCTTCTGCTTTCTATATTCATGTAGAGCACACAGCCCTGTACTTTCCCAAAACTGTTCCCCTTTCCTGATCTCCTTTCAAAGTGACAGGGTAACCGGCACAGTAGCATCAGTGTCCTCCCTGTGCCTCCGCTGTCTTTCGGCCAGGAAAACCAACCACCATCAAACCCAAGAAACACACACAACCTCCATCACCACCCATTTTTCCATGTGCTGCTGGCATGAGCATGGATCTCAAGGTGCTGCCAATAAAACTACCATGGAAAAAGGGATGCACGCCACATTGATGCAGTCAAATATATAGGGGTAATATAGGGGTGCAGTGTGTGTACATATTATAGACACTTTGTTCATGCACTCATTGCCATGAAAATACCTGTGCTTGCCTGCTCTGGATAAACATCCTAACTTCATAACATGAGCTCTCATAATTCTGAATGAATGCACGCTGAAATGAACTCACAATACAAAGAACATAGAGCAAATGAACTTTCAGAAATCACCTTTACCCCATTATCAGGAACTTTATGCAGAGTGCAGTACCTAACATCCTTTGGATTTCCGTTACAGAATTACAATTTTAAGACATCAAGTAAACTCTGTTATCTCATGAACACTATTCCTTCCTTCATTGTAGGAAATGAGTAACATTATTGTATCAGCCCGAAACATTACTAGTTCTTATCTCTGTCAAGTCTCCCACCTGCAGAAATAATTCACATTTTTGACCAGTGTATTACAGATTGATTTTGTATGAATTCAAACTGATCCCTCTCTGTATGAAGTAATAATTTCCTTTTACTCTTGAATATTTAATGTATAAAAATGTTATTTTGTACATGATGTATGCTTACATTACTAAACGATACCATTGAAGCAAGTTAAATTTACTTCTGCTTATTCAACCTGCTCACAAACACACTCTTAAAAATACTCTGCCCTTAACTACAAACAAAAAGGAGAGTGGCAAATACTAACATTCTAGGTCTTCCTTGATCTATGGATTACCAGTCCACCAAATACAACTACAAAGAGAGGTATTAGTATTCATTTAGGGAAATATTTGCACAACATCAGGGAGCACTGCAAAAACTGAGTCACTCATCACAGAATTTTAGAAATAATCTAAATTTTAGGTGTCCTAACCCGTCACAGAACAGTCTCCCTACACGCTTACAGTTCTTACTTTTTGTAACTGGAGATGTATCCACCATTTTCACTACCCGTGACTGAGAATAAAGTTCTTCCAAACTCACTAAAAAGACAGCTGTTAACCTATAAATACCTATAAAAACTGTTCAGGCAAATCATACTAATGCCAGAGAGTACACTACATGAAATTTCACACTCCTGAGATAATAATTCGTATGTCCATAAAATATTGTAATTAGGAGCTTACGAGAGAGGTGGCAAATAAAATCCTGAAGCACTTTTAAAATAAAGACCACAAACACCCCTACCAACAAGTTCAAACAATCAAGACAATTCCCAGGAGAGACAGAGGCAGAAGAAATTGCTGGAGAACAAACACTGAGAACACGAAAGTTTGGAGTAGCGCCAGCAGTACCTGAGAACCTTCTCTACTAAAAGGGGTGGAACAAAGTAAATAAAAGAAAAGACACAGTCAGTGGACTGCTAGACATGGGTCAATTGTTTCACCCCAAAGCCCTCACTGTACCCCTGCTTTTTTCCTCACAGTATTTTCCCAAGTGCAGCTGATGAGCAGGACACAGCACCTTGTTCATGATGGGCTAGTCGGGTTTCCAGCTCAGATTTTACCACTTGAGATCTCCCTTTTGGTGATCACACTGGCACAGACCATGTTCCTTTGGACAAGGAGGATTTTATTCACAGTACGATCTTAATTCAGAAGATACAGCAGAAGTACTATATCAATTTTAAACAGTACAAGAAAGAGTCACAGAGAAGCTGAGGAAACAGCAATACTGCTTCCCCTCCTCCCCCCAGTCTCTTAAGTAGTGTTGTCTAAAACCTAGAGTTTCCATTTAATTTACAAGTTTTATCCTACTTTACTGTTGCATCTGCTTAAAAAAACCTGCATGAAAGAACAAGAAAACAATATGAAGCTAACTGGACACTACTTGCATATAATGACACTAACTAAAACCCAGACAGTTTAGATTTCTGTTTCATTTTTTTTTTCTTTTTTTCATTAAGGGGCAACGAATAACCTTTTCCTTAGGTGTAACTTGCGGCAGATTGGAACCTCCTTGTTTTGAGCTCACACCCTAAATACACATTATCATTCTTTACCAGAAATCCAGCACTACAGTGTGGATCTAGCAGCTGTCTTAATACCACTGCTGCAAACCCAGGAGACAAGTCTTTGCACTAGCTGTCCTCTAGGCTGCTCTCACTCCTTAAACTGCTAAGAGGGAGCAGTAGTGACAGCCCTTTGTGCTGACACCATTCTTGGTAAAACGAGTTGAAGAGAATAACATAAATAGTTGTCTCCTGGCCATGCTGCTGAACCTCCTAGGGGAAAGGGTAAGCTCTAAAATTTAGGAACTATTTGCATTCCCGACGCTCCTTTGTACTTTTATTTCTGGCAACAGATCTGCACAGATCTGTAAATATACATTCATATTTTTAATGAAGGGGTGGCATGAAAAATGGTGATAAATATTGTGGTGACCTTAAAAAGTTGTGAACCTCAACTATTTGTTTTGCTCTTCTCATCCCCAGTTCTGTCTGTTCTTAATATCAGCTGTACCAAGGTAGGAACTCTTACTTTCAAATCCACCGAGGCAAGAATGACCAGGGATGTTACAGTGAATAATTTAATTTAAGGAAGGAAGTCTTTTAAAAAAAAATAAAAAATTAAAAAATGCATATTTCACAAAATGGAGTAATGAGGGAAGAATTCAGTGACCCCACTGCAAATCATCCCGAGGCTATTTATCCATTTAAAGCAAGCAGAAGACATAATGAGGTCTGGCACGTATTAAAGCTTGATGCAGGGAGGGCCATACCCAGGTGCTGGCACTCCAGCACTGTGCTCCAGAACCCCTCACTCTTTCGAACTCTGAATCTCTCCATTAACAGCTTTTGCTGGAATTGTTTGAGTTTTCTTCTTCCTTGCAACAGGAAAAGAAGTAGGTACTTAAAGAAAATAGGAAAACAAAGACAAACGCTGTATTTTTATCTCTGTAATGAGAGTTTCAATAATATCTTAGCCACACAGCTGAGCAATTGCCATGTTGTATATCTGTTTTCAGAACAGATGAATGGAGAGAAGTACAATCTGTTTATTTCTCATGACAGATCAATCTATTCTTTCTTAGTCTTGATGTGCTCCTCTGCATAAAACTAACAGTTACAAAAATTATTCTAAATCCACGTGGTTACCACTTTAGCTCTCCATTAGTTTCTCCTGGCATGTGCCAACTCCTACCCTCACCTCAAGCACATATTGCCAGACAGAAGACATGTGCCAAGCACCACTCTAATAGTCCGTCTCACAAAAATCACACAGGCAGCCTCTGCGTGTACATCTCTTCTGGAGAAAACTGTTTCCCAGAACCAAGGAACACAGAAGAATGTGATGCTCCTAGGGTATTTTTTCCCCCAAAATTTCTCCACCATTTAGAATGACAAAGAACTACCACGCATATTTGCATTTTCTCAAACATGGAATCTACTTTAGATTGAGGAAAAAGCAAAACATTCAGGTAACTCAGTTTTATTGGACTAAAATACTTGATAATTAATAGTTTGGAATATTTTTTCTTGTATGTCTCCTCATTAACAATACCCCTCTTGTTCACAAAAAAGGTTACTATATTAAATGGAAATTTCTCAGAAATGCTCAACCAGACAGTTCTGCATCGCTGCTTTTTCTCTACAATCACATTTCATAGAGAAAATGCTTTGGTTTACCATTTAATTTCTATTATAGGGGCAACAGGGAAATATTAATTATATATTCACATTGCAGCCATATAAAATTTAAGCTCTTCCATTCTTTCATAGACAAATGCTCTCTTTTCCAGGTGGAGAAAACACTTTTGAACTGTTTTACAAACTGGTATTACTAGAACAAATGGCTCCTTAATAACTTTAAAAGAATAAAAGCAACAGTTTCACGCTAATTATGCAGCTTTCCTTGGGCACTGGGAAGTTTGAATCAGCTCAAAAAAAAAAAAGAAAAAAAAAAAAAAGAAAAAAAAAGGGTAATTACTGGAGGATTCCTGAAACTTGGTGTTTGCTTAGAAATGTGCAACTTCTTTTGCTAACTACACAATCTCTTCCTCTTGCTTACTGTCTGACTATGCCATCTATCAAACCACGGAACACTTTTTGTCATCCTTGGGCAGCTCAGGCTAGCAAATTTTGATAAAGGCACAAGCCCCACAGAGGTATAAGTTACATACAAAAAATTGCAAGACATAAGGAAATGCTTCATGATTATTCTCCAGGTACCAGAAATGACTGACGAATAGAAGTAACTGCTGACAAAAGAACACGAATTTTGCCAAACATCTAGTAAGGAAAAGCAGGTAACAAGGAGAAGGGAATTAGATTCTGAATATTAATTTCCAAGACTTTTCTTTATAGTACTATTTAAAGTTCTATTCCCGCAAGTCTTTCTCATGCCAGCAACCACACTGATTCTTTTTAATGTCTCAGTTAACAAACTCAATTCCTCAGACTTGGTTTAACAAAGTAGGCAACAAACAAACATCAGAAAAAAACACCAAGAGAAACTAAGACAGGAAGAGGGAAACTCGTTATGTGCAAACTACAGGCAAGTGAAGGAAACTAATTAATGTAACAAAATATATATCATTCCTTGATAATAGAAACTAAAGATTCTTATGTGGTATAGCTAGAGAACTATGCTGATGCCATTGCTTAGTAGGAGTTAGTCCCACCAGGATGCATCTTGTCACTATAACAGAAAAGTTGCCATCAAGATCAAGAAAAGAGTTACAGAAAGAGAGATCAACTTCCAGTTCCCCTGTTACAACTGTTAAGACAAGTTGAGGATTGTTCAGTCTTGAAGTGTTCCTTTAGTGATTTTTCTGCAATAGCTTCTATAACTCACTATTTTCACAGTCATATTTGACAGCAAGGAGGAAACTGAAAAATAAACTGAAGCCCTAATACGACGGCACCTTCCATATGAGGTCAACCAGGAATATCCTCATGCATGGCTTGGAATTATCAGAAAGTTAGAGAATGCAAATGACCATGGTTAGCACTGAGCATTTTTTTGGTAATAATTTTTTTTTCATCTGATGGTTGTACATATCTTAAACCATATTTGAAGGGGTGAAACAAATGAAAGAATCCAGCCTAGGAAGGATGTTCAACTTCGTTTACAAATCTTTTAGGGTTCCTTTCCCAAGACACCACTAAACACAGCCAGCAACCAGTAGAAGTTCTGATAGAGGCAAATAAGCAACACCCAGGGTCCTCCTCTCATTGTAACTGATATATCCACTATGTTACAAAATCCAAGGCACAACACCCAGGAGACTTCAAAACATCTCATCTTTGCTTTAGCCTGCACAAGGTCTGAGAGAGCCAGCTCTCAGCATCGTACAATTATCATCCCTGTAAAATGGATGCAACCAGTTAGCTGCAAGTATTACCAATATCCTGCAAATATCCTGCAAATCGGTTTCAAACGCAAGCAGATTTTCTCAGAGTCCTCTACCAACTAATTTATCAATGCAAACCAAAAAGTATTTTGTAAGTGTCCCAGTACCTATTTATCTTCTCTCATTGACACCTACCCAGAAACTGCTGTTAAAAAGGTGTCACAGGGTTCCAAAATGAAAATTTTCTTCCAGAATAATTGTGACTTTGGCTATGTTGTTGAAACTTGTCCCATTTCTGACAATCAGCACATACAGAATTATCACTGAGTCATTAACACTTTCTGTAAGCAACCGCTTCACTGTGCCTTGCCCCACGTTCTAGAGTAGCACTTTCGTTATTTAGGGCTACTTTACCATAACTTAATAGACACTGACAACACAACCACATTCCCTTCAGTTAGAAGTCATCTTCCCGTGCACGGTGATGTCAATTTTGATCCTCACTAATAAACTATAGTGAAGACATTTTAGTGGCACATATATTCAAACGTCTCCTGTTGTCTAAATCAATCTGTTAATGTACCAGCAAACTCCAGAGTTTGTAGCTATTTTGCCATTTAGCACATGTACATAATATGAACTGCTTCCGAAGAATTAAGTCACTAAGCACGTCTTAGCTGACATTAGCTGTCTGTCAGAAACATCTCATCGAGTCCATTGCTAAGTCTATTTCATTATCCCCAGAAATATTTTAGAAGCAGCATGTGATCATTCAACGGGAACAGACTTCGCATGTGGAAGATGACATTGTTCAGAATACTTCATTTTCTTTCCCTGCATGGTTTCAGAGTATTCCCACAAATACCCATTACATCAATTCAGGCTGGTTTTTAAATTACTATTTTTGCTCTTTGGGGTTGTTTTTTTTTTGGTGTGTGTTCGGTCGTTGGTTTTGGGTTTTTTTAAAAATAAAAGCAATTTTAACTAAGGCATAGAAATAAAATAATGACCATCTGAGTTGAATTCAGTCGCACTACATGCGGGTGTTGGGGACCACCAAGAACAAGTTAGTGTATGAGAAAGTGACAGTAAAGCAGCAAACTACGTGTGGTATGGAGACCTCCAACACAGAGACAGAATAAAGTCAGCTCAAGTCTTTAACGCATTTTATAATGCAGTTGCATAAAGGATGCTAAAATTAGAAATGAGTAGAGTGTTTGCCAGTTGATTATTCACAGCTGAACACAAACCTCTGAGCTTAGGGCTTTGGGAAACAACATGTTTATATACAGTTCTTCCTTTTGTCTAAAGAAAAACTAGTACAATGTATCTTATACATTTTGAGCTTTTGTCTCACTGCGAGTGTTTTCAAGTAAAAAGCATAAAAAGAACACGGTGGAATAACTGCATTTTGGTGCGCTTAAGTACATATAAAAATCAAATTTTGTTACTTAGGAAGCTCTGCAGTCCAGTAATAGACATAATCCTCTGTCATTGACTAGAGTTATTTTTTTTTGACTGGATGATTAAGTATGTAAGACCAAAACCAGCTGAACAAAGATTTGTTTAACTGCATTACACCTTTCGGTTTACAACACACACGCACAGGCACTTGTTTCTTCCAAGTGTTACCTTTTTTGTTTGAAATACAATATAACATTGTTTTTTCTCGTATCCTGTAAAGGCTGTACTAGCAACAGCTTTAAGAATAGCTTAAAACTTCTACATTGATTTGTCAGCCAATGCCAAGGCTGAAGTCTTGAAATCCTTTTGATTAAATACGATTAAATATCAATGCAGAGGATGCAGCATGTGGGAGACAACCATCCTCCAGCTACAGCCATACCACGGTAACTACTAACATTTATTTCAGCACTGAAGGGAAGTTGAGAACCACGTGTCGAACACCGACAAAGAGCATGCCAAAACACAGCCTGTTTTCACTAGGAAAACTCGAAAACCCTGAAATGCAGTCCCCAGTCCAGGTTTTCATTGTAAAAAAAATGTTGCTGGCAGACGTAGTCAGTCCCGTACTTCACCTTCACTGTCCTCTGTGCCCCACACACATGCTTTCCTAGGGCAGCTATGAATGCTATACTCATAAAGCAATTTTAATACACATCAAAACAGGAGTGGAAAAAAAGAGCATAAAGCCCGGGAAGTTCATTAGTATTTCTGGACTTCTGCTCCTACATCTAAGGCAGTAATCACACATTTGCTACGAACATACATTTATTCCAATACAAAGAAGCTGCTAGAGCAGTTCTCTAGCCACAGTTCTTGAAGCGTGTTGGGATGATTATCCCACGCACACTGAGACAAAGTTACAGTGAATAAATTTGTTACAATACCCTCATATGCTACTACACTCACTTGCAGCGTTCAAAGCACGTTATGTTAAGTTACATCCTGTTGATTCTGTTCTAGGCATTTTCTACACATTATTACATACTGCCACCAACCACATTGGACAGAAGTTTGCCAATTTAAAAAGCTCCCTTTCTTGGCATTTGGACTTGAATTGCCTACTAAGACTGTCCACTAAGAAAGTGGATCTTGAATATTAATGAATGTGGTTAAATACTGAAGACTTTGCATGCGGACATTCACTCATGCTTGAGGTGTTGTCCGACAGATAAAGTACTCCAAGTATTCTTTGCAGTCAGAAGAAAGTTTCCTTTTGACCTTATTACATCAAAGGATAAAGTTACTGAGCTAAACACATATGATATGCCTATTGACATCTTCAAAGGACTTACTTTTTTTTTTTTTCTTAAACAGAGAAAAATCAGCTTACACCAGGATGCAAATTCTGTGGAAAAGATCCAATGCTAAAATAAGGTTTTGCCAGAAGGAATGATAAACTACTGTTGAACGTCAACAAAACCAGCAGCAAGGTGAAAACTGCCTCTGTGCCTGCTTCCAGTAAAAATTGTCCTTTTGATTTCATGCCTTTAGAATAATTCTAGGCTCTCAGATAATCAGGTATTAACTCATCATTGATCAGTTATCAGATTGTGGCAGTATGCAATTTTAAAGTTTGCAAGTCTGGCAAATTCTGAGCTGATAAAACTTACATTTAGATAATAGACTATTCCTTGAATCAGGGCATGGCAGTTCTGATAGTCCAGTAAAGTGTCCTCTCTTGTCTCCAGCACTAGCCCAAACCAGGTGTTTTCTCTCGTATACTCTTCCCAAGTTTATGGTACAATCCTGTTAAACACCTCTCGATTCTTATTTTTTTCCTTCTATTATATTTTTCCATTATTTTTTAACACATGAGGATCATTATTTATTTAATTTTATATTGACAGCTGCAGCAAGAAGTTCTACCCAACTACTTTTATTAGAGCCATTTTCTTGTATTTTCAGCCTGTTTCTTGGTTACTGCATTTGATGACCATGTTCACCTGCTAGTGAAAGCAAGATAAGAGCTCTCAGTTCATATCCTCCATGCTCCTTGGGATTTATCTTGCACTCATTCAGCTATCCCTTCTCTACCACCAGCCATCAGAGGGAAACTGCCCTGTACTCTGATAATTATTTCAATTTTCTTTACTTTCTTCATCACCACGATACTTTTGGATCACTGCATAATTCTGGTGGTCAGGGGGATGAATTTCTTGGAAACCTGAAATGTGGCCTCTTGAAAACTATTTGACATATTTTTCTTGGTCAGCTGTAACGAAGTAGGTCTATGTTCTACATGATTTTTGACAGTAAACACTCTGCTTCCCAGAATCTCCTTGGTTCATAGAATCATGGTATAAATTACCTTCCAAAGGACTTAGGAGACCACCATCTACTCCAACCTGCCAAAAGCAGAGTCAACTCTCAATTCAGACCAGGTTGCTCAGGGCTTTGCCAGGCAGACTTGAAAACCTGGAGGACAGACATTACACAGCCTTGTTGCTAGGTGACCTAGCTTTCAATGCTTAATTATCCTCACAGTGAATGAGTATTTCTCCTTCAGTCTGAGACTCTGATCTTGATTTAGGTACATTGTTTCTCATCTTCCAGCCAACGACCTCAGTGAAGAGACTAGCTGTGTTTTCTTGATTGCATCCTTGTCTGTATTGGAAGGCTGCCATTATGTTCTCCCTGCCTTCAAGCATCTTCTCCAGGCTGAACAAGCTCCATTCCCTCAGCTTCTCCTCAAATGACACACACTTCAGCCTTCAACTGTTTTGGAGGCCCTCCACTGAATATATTCCAGTCAATCAATATCTTACTTGGACTAGGCTGGGGTAGGAGGGGAGGTCATGTCCAAACCTTGACATAAGATTTCAAGTGTTCTCTGATGAGTGCTGACAAAAAGAGGAATTCAGCACTTCTATCAGTGTACTGTCTAACAGAGTCTGGGATGCCATTAGATTGCACTGCTGCCAGGCAACACTGCAGGACCCTATTTCAGCCTACTGAAGCTGAAAAAAAAAGTTTGCTCATCTCTTCCCCACTTCTGATGAGAAGTTTGATGCAGTTCTGTGGAAGGCTGCACTTTTTTTCTAACACGTTTGTAACACTGTCCCTGAATAGACTTGCAATCAATTGCTATTGCAAAAGGAAAAAAAAAAAAGAATCTTTATGGCTTAACAATATTTAAATGCAGCAGGGAAACACCTAAGTCACTTTCTCAGTTCAGCTTCCATAACCATGCCTGAAGCAGTGGAGAATGGCTCAATTTGATGGTTAGGGACAGAGGGATCACAGGCATAAAAACCCCTGCCTTACCACGGAGCAACCTCGCTCGGTTTTTCTGCAGTGATGGAACAGTAATTCTACTGTTCATGAGACTGAGGAAAATGAGATTGTAGAAATTTGATTCTGGCTGTGACAGGTATTTGATTGGGGAGATTATGGGATCTAAAATGTTTGGAATAGAGATTGTACTTGAGCATTGCCTATGTTTAGGGAATACATTTGCCAGACCGACAGCAAACAGTGCAGAGAAGAAAATCTCAGCTAAATAGAATAATAATTTAAACAGCAGAGATGCTTGTCTTAACTTTGTCAAAAATGCAATTGCTCGCTGTAGTCTGACACGTTAGCAGCTAGGTTCTTTTGCTTGAACTGTTCTTGACAGATTTTAATGTTAATTGGTCTGGGGAAGATGCCAGACAACCTAAAACATTTGCTGCAAAACAAATGTGAGGGAAATATGGCTCAGGGTAAAGAGCCTCACAATTTACTTACAACTGCAAAGAACAAGCACCATTCTCTGCAGGGAATGACAGAGTGAGCTGAAGGAAAAAAAAACAATTTTAAGAAGTGGCAAGTAACAAGCAACTCTGCCACAGCATTTACTTCCTATACATTAAGCAGCAATAAGACATTAATTTCACTATAGTGAAAATGCTGACTATGAACTCTAGCAAGGTCTCAACAGAAACACAAAAAGCAGTTGCATTCAGCAGGATCTTTTCTGTACACAAATTAACATTTATGACTAGCTGAAAAAAATCCTCCAGAAGGAAAAAGAAATGGAAACTCTAAGTTATGAAGTAGTCCCTCAGAGAAAAGGCAACAAAAGTTGTCTCATCCCACATGCTTACTTAAAGCACTCATCCTAACTCATTCCCCATGCCATGGTTGCACATACTAAGCCAGAAGAAGGGACCGCAGGCCATCAGCTGTTGTGTTGGCATCTACCAATGTCCACATACCGTGACACAGTCAACAGACCTCCAGTACTTTTGACTAGGTCATGGCCACCATTTCCGAAGGAAGGGACCCTTGAAGAACATCAGCATGCAGTGCAGTCTGTGCTGGTTGTGAAGCAAGCAGCATGTCAGACTCCTCAGGGCACGCTCAATCAACAGCTCTGCAATTCTAGCAGAGAAACCCTTTCTCACACCAGACAAGCATGCCTTATACTTAGCAAAAGGACTCAGGATTACAACATGAAATGGAAGGTGGGATTCTGAGTCACTGAGTATTCTGGATGCCCAATTCTCATCCATTTTCATTAGAACTGTGCACTTGTCTATTTAACAGACTCACAAACTGATGAAAAGTTGAAAAACATCTTTGAGTAAAGCTGTACAGATACAGAAGTTAGTCAAGGAGATCTTTCTGTCTGGATGGACACTTGCCTCCCAGACCAGTTCAGGAACACATGCAGTCTGCTGCAAATTTTTTGTGTAATGCCAACTTTTTGTTTCACACAGTCTTTCCATTTGCTCTTTTGTTTGCTCCTAAAGACCAGCAAGAATGCACCCTTCTGTTCCTTCAAAATGAAGGGGGAAAATACTTCTGTAGGCATTACAGGTGCTTAAAAAAAAAAAAAAAAAGGAAAAAGGAAAGGGGAGAGAGGAAAGGGGAGAGGGGATAGGAGGAAAATGAGAGTCTTCATGTTGTATTTTAAGTAAGAGCTAAACTAAACCTGTTTCTCCAGTGAGGAATCAATATAATGAAATTAAAAGGATTCTGGCCAAAGAGACAGAGAATCTCATTTGTGCCATATGCAGGAGCACAGAGAAAAAAACTGGCTCAAGCAGTTTAACCCTTCAGAAAGAAGCAGTGAAACACAGACATAACCAACTGCAAAATATCATCCTTTCCTTTAAGAACAGAAAATAAGCTACAGAGACTATCAGTGTCTTTGCCAGTTACAAAATAAACCAGATGTTTATCCAGATACAAAGGCTTACATGTTAACACAATCTACTGTTGTAGTGGGTCTGGCTGAGCTGCTTTTACCCATCCAGCCCTTATGCTGCAGTACTGGGAGCTGGAGGATGTTGATAACACACCCGTGTTATGACTGCCAGTGCTCACATGGCACCAGAGGCTGGGGGCAGGATGGGGGGGCTCCTCAGAGCTGACCAGTGGGATATTCCATACCATA
>WUAM01000071.1:29218323-29233241 GCA_024336885.1 Actenoides hombroni
CCGTGCTGACAGGGGTGGGGGGAGCAATAGAAGGGCTTGGTGGGCACCTGGTGCCATGCCAGGGTCAACCCACCACAACTGTTTAGCAGAGGAAACAGATGACAGAAAAGGAACAAGAATTGCATAACAGCAGAGAATGAAAACAGAAGTGAAAGACTATTTTTCTTAAATACAACTTAGCACCCACAGATAGAAAAGGAAATTATTCTACATATATAAAAGCTTTTTTTTAAAAAAAAAGGTCTAAATTTTAAGTATAACTCTTCCAATATAAACTAATTTATAGAAATAAATTGCTGAATTAATTACCTTGTATACAATTCCTAAATTTCTTTGGAAGCTAAAATTTATCATTAAAAAGTTTTTCATTCTGTATACTCTAAAGTTATTCCCATCTTTAAAATCAGTACTAAGTTCCAATAAAATTAATTTGTAATTAAAGAGCTTTTTAAACTTAATACTTATTACAAACTCAATACTATCATAATTGTTGTCAAACACAATTTTATGAAACAAAGATTTGACACTGTCAATTCAATGCAGACTGGTTTTTGGTCACTTTTTAATGGACACATATTTTAAAGAAGATTAGAACATACCATACTAAACTACTTTGTGTCCCATTTCCCCCAAATTAGCAGCACAAGAGACCTCTTAGTATTTCTATACTTCCACAATGGAAACATGAACATAATGTTTCCATCCAAGACTCAGTCTAGAGATGCACTTCTTAAGCTGGATAGTCTAGTCTGCCAAGGCTAAGAAATTTCTGTCAGCCTTGGTTTTCACTAAGGAAAACGTTTATTGCAAGCACAGTTTGTTCATGCCATTTTCTAGGATTGAGTTTGACTGCCTCACGGGGACAGGCATTCCCTAAATACCAGTAGTATGATGTATATACATCCTTCTAAAAAGTCTGTACTTGAAGCAACAGAACACCAGTACGATGCTGACTGCAATTAATAGCATGCCTACTACATTTTTTTACTCCATCATAAATTCTGGTACTCACCAAGAAGAGCAACATCTTTTTAGCTGCCTCGGTGTAGTAACAGCAGACTCCTTCCCCCGTAACATAAAAGCTCAAGAAGATTTTTGGCTTCTAAGACAGACCAGCTCCTAGCATGTCCCTTCTATAGGAAAAATTGATGCTTCGCCTAGCATCCGTTTTTCGTTGGTTTGAGGTGTTGGTTGTTTTGCTGTTTATTTTGGGGGGAGGTTTTGGAGGAGGTTGTTGGTTTTTTGGTTTTGAGCTTCTAAGTTGTTCAAGGAGGCACCTAACAGATCTGTAGTAACCACTTCTCCATGTCCACAAGTGCTGACTGGTCCATGGATTTTCATTTTGTTCCTTGGGATATGACCATGTCTGCATGGATCTCTTTTGCCTTGATCTTCCAGATTCTGCATCTTGTGTGGAGGGTCTGTAATGGATGACTGGGGAATTCAACAGCAGAGTAAGTTTCAAACTACCACCTCACAAGAAATATTACTGTACTAGGTCTACTGTATAGGATGTATTTTTGATAGGGCTATACAGTTTCTTCAGCAGTAGTCAAGTACATTATTTAATGAACCATGTTGACATACTGCACGTTCAGCATCTCAGTAATCGGAACACCCTGCCCAGTTAAGAACCAGTTCAAAGCACCATTGAAGCCAGGCTCAGTGACTCTAAGTAGTAATGAAGTAAGTCAGCAGTGCTCAATAGCACGAAAGCTATACTGCTTCATGTAACATGTATCATTCAGAGACAGCCATGGCTTTCCATTCAAAGGCATCACAATTTTTTGTATTCTAAGAATTTTGTAGAATTAAGACCTTGATGAAATTACATTTCATTATTTCAAAACAACCAAATAGAGGAATTAGAATAATAGGTTTCTTGGCATTTGTTGTTTATTTTGGACAGTAAAAGATTTTTTTTTTCTTTTTTTATATACCAACAAACAGTTGAATTGTTTTAAAATGAAATGAAATAAAATTTGCCAGATTTCCAGTTTCAGAAGAAAAGATTATGTGCAACAAGTTTTGAGATATGAGTAAAGCCCGTGACATTCATAGCATTAAAAAAATCCCAAACAGAGCTCAGTATTTTGCAACACTGTGTCAAAGAACAAACGGAAAAAATCTGACACTGTGTAGGAACAGAGACACTACTACAGCTTTCCACCTCTGTGAACACAGCAGATATTCAGAGCTTCATAACACCACTTCACAAAACGTGCAGTCTACAAGAAAGGTAGAACATTAACAAAGAAAAACTGTAGTTTCCCATAAACTGTGAGAACAATTCCACTCCCACAGCCAGCTGATACATCCAAACTCAACAGCCAAGAGCCCAGGGGATGAATAAAAGCTCCGGATCCAGCAATAGCAAGGCAGTATCTATGTAACATATGGCTACTGCTCAGTCTTCAGCAGTGATTCCCTCGAGTGTGAAAAATAAGGAAGATAATGTACAGAAGAATCACAAGGAAGAGTAAGAGTTAAAGCACATATGTCCATAAACATGCAAGTGTCATGAACAGATAGGATTTATAGATTCTCCACATTAAAAAGACAGGATTAATTTTAAGTAGTATTTGGCACACAACTCTGCCCCAGTTAAAAAGGCCAAAGCTGTTCTTATCTAGCCAAAGCAAAGCCAAGAACTGCTCTTCTGTTTGTGGAGGAACATTCTCCAAAATCCACAATTAATTTATGACTGTCAATATTTTGATGTAACGGGGTTTAAATGTTACACCTCTAGCAACAGAAATTACAATAAAGAAAACAAAAATGTTTAATTAAATTAGATTAATTAAATGCAAAACTTAACACACTGTCAGCCACCTCAAATGGAAAGCTGAGGTCTGGCTGCACAGGATGTTTTTTCCACGAGATTTGGATCTCATTTGGCACATAATTTGTAAGCATCACCACACAGTAAGCCACTTTTCTCATCTTCAGGTTTTCCTTAGCAGCATTCAGTGCAGAAAGCAGGACATTTGCTTAGGGAGAAGTATCCCCGTTCTGTACTGAATGCAGCTCCACATTCCCCTCAGCACTTCCTTCACCATCAAAAGCCATTCGTGTCCACCATACCGCCTTCACCCTCTGAAAAAATGATGTTATGCCACCTGTACAGACTGTGAACTTCGACTTCGTGAAGTTTAGTCACATTAAATGAACCACGGTGTAAAGACATACACTCATCTTTCCAGGGGGAGCAAGCACAAGTGTGAAACTCTTGAGTCAGTAACTTTCTAAACTAAGTTCTGTAACACACAGTAGTTTTCCTAAGGAAAATAAAGTCCTTGTAGAAGCATCTACTCGGACAATGGTTTTTTCTAGCTAAACTGTAAAGTTGCTCAACAGCTGAAAATTAAAAAACTTCTAATTTTGTTTTCAAAATAAATGCTTGACTTTTTTTCTAAAGTTGTGAGGAAGCAAGCCTTTGTCAGTCACTGCTAAAATGTGGGCAAAAGGTAATGTTTCATCGTAGCTGTGGGTTATAAACCATAAATCAATATGGTTTCAATACCACACTCATGTTAAATATTTTTTCTATTCTCCGCCATTTTTTATAATCATTTGATAGCTGTATTTTATACTTATTTGTATACTTATTTTAAGATTAGCTTGTGAATTTGTACCTTCTGCTATGTACGCATTTTAGGAGAAAAACTGTGTTCACAAAGCAATACAGGACCCCTTATTCTTTGTACCAGTATCCGAGTCACTAGTTTGGATCTTCATTATGAAATTCATTTATTGAACATATTTATATTACAGAAAGATCAAGTTTTTCAGAGATAAAATTATGAAAAAGCTTAACATCTTTATCCTGCAATAGAGTATCCAAAAAAAAAAACAGGAACAAGATTCACAAACAGCAAAATCTTTATCTTCAATTCATATGGACATGGTTTTGCAGTAATTATATTAAAAGAACATTCCACTCCTTCGAGGTGCTAGATATTGGTTTGTGCCAAAGAAAGCTCACTTTCCAGCAAGAGATACTGAACATGCAGGTAGTGACAAAAAAAATTCCAACATTTTCGTCATTCAGAAAAGATTTAGGAGGGACACGAGTCTTATTCAACTAGTAGTGACAAGTATCTTGTGAGTAAAGTCATCAACAAAAAGCACTTAGCCAATGAGATTAAGCTTTTCTGATATACTTCCCAATGAGTACATTTCAACCTTTACAACATCAAAGAAATAGATTGGTATTTCTGTGCCATCCTTGAATGTCACCAGCATATCAGCCAGTCACCTAGAAAAGCACCTAGAGAAGGTGAATTGAAGATTAAAAAAACCCAACAAAACAACCAATACAGAGGGTGTATGTTTTGTTTCCAGGGTATGGTTTTAAATACCATCTCATTTATTAATATTCCTGTATGTTTGCCAAAGCTCACTAGCCATTCACTTTATTCATTTCTTTAAAGTTAGTTCAAGTCTGCAATGTAAGTCCTCTTAGTATAAGAGCAACTTGCAGGAAACCAGGTGAACCATAAACTGTTCTGTTCAAATGAAAAATTACAGCTCAATGTAACATCAGTTCTCTGTCTCCCCCCATCCTCCTTCGGCATCTAAACAAAAGAACACACAACTACTTTCAGAATCCTAGTAGAATAATGAATAATTATCCTGATAGAGTAACTTTCTTAAATGCTGTAGGAAATAGTATTTTAAAAGAATTAAAGAAAATACGATGCTAACGTCTGACAAGAAAATAGAAATACCCGAAAGAACAATGAAAGTAAGTAGAAGCTTAGACTTCATAAGGTTGTCAGCGTGCTAGTTAGCCATTTACCTTGCAATCTTTACATCTTCATAATAAATGTACTATTGGATGGATTATCCATAGTATCTTTCAGACAAGTGAATTCATTCATCATCATTAGGATGTACCTCCAATAGAACCACTTAAAAAGATGTCTCACTTACTTAAGAAAATTTCAGGTCTAAACCCCTGCAGCTATAAACAGATGACTAGACTCAGACAAATAAATTACCAGTTTACTGCTGGTGAAAACACATTTAATGCTTTTAGGGAATTATCTGGAATCAAATTTTGAAGTGAATTTCCTTACATCAAATCAACATCAATTCACGTAAACAACAGAACATCTTTCCACTGCCTATTTGCTTCAGGAAATCCTACCCATTCAGGCTGATCTATGAGATCACACAATATTCTGCCTCAGTGCAGCGAGAGGATCGACTTTTCTAATACCGTTGCTGTGTTACAGCATCCAGCCTCTCAGATTGCCTCACGTGTACATCCACAGCACACACTTCAGCAGTCTTGGGGAACAGTCCATAGACTGCACCTTTCAGCTCTGAGCTTCACAAAAGAAAGGAACGTGTAATTCCTCATGCCATTGTTGGAAAATCTTTACAATCAGGTAAGGAAAAGAAACTCAGCTAGAACCACGGCGTTGTCACCAACCCTTGTGCGAACCTATGTGATTTCTGCTACCACATGTCCACGGTATAAATAATGAACTACCTCTTGTTTTGGCAGAACAAAACATCTTCACGTGTGCTGGAGCAGACGGATGAGAGAACCTGATGAGAGCCCAAGGTAAAGAATAACTAAAATAAATAATAAATTTTAAAAGGCTTCCCGGAGAGAAACAGTAAGCATTGGCAAAGGCAGGGATTCTCCCTGTGTGAAACGGAGATTGTTTTACAGAGAGTACCACGGAATGGGATGCAAGTCAAACCACTGATTTTTTTTCCTTTTCATTCCAACCCATGGAAGGAGACAGAAAAAAATAGAGAAAGCAATTATCACTTACACACTCAGCAAACCACAGATGACTGAAACATTTATTATTTATCTCCAGCCTTAATTTTTCAAGAAGCAGGTAGCTATTTGAATAAAAAAGCATGGAGTCCTGCAAACCCCACAAACTAACCAAAGCTTTTTTCAAAACATACAAGGAAGATAAGAGCAAAAACCTCCTCCTTTATTAATTTAAAACAAAACCCTGAACAATTTCTGTTATTTCTTTGACCTGATACTGACTGCATAAGGGTCTCCTGCAGGAAGACACACACCAATAAGACCCCCTACACGCTCACACCCCACCCAAGCCCTCCAAGCAGCACGACCCACACAGGCAGTGCTTCAGGACCGAAGCACTGAGGAATCATAGGATCATCCTATTGATTGAGGTTTCTCTGTTTCTCCTTGTTTTTTGTTTCAGTTTGGTTGAAGTGTTTTTCCAGTCCTTAACTGCTCACAGATGGGATATTTGCAGAGAACGTATGCAACGCCCCACACAGACCCCATAAAACTCCCATAAGCTTTAGTTATGTCAGGAGAAATGCACGCAATGCTTCACTGGTGAGCAGATGCTGATTGCTCTCTGTGTGTAGGAAATGTTGCTGCATTATCACAGTGTTACTGTTAAATCTTAAAGCAGAAGAGGATTTTGTTTTAAAACAAAGCTGTCCTTGCTCATTCACACTCTCGCTTTCATTCCCAAATAGTCACAAACACCAAAACACATGGGTCTGCCCAGCCTGCCCAGCGGTGAGGCTGCAGGGTCAGTGTGTCACTGGCATCCATCTAGGGCCCCCCATGATGATTGGGGAGCCAAAGTGCTCCCAGAACGAGTCCTCCTCCTGTCAGGATGGCAGCCATGGGCTGGGGCTTTTTGAAGCCCTCAGGAGCTGCCAGGGATCTGACTTTCCATCCCGAAGGTCATCAGGGTTGAATCACTATCCTTTGCCTCTTGACTGGGTCTTGGGAAAAGTTCATTCCCGTAGCCCTTTCCTGCAATTGATTCCTCCTGGTGCTTCCACACCCATATCTTCCCAACCAAATCACCTCTAAGACTGCTACTGCAATCCTCTACACATCAAATAGGAGAGATCAGACAGACCCCACTGACTTACTCCAGCTATGTCTCAGCTCATGACTAGTACAAGAGACTAGGAGAAGGTATCTTCTGAAAAATAAAAGCCATTTGGGGTGAGGATGCAACAAATAGACTATTACAGAATTTTCTTCCTAATCCCCTTGTACTTAGCAGATATCTTAAAGTATAAGGATATATTTTCTCTTTTAATCCCATCTAAGGAAATATTTTCTTGGATTTAAAGTTTTTTTAAGGCCTGGTAACCTTTTTGCCCTCCAAATGTAATTTTTTTTTTTTTACACAAGTTTATCACCAGTTACTTATGCTTTGCATAAATAAGTTAATCAGCCTTTTTTATAAGAAGGCCTTCACAACATTTTAATGTCCATAATTTTGTTCCAGGGAGATATCAGCCAGGCACAAAGGAGTAGAGACTTCCACAATCCCATGCACACAAAGCTGGCTCCTATTGCACTCACTGTTTGCAGCCTACTTATTCCACTGCTCTTGCTTCTCATCTCACATTAGGGGAGTAGATGGCCAAATGCAGGACAGTGGAGGAAGCACCAGCTTTCTATTAGAAGTTTCATCCCCATCTGCAAATTTATACTCCCTAGCTATGTAGGTTTTTCAGTTTGCTTGATTCTTTTCCAAGCATTCCTTGATGTAACTCAGAATCAGCCTTCCAGCTGAACTGGTTTCTTGTGCAGATAGCTGATGCATTTATTCATTAGCTTTAGTGAAGCCCTAGGCACAGTGACAGCATGAATAATATAGAGTAAAGCCAACATGCTCAAGAAATACTGTAGTTTATTAAGGAAAGTAAATAAGTTGTGGGTGGGGTGGGGGGCTGTTCCCTTTCTGTTTTTAAGAAATGTGTGTAATTTTGACAGACAGGGTAAGTAAGCTCCATATTTTTCCCTAGATGTGTGAGTATTTGGCCATCTATCAGTTAAAATATGCATGGCATGTTCTACTCAAGCACTCCTATAAAACTGCATACGCTTTTATTGGTTTAGATTTGGAGAAATAAAACTACCTGAATGTTAGTTCTAAAGTTTATTTATTCTCTCTGATCTCCAATAATTTTACTCATAATGGGTAGAAGAGGTCAGCAACAGCCTGAATTCATTAGTCCTATAAACTTTAAATGTAATGCCACAAAACAACATAAGCAGTAACAAGTATTCTTATCAAGTTTAAATATCTTTAAATTTTTCAGCCAAATATTTTTTATGTGCAGTGTAGCTTACCGTCTACACTAGGTAAAAAGAATCCTGACCTAAAACACCTCCTCTGCCTCCTAAAGAACTGTTTATCTAATATTTTTTCAGCAAAGTTCAGGTTTTATGGTCATTCCAGTAGGATTCATCCAATGAATTCAAAGGTAGGATTTGGGGGGGTAAGAGGAAGGCTTTCCAGTGTACTGCAATTTAACAGTCATTTAAAGAAAAAAAAAGGTGTCAGCCTTTGTCATCTTCTCACTACTGTCTTAATAACAAAAATCCAAACAGACACAATGCTTTGCTATGAACTAAACCCATATATAAAAGGTTCTGAACAGCTACAAATAAATATACTGTTTCTTTTTTTCTTTTTTTTTTTTTTTACCTAACAAAAAGAAAGGAGAAAATGTTTTGTACACAGATCATTCAACTAATGATCTGTATTCAACTAATTCACAGGATATAGTATTTCCTTTATGGCTTATATTCATTGTAAAATTACCTTTAAAATACCATAACTGCATGGTTGTGTAAATTCCAATTTCAGAAGTGCACAGTGGGGTTAAGAAAAAAAAAAAAAAAAGAATCTTGATGACCCCCATATCAAAGTGTTCCACAGGTTTATATAGCACAAGATCCAAGTGAACACAGAAATCACTGGCAAATAAGCAGTAATTTTTCTAAAGTTTACAATGGAAACGACATCCAATCAATGCACGTACTAGCTGATGAAGCTGGTCATTGAATCAGACATTTCAAAAGCCATTTTAGCATTTTTATGCTAGTTTTTAGCCATCTGAACATTATATGACTATAACCATATGCAGACCACTCTTTCCCTATAATGTATAACGTCATTTTTCTGATTTTTTAAAAAATATTTACAGAGTAAATAGCAATACCCACAATTAAACTGAAGTGCCTGAGATCATTAGGCAGTATATACACAGTTACTCCTCCATTAGCTCTCTCTTTCACTTGAACAATGGAAGATTATTTACAGATGCAAAGAATCAGCAGCAGCCGCTCTTTACTTACTATAAATTGTTACCATAAAAAGAATTGTACAATTGCAAACAGAAAAAAAAGGAAAAGACAGACAAAAAATTGAAGAAACTGGAAAGAATGCAGCAAGAAACTGGAAAGAATGCAGCAAAGAAACAAACAAAAAAAGCAAACACAGAAAAAATTACCCTACACAACTAAACCACCCAGTAAGAACTAAATTAAATATATAACCTTATAATAGATTAAACTGGTTTTTCCCTTATTTATCCTCCCAATATCTTGTCAGAGCTAATCCAGCACTACCAGTAATTATTTAATAATGACCTACCAGTCATTACTACCCTATACTGAAGATCCTTATGACAAACAGTATTTCTTCCAGAATTGCAAAATGGAAAAAACTTCCCCAAAATCAGAAGGGGCTGTGCAATTTGATGTCACAACAGCTACACCCAGCAATAAGGGCTCCCCCTGCCAGGACACACTTGAATGAAAAAGTTACGCACAGTCCTTCTCTTATTTCAGTCTTGCACTCCTCACTTAGATTTTTTGACCAACAAAGTGTCTTTCTTCAGAGGGAAAATGTGACTCTTTCTTTCTTAATATAAAAGTCATCCAGGCTTCTCTGGGGATCTACGAGGGGAAGGACTAGGGAGATGTATGTCAAAAGCTCTGGTCACCTCAGATCTCCATGGTCCAATGCAGTCACTCTCCTTTAACTCCACACGCTTTCCTTGGTACTTTACATGCACAAATCATGAGGCAAACACCGTGTCTGGGTTCACTGTAGGTAGCAACATACTCAGAGCAGGTCAGATTTTCTTTGGGTGTGGCAGAATTGCAGGATTACATGCAGAGATGACTTCCACCATCAGCGACAACTTGGTATCCCCCAGCCAGCAAAATGCTTCCGTCTTACACTTGAGCGCCAATGCTTCAATTAAAATACATTGCTATTTTGTTTGCAATGCCATAAAAACACGAATAATCCAGACTATAACAAGTATCTACATCCTCCAACATGACATAAAGAAAAGCTGTTAATATGAGGACACCTTTCTCACTCACACAGAAACACACCTCAGCCAACAGACCCAGCAGAGAGCCTGTGCTTCACATAAGCCTTTGTAAAGCTTTCAAAATATTAGCAAGTTAAGATTCATACGACCCATAGACTTTCTGCTGAACATATGAAAAGGACATAATTCACAGCTACAGCAGAAACCCAAGCAAATCAGCAAAAAGCCCAGCAAAACACAGAAACAAAGAGACCGGCCTTTGCTCACCGACTCCAGCTAAGTTACCTGACTGCATTGATGGACCATGTAATAGGCTTGCAGCTTTGATGAATACTCACCCTTACAGGCCTCTACTTCACCTTCTCAAGAAGTTTCCACAAATCCTATATGAAGTTATCTGCGGCACAATTCCTCTGCTTGGCCACAAATCATTTGCTACACCATTAAAGTAGGATTTTATTTTATATCGGGGAAAAAACCTGCATCTCTGAAGTGTCGCATTGTAAAGAGAAGCACAGAATGCAAAAATGGTTCAAAAGGTCTTTTCCCCGTGTTAAAAATCATATACTACAATGCAATACCCCTGCTATTGAAACAAAATGTTTAACTTTATTATCAACGTTTCAGAAACTTTGCGTTTCAAAACTTGGCCCCTAAAACAAATGTCCGTTCTTTTTCAGCATTTGTGATACTTAAGCTTACTAAAACATCCAGGAAAGATCATTTCAATTTTTGAAAGGTTGAAGGCTGAGAACGAGTGAGTTTATTTAAAGGTATATTTGAAGATTTCTATTGACATTTGAACACGTGTTTACTCTGTGCACAGCAAAATAGCTTGGCTCTGTCACCCAGACACCTGAGAAATCGCTTCTAAATAACAGCAGATGGAGTAATTTCTGTTTCCCAAAAATGAGCTGCAGAAGCTTATTAAAGCTCTGCGGTAATGTGAAACTTCACATTCTTCCTCAAACTTCAAGATAAATGTGACATTAAATGAAAGGACACATTTTAATTTAACATTTAGGAACTAATCTTGACTAATGGTAACCGACTTCTGAACGGTGTCTGAACTGGATGCAAATGACAAATAGTTGGCGTTTATCTGCAAGTGTTGTTCCTGCATCAGAGATACACTCAGCTGAGACTGAAAAAACACACTCCAGGTCTTCATAAAGTGGAAGCAGCTGCAGTGACAACTGATTTTTCACAACTTCAGTCCCTGTCTTCTTGTAGGTAACAGAAGCCGCTTCAATCACGTACTAAAACTAATTAACAAACCCAATAACCTACACCACAGCAAATACAAATGCCAGCTTTATCAGTGAGAGCAACTATCTAACTCTTGCACTGCAATTCCCCAGCAATTTTGAAAACATTTTATGGAATCAGATAAGCAGATCCGTCTGTGTATCTCAGATCTGCACGCTGATCTTTCACCCCATCATTTTCATTTTGTTGCCAAGGCAGGTAATCTGGGCTCTGGACAGTAGACAACAGCATTAAAATAAAACAACTAATTATTGCGGGAGCAGCACAGCTCAGCAGATCTCACAGTATTGAAAATAAGATTACGTCTTCACGCAGTGCTCCAGAATGGGAGATTCATGCATTTCCTTCCATAACTTCATGCTAAGCAGGAGAATTTTCTGCTTCCGTGGCAGGAAAGCAGACTGTGATAGAGCCCACAGTACGGGGGTAGGAAGAATGAAGTGCTGTAACAGCAGCATTACCAGTGCAACACAGGACACAGCAGGAAACAAATCCTTTTTTTGTGACTTTCTTGCCCTCAATAGCTGAGGTATTTGAGAAGAACAGGGTTGAATGGAGGGGTGAGAAACTACATCTTCTTCAGAGGGTCCGAAACAGACCACATCTGGAAATAGCTGAAGATTATGATTTTTGGTCAAGCATCACAGAGCACTTGAAAAGCACATTAAAAATTAGGAAACCGCTGTACAGCAGGACATCCATTCATCTTTTACTTGGCTAATTATCAAGGGGTCGAGCCTCCCAAAGCAAACCAAGCACTCTGACAGCTGCCAAATGATTCCGACTAATAACAATAACAACAAAGCCTTACTACATCATGTAACAGCAAACCTAAGCTTCCTAACGCAAAGGGCTGTAACGCCATCCCAAGTCAGCAGACGGAGAGCTGAATTAATCTCCGCCGTCACGCGCGGGCTCAGTTAAAACCGCAGCAGAGGGAAGACAAAAAGACCGTGTTATCATCACTCGGCGCTACCACGGAGAGCCCAGCGGGGAGCCACGGCACCTTGCGTGAACCCCACTTAGCTGCTGTTGGCAAGACCCTGCGAAGAGCATCGGAGTGCTGGAGTTATTCAGGAGCTGAACGAATGCCAGAAATGCCACGTAGAAGATAACGGGGTAGCAAAAGAAATTTGCGCCTCTCTTTTCCTCTAACGGGACTGTAAAATTGGGCTTGAAAACAGAGAACCCTCGCTCACGCTGCTGGAAGAGAGAGAAGAGAGCTAAGGATTCTTCCTGGACTTTCATGGATCAAGACATATATCCTCTAAATGCCAAAAACCAGAAGCAGTATAAAATGGAGCAAAGGCATTTTACAGGAAATATCCTTCCAGAACACATAGTGAAGAGACTTGCTGTAAAAATGACCTCGACAGATATTAAACTGGCAGGTGTTTAGCATACATCTGGGAGACAGACAAAGCACTCCTAATCTCAAAGAAAAATAATGCAGCGTGATAAAGTGACATCTGGCCAGGCACAGGAAAAATACTGTAAAACATGTATTCTTCCCTATTTGCTAAGTAAGCAATGAATCCTTCAATTACCCACATCAAAAGCAGGTTCAGAAGATGACAAGGAAAATATTTGAAACATCGGTGAGTGACTGTATTTTCTGCTTCCTGAGAAAGGATGTCAGTGCACGTGCCTCTGATTCTGCCCATGTTTATCAAGGGAATGGCTATCTGTGCACAGGAGAGAGCACATTTTTTGCAAGTAGGATTTTCAAAGTGAGAAAAGTTCTACCAACGTCATTTCAAATCACGTTTGAATCCGGATTTGTTCTTTGGTTCTCTTCTAGAGCATTTCTGTTGTCTCTTTGTGAAGCATTTGCCCGTTTTGAATCCATTCAAAGAAGAGATGGTCTTAAAAAAAAAACAACCAAAAGAAGAGTGATGACTCTTTGCAATGGCACACAGCAAGTGCCTATGTGGAAATAGGTGGCTTTGGGCACCAAGAACATAAGCATTAATTATTCTGAAGATAGAATCAGTTTTTCATAGACTAAGTAAAACAAACAAACAATACACAAACAAAACAGACCTCCCACAAAAAACACCCCAAAGCTCCCATCCAAATAAAGCTAAAATGCCTTTCTGAAATAGTCTGAACTTCAGTAATAGCCAAACATGTTATATTAATGGGTGTTTATTTGGAACTAACAATTGGGTTATTTAAACAGCCTTGAACAGAATTTAAATTACTTTTTATACTCTCTAATGTGCTTCTTTCCAAACTTTCTACTATATTTCTGAATGCTGACAAAATACTGCTTCATGTTTTCCATAAGTCAATATATTTTGCCAGTTAGAACAAAAATAACAAAACAACAACAACAACAGCAAGAAATAATAACAACAACAACAACTCCCACCAGGGTATTTTTGGAAGATGCGTATTTTATTTGTATGAAATAAAATAATCAAATGTGAGGTAAAGCTATTAATTAACTGCTAGTGTCATAAAACTAAGCCCACTACCTCTTCTGTTAAGTCAGAGTGAATTTTAATAGATTTACCATAATGATGGATGCAGAAAGCGAACTGGGCTGAATCTTGTCCTGATTACTTCAGCTTGGGGATGTTTCAAGACCCCTTATATAATTCTCTCTTATTTCACCTGACATTTCAAATGCTCTTTCAAGCATGATTTGTATAAATTGAGAAAGCATCTTCAGTTCCCCTTTCTGAAAGCCTTATCTTCAGCACAGCAGCTCCCCTCTCGCCCAGAGTGACAGCTCTAGACCCAGCCCGTGATGCAAAAGCTGGTCCTTGCACCTTTCAGGAGAAAAAAAAAAAATCACCCAGACCACACAGCCAAACAACAGTATAAAACCCCTGAGTCTCTTGACAAAGCCCAAACCTGCTCAAGAAAAGCTACACATCATTTAAATGACTTCACAATTTATCCACTGCTTAAGAAAGGAGCTTTGATGAATTAGCTAAAGCCCTCAGAGAATAGCGCGAGAAGCAACAGAAAGAACAAGGGCTTGACTTTTTGACTAGCAGATAGCTGCTCGGGGAGCCAGCAAGGAGCCCTTCAGAAAACAGTGGAAATTACTTTAAGAAGTTGAGACTTCACTTCTTCCTGGAGCAAGCAGAAGACCACAGTCATAGTTTCTTCCAAATTCTCTGAAAAAATATTTGAGTGCTTATATTGCTATCAAAAAAAGGAATCAGTACTAGGCCCAGTCCTATTCAACATCTTTATTGATGACCTGGATGTGGGGACTGAGTCTACCCTCAGTAAATGTGCAGATGACACCAAACTGGGAGGGAGCGTTGATCTGCTGGAGGGTAGGAAGATGCTGCAGAAGGACCTGGCCAGGCTGGGTCAATGGTATGAAGTTCAACAGGACCAAGTGCAGGGTCCTGCCCTTTGGCCACAATAACCCCAGGCAGTGCTACAGGCTGGGGGAGGAGTGGCTGGAGAGCGGCCCAGTGGAGAGAGACTGGAAGTGCTGGGTGACAACCAGTTGAACATGAGCCAGCAGTGTGCTCAGGTGGCCCAGAAGGCCAATGGCATCCTGGCTTGTA
>WUAM01000071.1:29233341-29247316 GCA_024336885.1 Actenoides hombroni
CTTGCCCTTTTTGAAGACTGGAGTGACATTTGCTTTCCTCCAGTCCTCAGGCACCTCTCCTGTTCTCCATGACTTACTAAAGGTAATGGAGAGTGGTCTAGCAATGACTTCTGCCAGCTCCCTCAGCACTCAAGGGTGCATCCCATTGAGGCCTATGTATTTATGTACCTCCAGATTGCTCAGCTGATCCCTAACCCAGTCCTCATCAACAAAGGAAGGCTCCTTCTCTATCCTGACTTCCTCTGGGGCCTCAGTGGTCTGGGGCTCCTGAGGACGGTCTCCAGCAGTATAGACAGAGGCGAAGAAGGCATCAGTAACTCTGCCTTCTCTGTATCCTCTGTCACCAGGACACCTGCCTCATTCATCAGTGGGCCTACATTACCCCTAGTGTTAGTTTTGTCTGCAGTGTATTTGAAGAAGCCTTTTCTTTTTTCCTTGACCTCCCTTGCAAGGTTTAACTCGAAGGAGACCTTAGCTTTCCCGGTTGCCTCCCTACATCCTCTGACGACAGCCTTATATTCATCCCAAGTGACCATCCTCTCCTTCCATGATCTAAAGACTCTCCTCTTCCACTTGAGTTTGCCCATCAATTCCCTGTTTAACCATGTGGGTCTCCTGGCTACCTTTCTTGATTTCCTACATGTTGGGATACTCTGATCTTGAGTTTGGAAGAAGTGGTCCTTGAATATAAGCCAACTATCTCGGGCCCCCTTACCTTCTAGTACCCTGTCCCATGGGATTTCCCCTAGCAATCTCTTGTAAAGGTCAAAGTTGACCCTGCTGAAGTCCAGGGTTGTGATCCTGCTTGGTATTCTGTTCCTATCGCACAAGATTCTGAACTCCATCATGGTCACTGCAGCCAAGGCTGCTCTCAACCTTCACTGCTTCAACCAGACCCTGCTTGTTAGTGAGTATAAGATCCAGAAGCGCTCCTCTCCTAGTTGGCTCATCCACCATTTGCATCAAGAAGTTATCCATGCACTGGAGGAACCTCCTGGACTGTGAATGGTTGGCTGTGTAGGCCTTCCAGGAAATATCTGGGTAGTTAAAATCCCCCATGAGAACCAGGGCCTGTGATTGCAAGGCTGCCATCAGCTGCCCGTAGAAGGCCTCATCAGCATCCTCATCCTGATAAGCTGGCCTGTAATAAACATCCAAAACAGTATCACCCATGCCAGCCTGTCCCTTAATTCTTGCCCACAAACTCTCAACTCACCCCTCGTCCTCTCCTGGACAGAACTCAATACATTCTAGTTGTTCTCTCACATAAAGAGCAACTCCCCTACCTCGCCTTGTCTGCCTGTCTTTCCTAAAAAGGACGTAGCCACCCATGACCACATTCCAGTCACGTGAGCTGTCTCCATGACATCTCTGTAATCGTCACCAGATCATAACCCCTCACCTGAACAGGGATTTCCAGCTACTCCTGTTTATCCCCCACGCTGCATGCTTTGGTGCACAGGCATTTCAGGAAGGAAATCAATTGTGTTGGTTTCACCCCCAACACTGGCCTGCCACCACTAGGCACAATGGCCTCATTAGGCCAGGTTTTATCCCCCTCCCTCTTCAAAACTGGTTTAAAACCCTTTCTATGAGCCTCACCAACTCATTCACAAGGATCCTTTTCCCCCTTTTAGACTGATGAACTCCATCTGCCACCAGACCTGGCACCATGAAAACTTCCCCATGATCAAAAACCCCAAAGTTCTGTCTGTGGCACCAGCCTCTAAGCCACTTGTTAATCAGGTGGGTTTTCCTTATTCATTCAGTATCCCTGCCCGCCATGAGAGGGATGCAGACCACCACCTGCGCTCCCGAGCCTTCAAACTTTCTCCCCAGTGCCCCAAAGTCCTTTTTAATTGCTTCTGAACTTCTCTCTGTGACTTCATCAGCACCAATCTGTATTACCAACAGTGGGTAATAGTCATCTGGCCGCAGCAGACCAGAGAGGTTCCTGGTAACATCTCTAACTCGAGCCCCAGGGAGGCAGCAGACTTCTGTGGTATGGCTCTGGTCAACATATGGGGCCTTCAGTTCCCTTCACAAGGGAATCACCCACTACTATTACCCTCCCTTTTTTCTTAATTGAAGCAGTCCCAGTGCATGATGGCGACTGACTTATCCCGGGCGACTCCTCAGGTGGATCTGCATCTGAATCTTCCTTTGCCTGGTCCTCAACTTCCAGAGCCCCATACCTGTGGTGCAATGTCAACTGGGAAAGCATGGGAGGCTGGGAAGGGATTCGCTTGACTCCTCAAGAAGGGCCCAGCTTCCACTGCCCCCCATCTCTTAGGTGCCCTCTGTTAACCTGGCTACAGGATGTTAGGGGATCACGTGCTTCTCGTGAAGCCTCTCCTTGCTGCTTGCTGTATGAGAACACCTTTGCTACTGATAAAAAAGAAGCTACAGATAGACTCTTCGCCGAGATCTTCCTTCTTATGGAAGTCACTTTTCATCTGCACTAACCATTTTGTTTCTGACAGATTTCTAGACTTGTGATAAAAAAGCCCATCCTTTCTTGCAGGCAATACATGTTCAGAAGGGGAGCCCTTAGCGGCCCTGAGAAGAAGGACTTGGGGGTTGATGAAAAGCTCAACATAACCCAGCAATATGCGCTCACAGCCCAGAAAGCCAACCATATCCTGGGTTGCATCAAAAGAAGCATGATCAGTAGGTTGAAGAAGGTGATTCACCCCCTCTACTCTGTTTTGGTGAAACCCTACCTCAAGTACTGCGTTCAGTTCTGGGGCCCTCAACAAAAGAAGGGCAAGGACCTGTTGGAGTGACTCCAGAGCAGGGCTACTAAGATGATCAGAGGGCTGGAACACCTCTCTTGGGAAGACAGGCTGAGAAAGTTGGGGGTTGTTTAGGCTGGAGAAGGCTTTCAAGAGAAATTGTAGCAGGCTTCCAGTACTTAAGGGGGGCATCCAGGAAAGATGGGGAGGGACTCTTTCATCAGGAAATGTAGTGACAGGATAAAGGCTAATGGCTTTAAACTGAAAGAGGGTATGTTTAAATTAGATATAGGGAAGAAGTTTTTTACTGTGAGGGTAGAGACACACTAGAACAGAATGCCCAGGAAGTCATGGATGCTCCCTCCCTGGAAGTGTACAAAGCCAGGCAGGATGGGGCTTTGACCAACCTGGCCTAGTACAAGGTGTCCCTGCCCATGGCAGAATGGTTGGAGCTCGATGATCTTTAAGGTCCCTTCCAACCCAAAACATTCTATGACATAGTAGTGTGATTTACATCCTCTGACTCCATTCATAGGGTTAACTTTAGAAGGACTTCACTAGCTGAAAAAAACCAAACCAACGAAAACCCCTAACCAAACAGCAACAAAAAAAAAGAGCTAAAAAGAGGGAGAAATTAGGTTATTAAAGTCCTTAGCAACTACTGAAAATTCATAGTCATAAAATGGCTTAGGCTGGAAGGGACCTTAGAGATCATCTAATCCAACCTCCTTACTATGGGCAGGGACACCTCTCAACTAGACCAGGTTGCTCAAGGCCTCGTCCAACCTGGCCTTGAACACCCCCAGGTAAGGGGCATCCACAACCCCTCTGGGCAATTCCAGAGCCTCACCACCTTCGTACTGAAGGGCTTTTTCCTACAATCCAATCTAAACCTATTTTCCCTCAGTTTAAAACCATTTCCATTCATCCTACTGCTGGACACTCTTGTGAAGAGTCCCTCTCCAGCCTTCCTGTAGGATCCCTTCAGGTAGTAGAAGGCAGTTACAAGGTCTGCCTGGAGTCTTCTCCAGGCTGAATAATCCCAGCTCCCTCAGCCTATCCTCATAGCAGACTACTGTTGATGCATCCTAGGATACAGTTGGCCTTCTGAGCCACATGCGTGCACTGCCCGCTCATATTGAGCTTCTCGTCAACCAACACCCCCGAGTCCTTCTCTCCAGGGCTGCTCTCAGCCCACTCTGTAATTGTGCCTGGGACTGTCCCAGCCCAGATGCAGGACCTTGCCCTTTGACTTGTTGAACCTCATGCAGTTTGCATTAGCCCATTTGTCAAGCCTGCCAAGGTCCCTCTGGATGGCATCCCTTCCCTCAAGTGAGTCCACCGCACCACATCACTTGGTGTTGTCAGCAAACTTGCTGAGGGTACACGTGATGCTACTGTCCACGTCACTAACAAAGAAGAGAAATTCCAGGTATCTTCAGAAGTATAATACTTTAAAGACATCTCCCTTTAACCATATTCTCACTTCTGAAGACTTCAAGAGCTTAGAACAGATCTTCAATAAATGACAAAGCTAGCAGCAGTGTCTTATTTTTAAATGAGATATTCCAGTGTTGACACGGTATTTGCCCTTATAGCATGACTATAAATATATATTAACATGTAAGTTAGATAAGCATACAAAGAGTAACAAAAAAATCCCTCCACTTAGATAAATTAAACTCGTAACATTGGAACATGGTACAACCAGTTTACTTTCCTGGCACTGGTCAAAGAAATTATGTATAAATTTCAAGCGACTGACATGATCACTTGCCAGGACAACAGAGCACTTCACAATTCATCACCAGGGGGATGAAGGCTACAAATTGAAGTGGCTTATGCAAGCCTAATTTAATTAGATTTGCAAAGATGAAGTAGTTCACATGATCAAATCAGTCCTAGACTGAAAAGCTGATATCCTCCAGCAGAATGCCTGCTTTTTTTTAACACTACAGCAAATAATCACAGTGGCACACTGAAGTTTTAAACATGGAAATAGTTCCGATGAGACAAAGGGACTACTGGCAAAGAAACCAACTCCAGATGAGCACATCTTACCAACACCTATTCGCAGATGTGTGAATTCTCCAAAACTGTCTTCCACAGTAGGTGATCTAGCCAGCAGTCAGTGAGCCTGAATGGTTCAGCCCAACTTGAGAGGGATAGCCAGGGTCAGATGAACAGAATCCTTCACTAGGCTCCACTGCCTAGATTCTTTCTGACTCCAGCACAAGCTTCAACACCTATCCCCTCAGCTGAAACCTAAATTTAGATGTCTTAATCTGGAGCTGAATTCAACCCCTAATAAGCTTAAAGTTAATAATGTATTAAAGTATATTGCTAAACCAAGGTCTCAGTCAATACTGTTTTAGTCAGCAGGAGTCCTGAAGAGCCGAATGCAATAAATTCATGAACACCTAAAGATACGCTTAACTACAGGACTGAGCTGACAGAGCATACTTTGAGGTCTGTATAAACAAAATGCAAGAAGCAATGATCCTCAACTAACACACATGAATACAAATAAAACATTAATCCACCGAGCAAAAAAGAGTTTCTCAAGCATGGTTTGCAAGACTGCATATGGTAACTGTGATTCCCCCCCCCAACAGGGAAGCACAATCAAGTTAATAGGAAAGCCAGATTGCTGCAGAAGTGCTGAACTGCTTGGGCTCTTCAAAGATAGCTAGTGGGTTACTATAAATTTTCATGACATTACTAGTTTGAACCTTATCAAAAGTTATTTGCTTTGAATCTTTGCACCTTGTAATTTTCTTTAGTGCTCAGCTATTCATTCAGAAATATACAAAGATAAAACACATTCTCATGCATCTTTTAAAACCTGCCAAAGCCAGCACAGAGCTTATATTCAGAGAATGTTGCTTAACAGGTCTGTATCATTACAGGGGAGTCATCCAACTCCTACACATGCAGCTTCAGTCCTAACCTCAAAATATGAATAAACTAACTTTTTTTTTAATGCTGATGAAAAATAACTCAAGAACTATGGATTGGAAAAGAACACCTCCCCCAAGTCTGATCATCAGTGGCTATCTAGGATTTAAAAAGAAAAACAAAAACAAAGGTAGGAGTGTTAAACCCCTAAGACCAAAAAAAAAATTAAATAAAATTTGCTAACTTAAGCGGTAAATTATTCAGTGTCTCAGTAGTCAGAGTTTACAAAGTCTTAATAATATCTCATTATAAAATTCTCAACTTGAAATAAATGAGCAAACTCATAAACCACTGATTCATGCACGTGAACCAGTGTCCAAGTGATCACTATGAAAAAGCAGAGCAGCAAAACATGAAAAAAATATCAGTTAAAAATAAAAGAGATTTTGAGAGAGGCACTGTCAAACCCAGGTTCTGAACAGACACTGTTCTACAACTTTGAATACAACATCACTTCTGTCATCTTACTGATTAGTTTATTCTGTGCCTTGCACAAACTCCAAAACACATTTCAAACAAGAAGATAATGACAGCACAATAGATTTGGAAAAAGAATTTAATAAATTGAAAGAGGATACTACAACTTTATATTTATCTAAATTTTTGCTTTTGAGACTTACTATTCCCACCTGCATCTTTCACATAGTCCATTATTCCCACTGGCCTCAGAAGCAGACCACAAAAAATCCAAACCCATGCTTTCCCTGTCTCTCCCCAAGAAGTGACACAGTCATCTCCTGCAGGCTCCGAGACATCTCTGACTGCTTGACTTAGAATTTTCCAGTCTACAAAACCAGAAACCTAGTAGCACAAAAATATGTCCCTAAAAAAAAAATAAAAATAGGAATGTAACCAAAATCTCCTCATTTAAGTAGGTAACAACTGAAGCATATTACCAGACAACTAGACAAGTCTATCTAGAAAAGTGGAAGATGGTAACTTACATAGAATGAACTCTTCATTGGCAACAGGAGCCAGAAGAAGGAACTAAATTTTGAAATACAGCTTCTTATGGCTTTACACTTGTAAGTAAAATATTTAGGGTTCCTTTAAATACAAACTACTCTGAGGAGGCAAAACAGACAAGTGCGAAAGAAATCTCAGAAAAGTAGGAAGCTGTGTATTGTTGCCAACCTAAGCAATGGAAGTTTCCTATTAAAACTCAAAACTTTACTAATTTGAATGGATGCATTTTTCCTGAAATGTTTCTAATGTTAAGATCGAGAAAAGATAAATCTCATCAAAGAAACTGGAGGAAAATACCTACTGCAAGTGTTCTGGAGAAAGCTAGAAATTATAATAGAAGACTTCATACACTACTCTTAAAAATAAGCACACAATCTAACAAGAGTAGAGGTAATATATGCAGAAATCCAGACAACAAAGAAAAAGACTCCAGTATTCTAGAAGTACACACACACACACGAAACTTTTACCGATACATACTGCAGCCCGGGGAACATGATTTTACTGTCAAGGGAAATCAGTTCCTTGGTGGAGTTTTGGGTATTTGGCCATTAAGGAAAAGAACACACTAAATTAACCGAGCCTACTCATATGAGTCATTTTGTTTGCCTTGCATTATCTGTGATTATCCTCCTTGAGTGCTTCTGAAAGAGTGGGTGGATTGCAATAGCACAGAAATCTGTGTTTTGCAGAGAGGAACAGTAATATGCAGTTCGTAAGAGTTGCACAGATTATCTTGTGACACACAAAAAAATAGCAATTCACATCCAGGATTTTACTGGTAATCTAGTCCATGAAGAGATTTAACCTTGTAAAATGTCCCCAGAGAACTTACTCTTTCAGAATCATGATATTCTGGATTTGAATTGAAAACAAAACAAAAAAAACCCCAACAACAACAAAACCCGAGTCACTCAATCTTTGTTACCTACAGATCTTGAATGTGAAGATGCCTGGAAAGGCACTGATATTCACTGAATAAGCAGTTTAGTTTAGCATTTCAAGAGCAGCAGCAGAATCCAGTATAAGACAGATGAGAACTCAGTGCAGACTTCAGAAACTGGGTGAGCAGGCCCAATCTGCATGCTTGGTCTGTACCATAAGAGGCATTGTTGTATGATATGTATGAGTTTTATAGTTCTAAAGACAAACATTTTTTACTTGCTAGAGACAGCCGTTCTAGAAATCTTTGCTTACAGAAATTAGACCACAATGAAAAACTGTCAAACTAATCTTTTAACAGTATTTTCTTGTGGATTCTGACCAATGACTTTGTTTTTATAGCATACTGTTATGTCCCATATCTTCCCCCCATCCATGAGGTATTTTGCTCATCACATAACCAAAACACTGGACAACTAACAGATGGGTGAAGATGAACACATTCTCCCTTTTTGCCCATTTTGTTTGGGCAGAAATGTACAGAACGGTTCAAAATGAAACTACATATGCATTAATACACAAAGCATTGTTATCACTAACAAAAAAGAATGACTTGAAGGTAAGTAAATATGTGCAGGATGCATTATCCTCAGTGTGAATGATCTTAAGTACGTGCCAACCACCACATTAACGTCAAGACATCTAGTATTTGTGATATGACAACTTTGCCACATAAAAGGAAAAAGTGTCTTTAAGGATGGGTAAGAAAAACAAAACCAAACCAAACTTAGTAAGCCACAAGACTTAGGAAGAAGCAAAACAAGTGGGCCTTTTCTACTTCACTGTCTTTTTTATTAAGACAAGTGCTAAGTCCTCCAGTTCAGTTCTACTGTTTATTTTTCCTCTTCATCCTGTGCGTCTTAGCAATTACAGTTGTGCCAACTTTTGCAGGGACTGTTAAGAAGAGGGAGGGACAGACTATTGGTCTGTCAGTACAAGTAACAAAATTAGTAAATCAAACAAAATCTATGTGTGCATGCGTATCTGAAGCTCTTTGATTAAGGAGAAATGCGATGGTAATTTAAAAATCACAGCTACTTGGAAAGTGTATTAGAGACCAGGTGACACAGAGATCAGCTACCAAGTCTACGTATTTCAGCTCTCCATTTTGCAAATGATTTTCTTTCTGTATTTCATCAAAGACTCCATTCAAGTTAGCCATTTGGAATTATACAGCACAGAGAAGCAAAAATGCCTCTGATAATCCTTAAGATAGGTTTTCCAGTACTTATTTCACCCTCTGACACAGGGTGAGAAAATGTGCCAACATGAATAAGAAAAGCTACTCAAGTACAGCATTAAGAATGGTAGGCACATGAGACTCTACATAGCATCCCACTACATCTCCCTCCTGTTAATTAGTTCAGAGCTGTGGAACATAAGGTTAAATAATCAAAGCAATGTAACTCACCTGTCTTTCATAAAGAATAAGCGCCCTTAATCAGGCGCCACATGGCAAAGCACAGGCACACTGACAAAGATGACTGGCATGTGTCTAAGCCCCTTGTGTGCCATGCTCAGAGGAACCTCTACTACGGACTGCACAAAAATACAAGTCAAACATGTTACTAATAGGCCGTAAGTGGAGGTTTTTCAGATTGCCTTAAAATTTGTGGAAATGGCACACTGACTGGATATGGAACCATAAGTGTCACTATCATGTTAAATATATCTCAGCTTCTAGAAATGTAATTAATTATTTGAACTTTCAACTGTTTTCACTAAATTATTTATGAAGAAAGAAAAAGCACCTCTTTTCCCTATATAAATGTTTGTGTAGGATACTTTCTCGCTACAATGTAAAGTTTTAAGCAAATAACTTTGTAATTTATGCATCCATTATATTTCCTTTTTTCCTACCACCTTGCTATAGCGCACTTCATGTATTTTATTTAAATTATTTTGTTATAGCAAAGTGTTGAATGTGTGAGTAATAATTACCATATAGAACGGAAACTTCTAAAAATTAAATTCATAATGCATAAGCTGGTTGTTTATAAAAGTTCCTCTAACTACCAGAGAGCACCAGACAGAAAACCATGAAAGTAGAAGATATACTACAAAGAAGAAATCCAATTTAATTTCTCCATTCTTATCTAAATAAAACACAAGATTTAGGTACATACAGTTCCAGAGAGCACATCATGAGGACAGCAGTTGAGAAGGTGGCTCTTGCACACTCTGTCATCACTGAATTTGATTCGCTGACGAGTCGTGTCACCTGCAATATAGAAATGAGCACATTCCAGGTTACAAATCTGTGGATGCCAGACAATTCTGCAGGTTACATGCAAAGCGTTAACATTGTCCTGTCTCATAGTGAGGGTCTATGGAAACTAGAACTTAAAACATCGTATGCTTCTTTGACAAATAACACCAAAACCACAAATAAGTGTTTTAATGCTCTAAAATGCTATTTAAAAATCCTCTCACAGTTCCCCTTCAAAAATGCAGCGTGAAAAGTGCTTGTAACCAGAAAGATAGCATTAAAAACACTTTGCTACAACAGCATTTGTTAAATGAGCTATATAACATTCTATTCAGATTTTGCATGAAAGAGTGATGTATTTTTATGCAACAATTAGCATATAAAAGCAGCCTCAAACACAAAATGATACACATTGAGTCTTCACTGAATCCCACCTGATACTCATTTTATGATTTTGTTCTTGGATGCAATGCACCCTTTTATTTCTGATGGGAGTACCATAGAGTTGGCAGAAGAATGATTTTAAATGCTTACAAACCTGAAAAAAGTCAGTCAAACATATGGACATAGCCTATATGCAAAATTATTTTTATAGATGTTTGCATATCTCCATATCATAAGCCATGTATTTTTTTTTTTTCTTTACTACCTGCTGTTTGTTGGGCTGGGAACATCTTAAATATATCTTCATCATGGCAGGTTGTAGTTCCTGCATCAGCAGAAGCATCAACCCGCCCACGCTCTGAGGTCCAATTGCAAGTTTAAATAACCCCCATCTTGGAGCAAGACCTAAAGTCTTCAGAACAAATGCAACCAGCTGGTATTTTGGGGGTGAGGGTGGGAGTATGTTTTCCTTCGGGTCACAACTTAATTGTCACTATTTGAGATTCGGGAGAGAGAGATCAGTTATGGCTTTCTTGTTATTAAGACACAGGCATGATAAAACACCTTAATCTCTCTCAGGATGTAGCTATTATTTTTTTTAAAATGTAACTTCTTAAGATCTCCAGTTGTTGAAAACCTACTGGTGAATTACTGAAGCACAGAGGGCTGCTGGGATTAAAAAAGACATACAATGAGTCAGAAAGCAGCCTTTTCCATTTCATCAAAGATTTGCAGAAGTGCAGATATATTTAGTAAAGATTTTTTTATGGCTTCATGACCCGAAACACTGAGAATTTTTAATCTATTAAACGATTCAAGAAGCCAAATTCATTACTGAGGTAACTACATCAGAGGGGGGAAAAAAAAAACAACTATATCTTATTAGTCAAGCCTTTCTTACTATTATATAATCAGATTTTTTACATATCAGTTCTATGCATTGCATGCTAATGTATAACATTTTCAGATGGGCCAAGTTTCAGATTATTAAGCAAATAAAAATTTCCAAAAACACCATATGCTTAATTTTCCTGCAGGATACAACAGTTAAAACCTCTAACCCACAGGCTAAAGGCAGCTTCAAAGCAGTTCAGCAATAGGTTTTCTAGAGGGCAACCTTACTGCTTAGTTATACTTACACTACTAAAAATTTAGAGCAATCCCTTCTTAATCATGCCTGCTACTGCAGTAAAGAGTTTTGTTTTCCTTTTCTTTTGCTTTTTTAGGAGGTGGATCCATATTTTTTTTAAACACATAACTGCGTTTGTTCCACATTCATTAACACATCTGAAAAGTTATTGATAACTCACGGCTCGGCGAATGCGGGGCCTTTCTGACACTCCCTTGCAGATTGATGTAGGCAGGCAAAGATACATTGAACCTTTATAAATAAAACAAGGGGCCAGATTGTTCAGTTTGTATAGAAACATAGACTCTGCCAGCAATTTTAATACATCATCTAGAAATACATGTTGACCGTAAAGATTCTTCTATATAAAGACACATGAACAAAATCAAGAAAAGTATTTTAAAAAAATACTAATAGCACTAACCTATCAGGAGTCAAGGAGTTATCAAGACCAGAAAATTGCTGAAAGAATCATGATTCCTGAGGTAAAGTTGGCATTTTCGCAGACGTTACCTCAACATCTAGATGTCACTCTTTCCACACCTCTACCACATCTAGGAACTGATGCTATGGCTGCAATACAGTCTTTTTTCATCTAAGTGGCTTGCATGATAATCACAATTACCAAACTGAGATAACACAACACAGGAGGAGGGGGAAAAAAAAAAAAAAAGTAGCAGAAACTGATGAATGACAGCCTCAAGAACACGTTCCACATTTACATTTTAAACATTTATTCTTTCCACACTGTGCCTTTGATCTAGTATTTAAGAGACTTTCAGAAAGGCTCCCATACACAGAATATTCAGATATTTAGCTTTTCCCTCCTATGAAAAGCTGTTTCAGGTGTCTGCATTTCTTTTTAATCCGCTGTTTCAGAAGGAAAGGTTTATCAAAAAGCGTCATATACTATATCCTAAAAATGATGGAATTTTTTGTCCCTCTGGCAGCCTCCCCCGAGTCTGACAGCTTCAGAAGAAATGCTTTTATTTCTTGATGAATTTTGTGAGCTCCAATACTCATAAATAGTACAGACCTCTTGGCAAAGATGCATTCCGCTGCTGACCTACAGATGAATCATCTTGAATCAACTACCTGAAGGGAGGTTGTAGTCAGGTGGGGGTCGGGCTCTTCTCCCAGGCAACCAGTGACAGGAGGAGAGGGCATGGCCTGAAGCTGTGCCAGGGGAGGTTTAGGTTGGATATCAGGAAGCACTTACTGACAGAGAGTGTAATCAGGCATTGGAATGGACTGCCCAGGGAGATGGTGGAGTCACCGTCCCTGGATACGTTTAAAGAAAGGCTGGATGTGGCACTTAGTGCCATGGTCTAGCTGATGTGGTGGTGTTAGGTCATAGGCTGGACATGATGATCTCAGAGGGCTTTTCCAGCCTCAGTAACTCTACTCAAAAAAAAATTTTAAAAAATTATCCACAGATAAAGAGTCTATTTAAAGAGGAAAAAAGAGTGCTTGAGTAACCAAAACACAACTGGAGGCAATGCCACATCTCTCCAGGGAAATATCGAGCACTCATTCACCAAGACAATGTTTGCAACAAGCACCATGTTGCAGCATGCAACAATAAGAAATCTGGAGTGAAAATTGATTCAAAACTTTATTCTTGTCATAAATAGCCCAACACAATTTTTAAAACCCCTGAAGCAGTACTGCCTTGAAGCCAGGCTTCTAATTAGCCACGCAAAATTGAAATATGCAGCTGTTAAAACACTGAGTATAAAAATAAGAATCATCTTCTACTTGCACATGCATTTCTCTCTCATTTATGAGATACTCTATTTCTGAATTCCTAGTTCACTAAAGAGCTGTCGCTACTATAACTGAGGGGAAAATACTGAAGTCTCATTATTATCTGGTACATTTCAATTTACAAGTGTAAATTATTAAAAAACACACAAAAAAGACAGCTTGGGTCATCATGCTATCACAAGAATTACCTCATTCTAAACTATGTAACATCATGTAACAAATCATTTCTGCATGATTTAAAGGTGCTTAGGTTACATCTGTCATGTAATCATGAATTGCCACTATGTTTTGAGGGAAACCAGGATTTAAAAGACTAACGTATACTGTCTTGGAATAAGCAGGACACAGGCACTCGAAGGGCTTCTTTTATTTAAGAAGCAATAGAATGCAATACTACAAGTTACAAAAGTTTGACAAGCTCTATTATAATCATAGACTGTTTGCGTTGGGAGGTACCTTAAAGATCATCCAGTTCCAACCTCCCTGCCAAGGGCAGGGACACCTCCCACTAGACCAGGCTGCTCAAAGCCCCATCCAACCTGGTTTTGAACACATCCAGTGATAGAACATCCACAGCTTCCCTGGGTAACCTGTTCCACTATCTCCCCACCTTCAGAGTGAAGAACTCCTTCCTAATTTCTAAACTAAACCTAAGCTCTTCCAATTTGAAACCATTACCTCTCATCCTATCACTACAAGCTCTTGTAAAAAGTCCCTGCCCAGCTTCAGATACTGGAAGGCCTATGGGTGCCCAAGAAACATTTCTAACCACTGAAATTTTACTCAATTACCATCCATCTGAACAGAATGGCATCATTTTAAGGCTGCATCACTGAAGTAGTTAAATTATTTTAGGAAGTCATCACAAACATTTACTCCAAAACC
>WUAM01000071.1:29247416-29267552 GCA_024336885.1 Actenoides hombroni
AAATACACTCCAAAACCAAATACACTCCAAAACCAAATACACTCCAAAACCAAATACACTCCAAAACCAAATACACTCCAAAACCAAATACACTAATTAAAAAAACCCCACACACCACATAATGTGACACCAAGCTTTGTCTTCCTATGTTTCTTGGGACATCATACGTGTACTATGAAGAAATTCACCCACGTAGCTTAGTGAAAACTGTAGCAGAGACAAAACTAACTCCGGCTTCAGTAAATCTTATTACCAGTTATACTTCTTTATTTTGCTTCCTAAAAAAAAAAAATCTGACTCCATTCATTATGCAATAAGTTAATTAGCCAACATTTGGAGCAGACATTTATTACTATTAGCATTCTAAGACAGATTTTAAAACAAATTGACAAACAAAAGACCAAAATGGGGCACCATCTAAAGCATACCACCAGTGACTTTGACTGTATATCAGCAAGGATGTTATTTAAACCAAACTCTTCCTTATACTCTTCAAGAGTGGATAGAAGTAAAAATCTAGAAACAATGAGGAAAGGCAATTAAATGCTGTGATTTGCCTTCTGGTACTAGTTTTGAGAAACATTTAGACAACTAAATAGAATTTCTGTAGTTCACATATTTCAGATGAAGAAAGAACAAGGTCTTAAAGGCTGTACATGAGATTTTGTTCATGATTTTACATGTTTAAGAATCTTACATTCTAGCATCATGAAATGGGAAAAAAAAGAAATAAATCAGGGTTTACTGTACCTATAAATATATGATTCTCTTGGAATCATCCCGGAAATGGTAGTAATATAAGTAATACTATCAGTAATGTAACCAATGATACTACCATTGGTAAAGTAAGTAGAAATAAATGAGCTTCAAGGGTTTTTTTCAAAAGGAAGGACAGAATATACAACAAGTAGACTACACACTAGTGAACTACTGAGAACAATTTAAATAATAACCTCTAAAATGCATTAGTTAGGTAAAGAATTCGTTAGTAAGGTCAGAAAATACTATCATTTGATTTGATATTCACAATAGGATAGTTTACCAATTCGACTATTTCTGTATGCAAAAGTATGTCCATATAGCATTCAATAAATGTATTAACACTACCATCTTTGGATAGTTTTGCTTCCATGATGAACTACAATCTGTACTGAGTCTAATCTCAATTAGAAAATCACTTTGTTCAACACTGGCCACGAATTCCAACTGTCATTGTTTTACTTGTGACAAAATTAAAAAGCCCTCCAACAGAAATCACTTCCCTGTGAGGAACTAGCAAACTAGAACCACTTTACTCCCTTCAGCTGGCAAAAGAAGATAGCTTAAACTTCTGTACTGTGTTCTGCAGGTCTGTTTTCTACGTCATGATTCACTCCAGGAAGACCTTTCTCAATACATTTGCCAAGTCTTAGCTGATTGCACTGAAGGGTAAGGATCCTTAAAATATTTATTAATTTTTTTTGAGATCATTCAACTAATTTTTTATCCAATGTATACCATGTGATTTTGTTTGAGACAAATTCATACCTCCTCCCTTTTCCTTGATCCCTAAGTTTTGCTCTTTCCTAGAAATGACTTCTGATTTGCCCTGCACTCTCATGACTAGATTCATTAATAAAGCTAGATGCACTTGTCAGTAAAACCAACTGATTCCATCAGTTACATTCATTAGTCTTGCCATTCTAACAAGTTTATATTTTACTGGGACAACCTATTCTCCTGAGCTAGCCTTCTCCCACTGTTTTCACCATGTTTCTCCATTTAAAATAAGCATCTCCAGTTAAGAATATATGCTGATAGTTTTTTGAGAGAGGTTTTTTTCAGGCACTTAATTTTTCAATGTTCTTGAAGTCCTCTTTAGGCAGGCCATGTAATTAATTAACATGCAGTACAATTTCTGCAGACTAAATATTGATCTTGATCGTGAACCACTATAAACACTCTGTTAATACATATAAATTATCAAATTCATTAGGAGATTATATAATTCGATGCAAATACCACTGGTTTCACTTATGTAAATAGTTCCACTGATGTCAACAGAATTTTGAGAACAGGATTTGATTGTGTTGACCAGAACTGAAAGATTTCCATACCTTGAGGGGTGTGGGAAATGGTTCTAGGTAATATACAAAGCCCTGAAACAATTCTATCTTATATCAGAATCTTCCAAATATCTACAAAACCCCTAAGAAACTTCTTCCCTAAATTATTAATCTGTGTTTATGACATCAGTTCTGATATAACACTTTATTTTAAAGACACTGTCTACAACCACTTGAAATCTGTTGTGCACAAAGCTGCAGTTGAGCAGAATTTCCAGGAATATTTTGAATGAAAATACGTGAACATATCCAGGTATTGCTGGCACACCTGTATGGTGAGAGACAAGAAACAAAGCAAATTTCATATATCTGACAAGGTGCAAGAGGAGCAGTTAGTGGCCTGCTGCTTCCCATAGTGTCCTCTTCACCACCAGCTGCAGCTGCTTGGCAGTGACACTGCTTCATATATAGTCCAGCTGACTATATTTGGTCATGTTGTAGATGTTTAACTGCTACTTAAAAAACATCTAGTGTTGTTTCTTTTAAAATGAGGTTATATGTCAAGAAGCCAATTAGGACCAACTATTTAGAGACTATTAGTTCCTGGAGCTTCTACCCTGTATCTGTCTCCACTATTGAACCACCTCTCCTCCTTTCTTTTTTTTTTTTTTCCTTTCTTTTCTTTTAAATGCAGTGTGTGCCTAAAGCTAGCTGGGGCTTTTGAAAACTTGCAGCAGTGAAGGGCACAATGTTGGGCAAGATTAAGAGTTACAAAGGAACGGGAAAATCTATAATTTGCAGACATCTAAACCCTGCTGTTATAGTAAGCCTTGGTCAAAGAAAGAAGTATTTCTCTTAGTGTATGCTCTGTGTGACATCAGAAACATCACGTAATCTTTCTGTTTGGAGAAATTATGAAGAAAGATTTAAGTTTTTTAAAAAAAAGAAATCCCAACCCGGTCCTGTCAATCATACAGTTAGAGTCTAGTATAAAAAAACCCAACCCAAACAACAACAACACCACCGCACCACTGAACAAAACAAAACACCTCTGAAAAAGACTACCAACACAGAAACATTTCAGAATGAAAATTAAAGAGGCATGCATTTTTAAGGTACCTGAATTACTGAGAGCAGGAAGAGCTTTCAGGAACTGAACTTTGACCAGCACTTCTGAGATTAGTAGTCCTGTAGGACCTAACAGCTTCTTTAACCAAAACCAGTTTCTTGGCACCCTCTAGAGGTTTTGCTCCCATGGAGAAACAACTTGGAAGATCAAGAATTATAACTACTGTAAAAATTGGAAGAGTTTATGATCCAGAACTCAAGCCAGTTTTGTGCGGACTGGTACAAAAATGCTTATGAAAGAATGCAAACCCAGTACATCAGAGGGTCAGTTCTGGTTTCAGTCTGCATAATCACATTGCTCATCTCATTCAATTATCCCAGGACTTCTGCATTTGTGGGAATAAAAAATTAGAACTGTATGTCACAACTAATACTCCACTGTTAAAAAGACAGAAATCTACGTTTCCACCACAGAAGTCTCGTTCTTTATAAAATTTAATGTTTCACTCAGTTTATGAGAAAATAAACCAAACTCAAAGACAGTTAGTAAAATAACAGCTGATCCATCTATGCAGCATTGTAGAACAATATACCAAACCTTTAGTGTCACATGGAATTTTTTATAGTGTAGAATTCAAATTCTATTCACAATCTCTGAATAAAAGCAGTATTAGTCATCCAATTTTGCCCAGCCACTTCTCCCTTCCCACAAAACTCTCCGTACAAAATATGAAGGAAAAAGGACTCTGTTATAAAACTTCCTTCTGTCTTTTTGATCAACTTGGGGTTAGGATGCAACTACCTATATTATATAATGAGGAACTGCCTGTTCAGATCACACTAGGTCATGATCTCCACATCTAGGACAAATGTGCTTTATCATTAAGCATTCATTTTCTGTTATCACCACCTTATAACAGAAAATACAGGCTGTTCCAAGCAGTTGTGCACATTTCAGCAACTTCCTCGAGACAAAGCAGAAAACAAGAGCTCCTTTTACATGCTTAACTATGAAAGGAAAACAATAAAAAATAAAATAAAAAATAACCCCAAATCTGAATATTAAAGAGGCATTTCCTGTCATCGATATCACAGACATGTAAATTCCAGCTGTGAAGTCTTTATTTTTAAGATAGTTTGAAATTGCAATCCATTAACCCATCGCTTTCCAACCCAGAGGCCACCAGTCTTTTGCTGCAAATGTCTCTCCTAGATTTTGCTGAGAAAGCAAATTAAAAAAAACCACAGATCGGGGTGTCCAGGGTATCCCAGGAGCAACAGAAAAAGGGGAGTACACTACACACACTTCTCCAGTTCCAGTCCAGAATAAATTGAGACACGCACATCGCTTTATTCAAAGTAGACTGCCACAGCAGTGAATGGTGAAGTGAAATGAAATGAAGACCAATTGCTAACAAAATCATATTCCGTCTGCTTAGAAGCAAACTGTAATGAGACTCTTGAAATACTCTGATGATGGCTCCTCAGGGATCCAGCTGTAGATGCTGTGAATTCTAAATTTTAGGAGACTAGCTTTTGAATGTAGAAGAGCTGGTCTCAGGTGAGACTGAGTGGGGCTACAGAGACACCCTCACTCTGCAAGCACTTGGGCCCTTCTAGAAACTATACAAAGCTTTGAGCTCCTTTACATCCTGCTATGTCTAAGTTTTCAGGCAGTATCAGAATATTCCTTTGCTATCTGCCCGACAAGAGACTTCTGCACACTGGACAAGCCACAGTAACCAATTCAACTGACACCCTCGGGATGATCAGTGCATCCAATGTTCAGTTTGAAATCACAGACTTCCATTTGCAGAGAAACCAGTAGCCTACTCTGTCAACAGCAAGCGTTAGTGGGAACACATCAAGCCCATACCCAAGACTCTTCCCTAGTCCCAAACAGCTTCCTTCCCAGTTTAAAGATTTGTTCCCCATTCAATGTCAAGTAACAGTTCAAGTGATACTACAGACCACTAATATCCGAATTTGAGACAATGCAGAAAGTCAAAGAAGAGTTGTGAATTATCTAGAGATGCAACAGGACTGTGCACAGCTCTCCAGATGTGGCCTTATCAGTGCTGTGTAGAATGCAAGAGTCACTTTCCTTCATCTCATGATGATGCTTTTCCTAATGCAGCCCAGGAAGCTGCTGGATCTTCTCTGCCATGAAAGCACACTGCTGACTCATACTCAACTTGTTCACCAGGAATGCCAGATCCTTCTCTGCAAAGCTGCTTTTCAGCCAGTTGGCCTCAGCATGTACTGGTGTAAAAGGTTATTCCAACCCAGGTGCAGAACTCGGCATTTTGACTTCATTGAACTTCACAAGGTTCCTGTCAGTTCTTTTCTCCCTCCTATTAGCATTTCTCTGAATGGCAGCACAATCCCCTGGAGCATCAGCCACTCCTCCACGGTTTGTAATATCGGCAAACTTGCTGAATGTTCCTCCATCCCATCACCTAGATTACAAAGATTTTAAGCAACACAGGACACAGTATTGACGCCTGGGGTATGCCATTAGTGCTTGGCCTTGAGACGGACTTCATGCTGCTCACCACAACCCTTTGAGCCAAGCAGTCAGCCAGTTTTCAGCTCACATCATTATCCGTTTATCAAATCCGTACTTCAAGAGCTTGTCTGTGAGTGTGTTGTGGGAGACTGTCAAAAGTCTCCTATAAATTCATACCAAATGACACTCTCCCTTCATCCACCATAGTCATCTCATTGTAAACTATGTCTTTTTCATAAATTGATGATGACTTCTCCCAGTCACCTTGTCCTTCACATGTTCAGAAATTATTTCCAGGAGGATTTCCTCCACCACCTTCCCAGGGACTGAGAATGAGGCTGACTGGCCTGTAGTTCCCTAGATCATCCTTCTTGAAGATAGGAATGACATTCATTTTCCTCTAGTCCTCAGGAACCTCCCCCGATTGCCATGAACTTTCAAAGATAATTATTAGAGATTTAAAGTCTCCTGCAACTAGTACAAAAGTAGAATTTTTAAGTAGGTGATGGGCAGATGCAATGATAAAGTGCATCCATACAAACTCCTCCACACTTCAGTGAGCAAAGATGCTGTTGCCTTCAGAGCTAATCCTGAAGCCGCAGACAGCTGTTTATTAGCTTTTGCTCAGTTACATTCTTGCATCTGCAAGAGTCCACACTTACACAAAAGGAAAAACCCCACTGGAACCATCCTGAGACCAGTACTGAGAAGCAACGGAATTTCATGTTACCACTGTCAGGAGGAGCGAGTGAGCTCTGGTTCTCTGTCACTAACAACAGCCTGTGCTCTAACTCTGCAAAAAACAGTACCCAAACCAAGCCAGCTAGTAGCTGAAAAGATAGATAATGAAGCTTAGAGCAAAACTCATGAGAACAGGGGACTGAGTGATGTCAGGGAAGGGTGCTCAACTGTTAAACAGTCTATTGGAAGAAGGAAAAAAAAAAAAAAAAAAAAAAAAAAGAAAAAATGTTTAAAGTCTAACCAGGCTCTGACCACACACAAAAAAAATTCTCTCTACTATGGCAAAAGGAGATCATGTACTCTGCTATATCCATACATACCAGTAAACAAATTTATCTCCTAGAAACTATGGTTTTCAAACTGCAATTTCTCTTCAGATTATATCTGAATACCATTGTCATCCACATTGTATTTACCCTTTTGAGGTATAAGTGATTTGTTAACTACACAAATCTTACTGATTGTGATCTGGCAACATAAAGGAACAACGGATAAGAAAAACAAAGCCATTCTTTGAGTAGCTCTGAGAATGAAAATATACAAAGGTATAATAGTAATTGCCTCGTGTACATGCATTTAGGATAGTGATATTTAGAATAATTAGACAACAGATGTTCTAAAATTCACTGTACATTTCAATTGACCATACTGACAAGGCTGACTACGAGTATAGAAACGGTTAAGGGTGGATAAGGGTTGTAAAAATCAGATTTCTCCAATCAATGAAATTAATTTTGCTCATCAAAGCTCTTTTTCATTATTATTTTAACTGAGTATGTTTTGTAGCAGCAGCAACAAAAGTTACAAGTAATGCTTCCTGGAATTTGTTAATTTTATCAAAGTTTGTTTCAAATTTAATATCGCATTAAATGTATTTTGGATCACGTATTATGTTACTACCTGTAAATTTTTCCAGAAGAATAAATACAATCCATAACATGGCCAAAAACATCTTTATACATTCTTGCACCAAAGTCATTACCTATATTTGTTGAGATATTTTCCTTCATTTTAAGCACGTGAAGCGATAAAGGCAACATCTACCTAATATACAAAGTGCAAAGAAAAGTCTATGGCTACATTCTGATCCACTGACTCAAGGCCCAGGGTGCTCAGTCACCTTAGACCCTTCCCCTTGTTTCCTTTTTGTTTCTTTCGTGTTTTGTTTGTCCTTATAAAAAGAACTTTTAAAAAAAAAAAAAAAAGACACAAAAGACAACTTTTGAGAAATCATCTTAGAAGCTCTGAGATATTTTTAAGACAACCAAAAATTAGAATAATGTTTAATGTTTTGTGAGAGAAAATTGCTGAGAGATTGTCCAAATATTCTAGGACTTACCTACACTATTGTGCTTAAAGGATCTTTAATTACTTGAACATCAATGTGACCCCTATTTAAAAAAGACAACCCGTGGATATGGGAAATTCAAACGTCCGTCCCTCATCTTCCAGCTCTGAGACTGCTGCTTCTTGCTTGAAACAAAACAGGAAATACTCTTAGCACACTATGAAACAACAGCAACAGACTCTTGCTCACAAATGAGTTCAATACCCTTCCTTAATCTGTGTTAATGCAGTAGTATTGATGCTATAGTAAGGGATCAAAAGCAGAGTATTCACTGACACTTTGTCCAACTTCATTATTGTTGTAAAAGCAAGTTCTGGGTTTGTTCTTTAAACTGTTCATGGAGAAGGGACTTAGTACAGGGTTTTTTTCCCCTCTTCCCTTCTTTTTCTCTCTCCAAATGACTCCATTTAAAGGGACAAAAGCCCAGTAATAACATTTTCTGTTTTGGAAAACAGCCTCTTGCATCACATAAAACGTGCTGTTACTTGCTTGGAAAAATGTCACATGAAGTCAAACAAAAGGCAGTTTCATGCCACCAATGCACTGAGAGCAGAATAACAAGAGAGAAGTTTTTGCTTAAGCAACACGGAAAGAGCTACATGTTCTAGGAGACAGAGTACATAAGCAAACAGGATCTTATTTTCATACTTGTAGATGACTTGTTTTCAGCCTCTCTAGGCTTGTTTTCCCTTCAGCAGTTGTGTTACGTAGATTTCTCTACTTTTCAGCACAAGGACCGTCTGTGAGTATGTTTTGGGCACCACCAGTTCAACAGGGTTATGATCTAAGTTCAGCTGCCAAAACACGGATGTAGCACAAAATAAAGAGCCACCAGTATGTCTGATTGCTTAGATGATTGATAAATTAACATTACAGTCTGTTACTCCATCTGCATTCTTGCATATGGTCTTTCCTATATAGGAGTGTTAATGAATCTACAGAACATGATTTTTTCTAAACACACCCTGGGAGGGAGCTGGTTATGTGCTACCCTGCATAGGCAGAGTTCTGAAGCATAGCCTTGACTGTCTTCTTGTGGTTGCTATTGCTTGTAAAAGGTCACAGATTCACTCAGAGGTGATGAGCTCACTCCATATTTCAAGGTGGAAAACACTTGAAATATAATATTTAAATATAACAACAATAATAATAGAATTAAATAATAATAATTAAATAATTAAATATAATATTTAAAAACAGATTCAAGGTCCTGTTGTAACTTAGGTCTGAGTTCCAGTTTCATTATAAAATTAGCCTAGTGGAAATCAGTATCAGTAAGAAACAAATAGACTGCCACTCAAATATTGAAAAGTTTGCTTTCAAGTACAATTACAAGAAAGATTGAAACAGGAGCTGCAAACAGGACGACTGAAGGAGTTTCCTGGGGCTTCCACCACAAGCTAACCTGCATCTAGAGGTAGCAGCTTCAGTCACTTGACAATACCGTTCTGAACCATAAAAATATTTCAGCTATAAAGTAGTATCATAAGCTGTCGAGGGATGCAATACACAGCACATGCCCACTTGCTAACAAGTGACAGCACTCACATCTCATCAGAGAGAAGGAGAGATCCCAGATGTCTAAAATAATGTAAAACAAAACAAAAACCATAACAACCAACCAACAAAAAAAACCAAACTAAAAAACTCCACAAAAAATAAAAACAAAACACACAAAACCAAACCAACCACCACCAACCAAAGCCACACCACCAGAATTCATGAAGCCACAGAGACTTCCCTAATCTTCCATTTAAACCATTAATGACTGTTTCAAGACAACTGAATGAAAGTCTTTACAAAAGAGGAAGTCTGCCTGACAGAAATAAGTAATAAAGAGAGGTTGTACTACTTTATATCTCTGTTATGTTTTGGGTAATATCTGAATGTCTTATTTCAGTACTATTAAAAACTCTGCATATATCTTCAAACTTCAAAAGTTTTGGATGTCTAAATGCTCAAACCTTAACTTGCAAGTCCCTTTTTATTTTTCTTTTCTACATGTATATGAAAAAGGTAAAGATTAAAACATCAGAAACATTAGACAATATTCTCTAAATTCATTCAGCAGGGTAAGTCACCTTTTTGAAGAAGCTCTGCAATGATTCATGTGCAAAGAAGAAAAAGCTTTGTGCTGGCCTCCTTTTCTCTGAGGGTTCCTGTGAAATGCAGATGCATAGCTGTGCTTCAGAAACAGACTTCACATCGAAAACTCAGTATTGTGAAATGAATCACAAGCCTCTAACCCTTCCACATAAACTACTGTAGGTTGCACATTGAAGGGAATGGAATACAAAGCTGAAATTATTTTAGCTATCCTCAAACTCCGCTGAAGTAGTAGAGTTTTTTTTTGGTAGTGATGTTTCTTTAGCTGATCCAAAACCAAATATATGTCTCAACTCATTCCATTCCAACAGGCAATGTTCTTGATGAATTACACAGGCAACCCAAGGTGTTGTAGCTACTACCTACTGCTGAGGACGATTTCCTTCTGAATGGCAGCAGCCACTGGAACTCCACACCACACTGCTATGTGGACCTTTCTACCTTTATATATGTTTCACACCTTGATACCAACCCTGCTATGTCTGTCTCTCTTATACCATCTACTTAATTTCATTGTACCAAAACTGTTATTCACTACTGTAGTCTTTCACAGTAAGAAGACAAATATTTTTGCTTTAAAAAAAAAAAAAGATAATGAATTTCATCTAACCTTAGCTTCAGGTGGCTACTACGCTTGCTAGCAATAAGGGAAATTTAGAGAGTTCAAATTCTCAGTTTTATTTTACAGCTTTTATTCAAATAACAATATCCCACCTATCAGTATGCGCATTCAACAAACACACAGAGGAGTGTGTGTTTCTAAATGCGTTCTCAGTATCCAAAGCTTGTACTTCTATCCTCAGATGAATAGAGATTTTAAACCTAAAGTCCAATAGCTTATTTCAGGCCTGAAGACTAAATCACGTTGTTAAAATATCCAATAAACTCATTAACCCTATTTTCAGTGTGAACACCAATACAGCTGCTTTGTAGGGTGATAGCATCCTAAGGTGTAAAACTCAGCGACCAGAACATAATTTTGCTGGATAGATAGATAAAAATTAAAGACAAGTAGAACCAAAAAGAGCAGAAGCTTAACATCACCTTGAATGTGTGCGGAGGAGGAAACCTGGCATGTACTCCGCTAGAAAAAACCAGGAGACTGTATATAGCAAGGATTCACCTGAATCCTTGTAGTTCACTATGTAGGACTAACACATGTCAGAAAGTGGTTCAACAGGTAGAACAGTTAGGGAAATACTTTCAACTTTGTAACCTCAAGAGCGATCACAATTTTCCTCCCCATTCTCCCTCTTATTTCAGTTTTAGGTACTGCTTCATTTTTCCATGTATCCCATTCCTTGTGGCCAGCTCAGCTTTTCCATACCAACCACTCACACTCTTTTGTTAAGCAAAAATATGACTATACTGCATAGCACTCCAATATTGTTTAGACATATCTAAATAAAACCATATGACAAAAAAAAAAAATTTAAAAAAATCTTCATTTTTGGCCACCTGCCAATACTATGTAGCTAATAAAGCAAAAGTAGAATCAAAAGACCATAGCTTTATTTAAAAAAAGTATTTGAAAGACATGGATATTTAAATGTTATGATGAGAATATTAAGTCCTTCCAAAACCAGGAGTCCTTGCTTCTTTATTACACTCCTGGTATGCTACTGGAGGCGTGCTAAATACATTAGGAAGAAGTGAATTTGAAAATGGCAAAGGTGGGAAAAATAATTGCTTCAGTCCTAAGAACATTTATTTCCATAAACTTAGTTACTTGTTTTAGAGGTCTATAGGACTTTGTAGAAAGGATTATTATCATTTACTGACAAGCATAATATGGTAGCAGTTAAACAAACCTTATACTTCCAGAACCATACTGTCCTACAGGTCAGGGAGGATATGTCTGTAAAACAAGTTAGCTAAACAAACTAACATTACAATTTTTTCTTTCTCTCTCTAATGCCATCACCCCATCTGAAACTCATATATGGATCAAATCTGGAAAATCATCATTTAACCCAGTATGGTAAAAAAATATGAGTTCTATAGTATAAAACTTATAAACTATTTCTGGGATTACTTATCCTGACTGTTCTATGATAACACTGGAATATCATTAATTTTCTTTAAAAGCAAACAAACAAATGCCACAACCACCAAAAAAAACCAAACACAAAAAAAAAATGACAACAAAATCCAACTAATAAACCAACCCCAAACAAAAAAACCCACAACTGTGTCACTGCAAACATGATTGTGGAATTATTGAAAAGTCAATTGAAAGAAGGTTGAATAAAGAGGAAAAAAAATACTTTTATTAAGGTATATCTTGTAAAACACAGGTCTCCTGTTGAATCAGTTGGTTTTGTTACCAAATTCAGAGTAAAACTGTGGTTTGCCTAGGGGAGAACACAAAATAATACTGTTTTTGAGGTTGATGTAAAAGTTATGTAACATACAGTCAAGATAGGAATTTTAACATTTGACAGGGGTGCAACTAATTCCATATCTGCTTATAGCATACAAGTAGAATATATGCATGTACACATTCCTTAAACTTCTTCAAACTGTGTTTTGCTTATTTTATCTGCACAAGACATCCTGATAGAACTGACATCCTTTTGTAAATAAACCACTCCTACTAATGTGTTTCTAAAAGTATTTGCTAGAAATCAGCAGACTGGTTCAACTACCTATGTTAAAAGATTAAATTAGCATCTTTTTTATTCATTGACAATGCAGTAATTGCACCTTCCAGCCTGTCTTCACATTCCTCCCTCAGCCTATTTTGTTGGTTTGCTATTTACAGTATCTCAGATCTCTTTCTCTTCTTCGGACACTAGATACACAAAAGCAATTTATATTGCAGAGTCTTTGGCTCCTTGACAAACATCATTGCTCTAAGTCTATCTGTCAATAGATCACCAGCAATCTGTCATTTGGGGACCTGAAATATTGCCATCACCACTGATCAAAAGCCAAGCAGCTCCTCACTGGATATTTTTAGAGGGGAGACCATGCTGAGAGAGTCTAAGGCAGAGCGATCCATCAGCAGTGTCAGTCTGAGGACTCCAGTGGGCAGAGCAACGTTGTACAGGAAACCCCAACTCCTCCTTGCTGGCCACTTCTGTTTTGAGAAAATACATATAGGGATTTCACACACAAACAGGAAAATCAGGTTCTTTGAAGTGGATTTGCCCAGCAGGCTCTCCAATAAAATGACACCAGCATGTTCAGGAGGCCTGACAGAGATGTCAGATCTCAAAAATCCAACATGTCCCAAAGTCCTAAAAGTAGGTTAATTTTAAGTGGCATTTAGCTGGCATTAAGTGTCAGATATAACATACTCCTCAAATACTGATGTTGCATTTGATAAAATAATTTTCAAATATCTTATTTTTTAAATCAAACTAAGTTGATTTACTTACTCTAGCTGTGAAAAGTTTAAGCCATTCTAAGCTAAACTGAAGGCATAAAAGGTAATCAAAGTTTAGTATTTTTTTTCTACTACTCAAAAATAGGTGTCTGCTCAGTTTAAGTTTTTATACTAATACACATGAAATAGAATAAATTTTTATTACTTGCTAACAAATATTCACTTCTCTTCAAGAAGACTGAGAGAGGAAGACAGCAGACAAATACATGCTCTGTACCTCCTAGACATAGAGGCAGAAAAGTAAGAATTACAAAGCTGATTAACCTTGACTACCTTTAATTAAAAGGTATTAACAGAGAGGGAATATATAAGACAACTGATCAAAATTCAAAAAGGCAAAGAAGAGATGTACAGCTTACATTTTACACCATCCCTTAGCATTTCATTCACATCAAGTAATTGCTGCACAAACCTACGCTACATAAGGTGACACAGAATATAAGGAAATGTTTATTCCTATTTGAAATGAGGAGTATTATCCATCCTTTGAGTGCTCATTATGCCAATCAGCATTGAGAATTAACAGCTCTGGATCCCACTGGAGATACTCAGAGGCTAACGAACTTCCCTAATTTGACCAGAAATGCATGCTTTGGAATTTGTTTTTTCTTGAAAACACATATTAAAAAGACCTATTTATTAAACAGCTGTTTAACAGACTAGTGCATTAGGCTTCTCACATATACCATAGCTTCTCTTCAATTCTGTTTCAATTTATATGAAATATATTTTTTGGTATCATGTCTCTCCTTCTAATACCACTTCTTAAAACTTGTGATTCTAAATTTCCCCTTTGATTAGGAAAGCGTGCTTCTAATTAAGCTCAACCTGCCCTTCTTCTTTGAAGAGATTAAAGTCAGAGTCCTCCAAGACCCTTGAGGCTTTGAACAATACTTTTCTTGCTCCTGGTAAAGACAATAGGAGTCAGAAGTGGAAGGTAAGTGCAATAAGTTGCCAAGCTTGTCAGCAACACTTTTAACCAAAAGTACTTACTTGTGAACATATGAAATCTTTAAGGGACCACCATATTTATACAGGAGAAAAAAAGAAATGGTGTTGCACATCTCATATACACCCAACTATAGGATGCTGGAAGTCATCAGTAAAACAAAAGCATGTGTAGTAGTTAATCCCTAACGAGGTCTGTGCCAGATTACAAACACTATTTTTCCCAGAGTGAAGCAAACTTTACCTTCTGAAAATCATGAAGGCACAGCTGAGAGACATTTGGGAATTAACTTGGTGATCCCTAAGCAGGACTTCCAACCCTGTTACTCAAAATCCTTCTGTTGGACATTAATGCTATGAACATATTTCAGTGACAGATAGAAAGAAAACAGAAGCCAACTGTCTTCTGTTTTAATTGTACTAACAATTTTGAGGATGCATTAGGCCTTCTAAATTATTGACACTTAGAAAGAAGAGATGTAGTATCACGCTGCCGAGCTTTCCCCTGTCTCACCAGATGACATACATCAGCACTGCAGTGGAAAACCACGTATAAAGTCACATTATTCTTGTAACTCAAGCTTAAAAACCATTTGCAGTACGAACAGCAAGAATTATGCGATTCATCAATTACTGTCAACCTCCTTCATTAAATCACAAACTTTTCCAAAATACCCAAAGCCTTTTTTTTTTTCCTTTGTTCTCTTCGCTGCGTTTCTAAGCACGCGAGGTCAGCCGAGGTTAGGCACTGAACCACTGCTTCAGGTTACCATCGTGTGGTGATCAAGGAGACAGGTACTTCATCAGAAATATTCAGCAAGTGTCAAATATGACTAATCATTCTGTTAAAATTTGCCAAGATGCTCAAGGACTGACCGAGATTTTGATTTCTAAGAATTCAGTAGATTACCCACTCTCTATCCAGCCTCTACACCGTTATGGAGCCCAACTCCCACTGTCTTTGAGACTTCAGCTTCTAGAGTGCACAGAATCTCACTTTCAGAGGTAGCACGCCATTCACAAATGAGATGGTGCCATTAAGCATGTTGAAAAGCTGTCCCGAAGTTGAGTTATTGTAAGAAATAAAAGCGAGAAAGAGACGGTGTTAAGAATGCGTTCAGGTACCTGATTTTTCAAAGAACTCAATTTCTCTAAAAATTCTGTCCTACAAGAGGACAACAAGGTTTGCCCAGACAGGCTTTCCATGTCTAACCTTGAGCCACTTCCACTGCTGAAAACCTTTAAGCTGATGTTTCCTTCGATAAGTGTCCTCTGACCTAGGCTTCTGCCTTCTCACTCTGCTTTTCACTGAAGATGAACCTCCATATCCAATGCCATGCCATTTTGCATTAAATAAATAAATAAATAAATAAATAAGAGCTTTTGCCTTCCCACGTGCCAAACAGGTAAAGCAACAGGCAGCCTCTTGGCAAGAATAACAATTATTTTTGAAGAAGTAAATTTTCCTGATACGACGACAACAACCTGCTTTCGAAGAAAACCGGTTACTCCACAGCCAAGTACAACATTAGGAGAAAACACCAGAATGCCAGGACTTGAGTCATAGAATCATGTATGTCATCTGCAGAGAAGTTAGACTCTTCACTCAGCAACATCTAAAATAATCTAAAATATTTAAAAGAAACACACACCTGTACATCTGCTAGCATGCCAGAAATACACACACTCCTGAGTTTCAGTGTTTTAGAGGAAAACTATAAACAAAAATTGTGAAGTTCACATGTTCTGTTTTCAACATTCAGTGCACAATTTCTTGCATTTCAGATGTCCAGCTTCGTAAAATTGCAGAAGTACTCTCTTGGGAAGCAGGAATTATAATACATTCCTTGAAATTCATTCTCTGGTGCCTTGAGTTACCTTTGAGACCCTTGCCACTCATCCTTCCAAACTTGCTGCTTGTGATGAAACATACATATCTTTACAGGATGCAGATCATGAGTTCTAGTAATCCTAGTGGTGCTAAGAGATATAGCAACTTTCTACCACCACATCAAAACTTATTTCTAAGTATTCCCCCAAACATCTTAGTAATTTAAAAGAAATTAGCCTGATATAATTGAATATTTAAGAGTTAAGCCTCATCCAGTGGGGTTAAAACAATTAAGACTCCCATCAGAATCCCTATTTGTGCTACTTGCCTAATTTTATTTGGCTCCCTTCAAAAAATCAGTTTTAAAGGGATATTTTTATGTTACTTAATTGAACAGTAATTGACTGAGTTAGGACAGAAGAATGCACCTATGGCTGAAAAAAAGACTACGTTTATGTTGCACTAAGCAAACAAATTTAAGTTTTACCGTCAGTTTCCAAAAGTAATTTTCTTGACCAAAAGGAAACGGTTGCACTGTGAAGTTTTTTAGGAGGTGAAGAAATCAATTGCAAATCTGGCAACAACCACAACAACAAACATAGAAGAAACGGGGGGGAGGGAAAAAGCAAAATCTTCCCCTAGAGAACCTTTCATGAAAAGCCCCTTTGGCTATCAGATGTTCTTGATTTTGGCTGTTACTACTCAAAGCAGACTCCGTGTATTTGTGGCTTCTCAAAATGAATGAAAACAAGTGGAAAACGTTAGTTTGTTATACAGAAGAATTATGAATTGAAAAAAGTTACCACCTTTTTGGTAGGTATGAGAAGAGCAAGGTTCCAAAGTTTCATTAGCAGCCTGGGTTTTTTTGTGTGTTGTTGTTTTTTTTCCCCAGAAACTTCAATAAAATTGGCAGTAGCCAAAAGGACAGGATAGTACATACTCTTCCATGCTTTATGTCTCTTGAAGTTATTGCTTATTACTGTAATTGAATTTTGTACTGTAGAACAGGCAGATTAAGAGCCAGTAGGATGCACTAGACATTAGCATGCCAAGAGCAATTTAAACAAATATTAAATCCTTGCTCTCACAGATAATGAGATGTTTCTCCGTTTCTTAGTTTTACACTAAACTGGCAACTAACTAACGCAAGAAAAAAAAAATCTATTAACACAGCTATCAGTTTAGATATAAACAGATACCATACTTCCTTTTATTTAACTTACAATTTTGTCCAGCATACTGGCAGAGAATCTGGTCAGGCAATCTGCTTTTACAACCCATTCATGACACCAGATTAGCACATCCCAAAGGGATAGAAGAAATTGTTTCAGTGTGTCATGCTGCATTCAGACCTCTTTCCAAGTGAGTCTAACTACAGAAGACCCAGTAGCCAAAGGGATCTGTGGTTCTGCAGTGCATGAGCAGAGAGGATTGCATACCTGTCCTGCATGGAACTTCCTACTGACCTATGAGAATAATTTTTCTCATCATGCCCCCATGGAAAACAAAAACAAGAGAAAAAAGGTCAGAAAATAATGTCTTTGTAGGTGTAGGTGCAATGATGTTTGCCATGAAAAAAAACCAAACCAACTTCTTATTTAAAAGCAGATGTGTTTTAGTCCTTTTTGAGAGTTCATTCTGTCATTTGAAAAATAAATGCACTATATGTAAAAATGCTGCCTCCATTAAGATTTATTGCTTACTTGTATGTTATTAATAATCAGACTACTGAATTTAATATTGTGCGGTTAAATAAGCATCCAAAACTCATCCTGTAATATGATCTGAGACCTTCAAAGGGGAGAAACAATCAATTTCATTTTTGTCAAACCTCATCTGTAATTTGAAATATCAAAAATCTTTGTGACTTACAAGTGCAGTCAATAAGCATCAAAACCACAGGTCCTTATTTAAGTAAAGAGTACTGTAATAATGTATTTTCCTTATCCTGCTGATACTCTGAAAAAACAGTTGCTTAGGGGAATTGTTGAAATGAATATATGAAACTCTGACAAAGATATGCTGGGATTTCCACAAGTGATAGGCTCTAAAAATCATACCACACTGAACCATGAAATAGAAAATGTATCTAAAATTTAGTGCAAAATTTAACACGAGTTCTGCTGATTCTGCTATCTTCTCCATTTACATGCCAATCTACAGCCCTACCTAAAAATGCATTTCTTAAAACCCTTAAAATAAGCTGCTCCAGCACTTGCTTTGTAGCTTATGTTGATTTTACACATGTATTGAGAAAGAAATACTTAACAGCAAAACACAGCCATTAAATTGATACCATCCCTCAGCAAAGGCAAATTACGCAAATCAAAATTATGCAAACACCTTTTTTTTTTTCCAGTCACTACTATTCCTATTTTGTGCAGCTTTCTGTCAGAGTTCAGTATACGAGGATGAAATGATTTTCGTAACAGTATTTAAAAAGCACAGCAAAACTCACAAGCTTGTGTCACTGATGGGGTTATTTATTGTTTTTAGCATATATTAAGGTACCTGCCAAACAGAACTTGAGCACAATAGCTGGAGTTCCCTCCCAAAAGCATCTTTCTTGCAATCCACACAAAGTCATGCAACTGGCATTCAGAAATAAATACCTTGCTTGCTCCCAGCAGTTGTGAGGGGTATTTCCTTTCGTACGTATACACAGCACAGCCTACTACTTTTTTTTTCCCAAGCCTCTCTTATATAACAGACTGCAAAAACCATCTCTGAACAACGTGATCAAGATGCGATCTCCTGTTTCGGTACTACCACATTCAACATAATCACATTCAACGCAGTCCCAAGTCATTAATCAGCTTCTTACTAATGAGGATGATCTATCACAAGTTCCCCATAGTTCCGCAGGATTCAGACTGATAGTCAAGGTTCCCAAAGGGTCAAGTCATTCACAGATTGAAGAGAGACAGCTTCACCAACTCGGCTCAGAATTAGTCTTACAAGGGGTCTGGGTTATCATGGAATGTCCGAGTTTTGCTTATTAGGTGGTTTGTGTTTAGGGCTGGGGCTCCTCCTCAGCTAACCCATGTGAAGGTACATAGGCTCACCAAAGCCCCGAAGGCATTGAAGTCTCAGATGCCCGTAAGTAGGATAAGCAGCAGCCTTCACTGGAGACCTGCACCTAACTCCCTCCTGCCATGTCATTTCTACACTGACCAGCTAACGAGGCTGATTGAAAAACATCAACCCAGCCCACGTGAGTTAGATAATCAGTTCATCTGTTTCAGACAGGATGAATACATCCTTAAATACAGGATGACAAGAACATTTTTTCCCTCTCTTGATTTTGCAAAAGCCCCCAACAGACTTACATAAACTCCATATAAATCTGGGTAGTCCTCTCGCTGTCTTGAGGTATGTAAGTCTCACCATACCCTAGGGAGGGGTCTGCTGGGAACCACAGCTCAGGCCAATGTCCTGTTTTCACTGCATGTACAGACTACCCCTGCAGATTGCGCAAATAAAGCTCCAATGTGAAGTTTTTACTTTATCTTGTTAGTGCCAATAAAAAGGCATACACGTTTTAAGGGGCACGAATATCAGTTACCACAGGAAATAAAGTCAACAGCTGGGTGTTTAATAAATGGGCCTATTTTCTGCAAGTTTGGGGTATTTTTCTATCACGCATAGGGTCAATCACGACCCCCCGAATCTGAACAAAGCACACACTAACACTTCAAAGTATGAGCAAGAAAATGCCTCTGCACTAGATGCAGTATTCCAGCCTTCCGTGTATTTGCGCCTCCAGTTCCTCCAGGGGAAAATTAACACGGTTTCTAAAATGATCCCCTCTTCGGGGGGGTTCGTATTTTTCTCCCAGACCCCCAGCCAGATGAATTTGTTCATTACATGAACCTCCTGCGCTGCTGCACCTCCTCTGTGGCGACTTGATTCAGCTGAAGCTACGCTTTGACCGATCGATGCGAGCACATTACACATCAGAACGAGAGTAAGGTAAGGGTAAAGGAAAGAAAAGCATCTTTCCTTTCAGCCATTAAATATAGATCAACGGAACATCGCAGCGCGCACCGCGGCTCCGCTCCCCCATCCCCCTCCGCCCGCTCCTCGAGCGCAGGATTTCGCAGACGATGGCTTCAAAGGAAGAACCCCCCCTCCCCGCCGCGCACACGC
>WUAM01000071.1:29268993-29297289 GCA_024336885.1 Actenoides hombroni
TGGTGGACTGTAAGGCATAATTATGTCAATAAAACATAAGGCAGCCCCCCCGGCAGCGACAGCGGCTTGGGTGACAGAAACTTGAGCAGCCAAAACGGTAAAAGCAACAGGGAAAGAAGAGCTCGTTCCCCTGCTCCCTTCTCCCTCGGTTCTCTCTCCCCATCCTTGGGAAACCTAGGTGGAAAAATCTACCGTGTTTCACAGACTTCGTGCGAGCCGAGAGGGTGAGGAATATGGAAGTCGTGTTTACTCCTATGCACGCTTAACCCTTTTTCGCTGCGAAACTTGCGTAAAACGCAATTACAGCACTCACCTGGAAGTTGCCATTCCATCGGTCCTCCCAACTTGCCGCGCGGAGTTTCCGGGATCGGAGTTAAAACACCGGGTTTTTCTGTTGCCTGGGGTTAATTACGGCTAATTCACGCTCGCAGCGCTCTGGGTACCAGCGTGGCGATCAGGAAAGCCATCCACCCGGCTGAGACGTCAGGGCAACGCCTACAAGTCGGTTACTTCTCCCGCCTGAACTCCGCGGCCCCCACACGGCACCTGCTCGGCAGGGACCGAACCGGCGGCTCCGCCGGGCGTGAGGGGCGGCTGGCGGCTCCCGCGGCAAGCGGCGCGGCCCAGCCCGGCCGTCGGTGCTGTCATCCTCTCTGGTAGGCTCACCGCGTCCGTTCCGCTACCGAACCCGCCGCGTCGTTGGCTGAATCGATCATAGCAGGCGCTTTATTAGCGGCTGTGGGCTTGAAAGATGTATCTGCGGGCGGATTTAGCCGACTCCGTAGCGAGAAGAGCCGCCGCCGCCGCGGTCGGGTTGCAGAGCGACTCGCTGCTGCCACCTTTCGCTGGGCGTGTTCGAGCCTTTCCCGAACACTCCTGTGAGCAGGAACTTCACCCAGTAAGGGTTGAGGTGGTTGCCTCTCCTTTCCTTTCACGAGGACCAGAGACTACGTCCTCCCTTCGCTTGCTCATGCTGTGTCCAGCGCCGGAAAGGCTTGTTTTCTGCACGGGGAATCTCTATTTGTTTTATTTCCCTGTCTTTATTTCCTCGTCTTCATTTTACCTTTGCTGTTTACCCGGGGAAGGATCAAATGCAGAATTTTCTGTGAGCTTCCTTGAGGCCAGCTCATTTATCAGCTGTCTTTAGCCTCACAATAAGCACACCTGCTTTCACCTACTCAAAGATTACTATAGGAAGAGAAAATTAGTATTCAGAGGAGCCTACTTAAACGACTCAAGAAGCCATGACAGTAAATAGTTAAACAAATCTGTAGCAATTAAGAGTTTGTCCATCTCAATCTTTCCTCATCTAATGAAAGAAGAAAGGTTGATTCCCCTGTCTGTGTCCAAACTTGTAACAGCAGCAACAGGCCTGCCCAAGCTGTCTGAAGCTGCAAACATTGGCAGCTGGAGGTATAAAAACTGCCTCCATCGCACCCTAGCTCACTGCTGGATGATCAGGGCCCTTTCCCTGGAAGCAGACTGGTCTTCCAGTCTGAAACTCTTAATCAGACATGTGACTTGTCTCGCTCATTTCTTGACAAACCTGCTAACTTCCAAAGTGTTGCAGAGTAAGGAGAGACCCAGCAGCAGCTATGCTTTCACATAGGCAGAGAAAAGAAAAAAAAAGCAGCTCATCATCTGCACCTGGAGGAAGGACATAATGTCTGTTAAGTGCAGGACACTGGGGTTGTGATTGCCAGCCTGAGATGGGCACCTGATTCTGGACCGAAAGTAGTGCAGATGCCTGGAGTCACTATCTTATTGTTAAACCTCAAGATGCACTTGATCATAAAATTACTGGGTGTCAGAGCATCCTAGATCCACTGTAGCATCATGTGATCCACCTTCTGTAGCCTAACCTCTTCTCAGAAAGGTCTTTCTGTTGATAAAAGGGGAGGAGACACAAGGGTTAGACACAGACTGTGTCCTCCTTTTCTTCTCTCTGAAATACAGCCTCATAATAGGGGTATTTCATGGCCCTGAGAACTGTACACGTAAGCAGAGTGTGTTAGGGAAGGATGCACCTAAGACACCCCATTGTCCCCACACTGTAAAGGTTACCCAGGTACCTAGACCGATGTAGAAGTACTAGTCTGGAAGCTGTTGGCCTGGAAGTTAAATATAGTTGTAATAAAGATACATAGCAACGAGGGCCCGCTGTAGGGAAACCAAGGGCTGGAGGCAGAAGGAGTTTGAAGGAATCTGAGATATTTCTGAAGACATCTGCTTTTCTCTCACCAGATTTCCTCCTTTCCCATGACTTATCTTACATGACAGGGCATTCAACTTAAGACTTTGAGAGATTCACACAGCCACTCCTTCTTCTACTGTTTATCTCCCCTGATTCTCCCTGCATTGCCTTTCCAACATACCCTGACATTAGGGGAGGTCACAGGAGGGGCCAGGCCTGAGCCCTGTTTATGGATATGGAGAAGGAGTTGGACAAGGAAACTAAAGTAGATCTCCAGAAATGGCTTTTTGCTCCTGTTATCACGCAGGAAGAGCAAGGGGACGTAGGCAGGGGTACAAAGGTAAGAAGGAGCGTGACCAACTTCTGGAAGGGGTTGCCCCCTCTGTAGTTGGTATTGTCTGCCTGCTTATTTCTCAGAGACTAAGCTTCTCGTTCTAACAAACCAAAAGCATAGATAGGTGGATGCTGCTCACTTTTTTGGTCAGTCCCAGCCTTCTCAGAGATAGACAGTCTATTATCTTAGGCTTAACTGAGCTGTGCCTGGGAGTGGTGTATCTACCTTAATCCTAGGTTAATTTCCCTGAGGGTTTGTTTGGTTTGGGTTTTTTTTTGTTGTTCAAAAAAGATGGAAAAAGGAAATTATTATAATAATGCAAATATTTTCAAGCACAGGAGCTGCATAAGCATCTTTGCCGTTTATATTTGGCTGTAATGTTTACAAAGGTTCTTGAGGCCTTAAGTTTCTATTTGGTCAAAATAATGACCAATGTAAAAATATTAGAAAATAGAAAAGGTAGTAACATGACTAGACTTAAATCCAGTAATAGAATTTTCAGATACTTTCTCTTCTAAATGACTGAATTATAAAGAACAAGAACAACAAATTGTTTAAGCTTAGGCTCAAGAGTTTCATGTTACTACAGGTAGTTGCCAGTGATCCTTTTCTCATCCTGATAACTAGAAATATAAGTTTTTCTTGGAGGAAAGTTTCATATTGTGGTAAAGGATGAAGTTATCAGGGGAGTAGCACAGGGATACACCCATTGGTCAGCAGTTAGACAAGGCATCTAAACTAGGATACCTAGGCATCAGTGCTAGTTTTGTCTACATGGCCTGTCTCAACAGAAACCATATTTAATCTTGGTTCATTCCTTCTTGGAACGGAGCCTGGGGTATTTTGTGATTTGGGGTTTTTTTTTACAAAAATGAAAGTATTTCTTTGCTGGTTTGACTTCTTTACTTTTAGATCATGTTTAAAATTAAATGTATACTATGTATACTTCATATGAAGATTGCTGAGGTCTTGTGTCATGGTCCAGCACCCTCCTTTGTCACACTGAGGTCAATGGAAACTAAGAATGTAACTGAAGTAAAACTAGGTCTGTGAAACAGATTGGCATTTCAGGTAATCTTTAGCAAGGCTGGAATAAAATCAGGAAAACAGTTTTTTTCCCTTTTTAGTAAACCGAAAAATCAGCTAAGAGTAATTAGTTCTTCAAGTTCAGAGAAATACCTTAAAGAAGTTATCGCAGTTACTGTCTTACTTTCTAGGAATTATGTAAAGGTGGAATTATTAAAAGAAGCTGACAACATCAATTGAACTGTATTTCAGATAAGGAAGAGCATGTCTCTTGAGACACACGCTAGGGTGTCTTAATGAAACCAAAGTGGGAGTAAATGTAAATGACTGGTTCCAATTTCTTCTCTCTTAATTTCCTACAATGCTATCTTTAATAAGTCACATCAACATTGAAATATATTAATATTACTTGTGTTTTCCATTTTTCCTATATTGTTATACAATATTCTAGAGAGCATTGCTTACCAAAGAGCAAAATACGTTTAAATCCTGGGATGAGGATGGATTTCTAGGCAACAAAAATAAAATGACAAGAGAAAGTTTTCGTGTTTCTGTTTGCATAAACTTATGTCCTGATCTCACAGAAATATGTATTTAGTAGTAGTCTCTTAAAGAAATATAAGATATCTTCTATTCTGAGACACAGCTGTTTTTGACTCAGTCTGGTTATGAGTAAATTACTGTTGAAGTGCTAAGCAATAGGAGGATACAATTGAATTTGTAGTACCTGCAGATTTTGTAGATGAAGCTGTATTCGCACTGGGAGAATTGGATTGTAGGTACTGAAGACAACTTTCAGCTCCTTGGGACTTGACTGGGATTTTCTTCTTTCCAGCTTCATCCATAGATAATCAGATAGGCAGTTATGAACAAAATCTCTCTGAAACAACTGGGTTAAAGTCTTCTGGGGACATGCTCGACTTTAAAAAAATAATTTTAAGCACTGTTATTTAGCTAACAGCTGCCAGCAGTTTCCTAAACATTTTGCCATTTTCATCATTTCAGATTTTTACAAAAAATTATATAAAAAGGTAAAAATTCCATTGAATTCAGTTGTCTGTCTCAGTCACAAACAATCAGCAGTGGTATTCAAGGTGTAGTAAGGAGACCGCATTATTTAATAATAACATTTTATCTAAGTGTTCCTGATTAGTGAGCTGGTTGACATTTTACTGAACTCCAACGAAAAACATAATGAAAATACAAAGGGGGAGAGAGAGAATGTGGCTGATTATTCCTATCAATTAAACACATCTGAATTAAAGAGGGTTTGATTTTGTTATATGGGGGGTGTTGATTTTTATTTTATTTTATTTTTATTTTTTGGTATGTTGTCTTTCAGAAGATGGAAGGCCAGAAGTTGAAACAAAATTCAGTGTAATGTAACAAATGTTCTTTCCAGCACCCAGTAAGAGAAACTTTTCTGTTATAGATCCATATCCTGTATATGCATGGGCTATACAAAGAGCTCAATGTTCTGAAACATTTTCTAAACCCTAATTCCACGTGAGAAAGTAATCTCAACTTATCTTCATGTGACCCAGACTTAGAAACTGTGTGATGTCAACTCAGCTGAAAATTGCAGTCTAGTTTTAATAGTTTAAAACATGTTTATGCCTATAAGCACCAATTGAAATGCCAAGCCATTTTCAAAATGTATCCCTTAATACCTTTAGAGCTGCAAAAGTATTTAAGGTGTAACACCTACAAAACTGTATCATACCTTTTGGATTCTCTTCCCTTTCTACAGTACTTTTAAACACTGTGACACTGTGAATTGAATAAGTCAATCTCAACAATAAAATGACTGTCTTGGAAAAGACCAAGTAGAAACCTTGCCACAGATTCAGAAAATTATGCTGTTTGAGTAACAGTTAGTGTAATGTCGTTATACTGATTATCCTTTTATGTAATCCAATTACGTATTTTTCCACAGTGTGCAAGACTATTAGAGTTCAGGGAACCAGAAGATTCAGCATCTAGTCAGACCTCAGTAAAGACAGAGATATTACTTACCCTGAAAGTGAAGTGAATGACTTGGCATATCTTGCAATTATGGAGAGTGGGCTCATTTTCTAATATTTTCTCTATTATATTTAGTCAGTAGCGGGGAAGATGCAGCTAAATTTACTTGTCTGTTAAATCCATGAACATCACACTCCAAAAGTCACATGCTTCTGCTTTTTCCATCCAGCATGGCTTTAAATTCCTGGAGATTGATGATTTGTTTTTCCAGTGCTCAGAAGACTATAGTGTTTTATCTGACACCTATTTACATCCTTTTTCTCTATTTCATCTGGTAGTTACAATAACAACTGTTGTGAAAACCCAAACCACTGAAGTTCCATGGGTATACAACAGACAGCCAGGACTCCTTGCAAGAATTTTCCTGCACATCAGAGGTTTTTCGTAGTCTTCTTATGTGGCAGGTACATTAATGTTTTAGTGTACAGGAGGATGCTTTGTAATATTCCTTGCATCCATACCTGGAGTTTCTCAAGTATGCTCCTGGTGCATTCAAAGTGGTTCCCCCACCAGTGGCACCAAGTCTGAAGTCACATAATGGGTGCTGTGTAGAGAGCACTGTTTGTAACATAGACCCAAGGTCCTCCAGCATGCCCTGTATGTACTGAGACACAGCTACTACTCTGAACTTTAGAGCTGATATAGTTGTATGGATAGTCCTGTAACCTTAATAGATGTCAGCAAAATGAACCCCATTTTCCCCCTCTTTGCTCTACCCCGGTGAGTAATGTATCATAGAATACCAGGTTGGAAGGGACTCAAGGATCACATCTCCTGTTGGAACAAGGACATTTCAGCCTAGTGGGCCAAGAACCAAAACTATTCCACTTTCTTTATTTTCTCAGCTGAACTCTTCTGTACTTCATAGTTGTGAAGCAGATGCCTGACTGTCTCATGCTTTGACCTGATTATTCCCTCTGTCAGACCACAGAATTAGTTTGTCTCAAAAAATGTTGGACTGTATCAGATCACCTGGTTCATGCATGTTAACCAGTCTTACCACTTCTTCCTACGGGCTGTCTTAGGTAATTGATATCTCTATTCCTATACAAGATTTGTATTCGAGAGATGTGTTTGTTATTATCCCATAGAGTTTTCAGTAGTAATCTTACTTGTATGAACTAAATTCTTTACAAAGAATAATTTTCATCAATGAATGAAAGTCAATTCCTGCAGTTTAAATGGCTGTTCACCGAAGAGCAGTATGGATGAGTGTGAAATGGCTTGGGACAGTGCTGAATATTTCTCATGAAAGTTTTCAACATCACCTTTTTCTACCCAGGAAATTAGATTTTCACAGTGATGGTGTAAAAATGGAAATAATGAAAATATTAGTGAAACAACCTTTAAACAAGAAGTTGTCCGGCATGGTACCTTTGTCAAAGACTATCCCTATGCTTCTATGTTCTTTGTGATAGTTTTCAGCATGGTTTTTAAATGCGTCAAGAAAATATGTTAAGCACAAGGAGCAGGATGTGTTTTCCCTCACTTCCTCTTCTACTCTTGCTCTTTTGGTTTCAGGGTAACAGCTGTTGAAGAAAAACTTGCATTTCTTATCCTATGCTTTTTCAGCAGAAAAAGGAACTGCTTATTTTCATCCAATCCTGTTATTTAAATCTCTGTATTACTGCACACCTGACCTCCCTTGTGTTATTTTTAACTTAGTGGAAAACAGAAAGATATGGGGTTTTTTCAGCACCACCTGCTTAAATTATAAAGGAAAATACAACTGAGTTTAATGTTTTCTTACCTGTCATACAAGAGAAAAAAAAAAAAAAAAGAAGTAATTGTAATTACTATCTGTAAAGTAGCACAAAGTACTATGAGGGAAGTAAGAAGATGTTTCTAAATCCCAATGTAATGATTTTAAGGGTTTTTACTGAGGTCTCATTAAAAATGTATTTATATTAAATTTATTTAGTCAGTAATTTTGGCTGGATTTTGGAATTTCCACAACTTCTGCTGTGGACAGACACTATGAGAACAACTGTAGGTGTTCAAAAGTAGCATAGTTCATCCCAGCATCAGTCCTTTTGGAGACATGTGAAAAGTGTAGCTTTGATAAACTCAACAGCAAGAGTACTTCTAAAGTGGTAAAACCTTTTGACTGAGTTACAAAAAAATCTTTGACATTTCCCATGTTAACTGTGCCCCTAAAATAAGTTACTATTGCCACATACAGAGCTCAGATGGCAAATCTTTTCCTTTTTTACTCTAGGATATCAGTTTAGAAAATTGTATTAGATTCAGTGACCTTTGGTTATGTTTATGTTATTTTGTGATGCCTTTTTTCAGCTGTTATAAAGCAGCAGAGAATAGTAATGCTTTTGGAAGTTTGACCATATTCTGTAGAAAAACACTGGTGAGCAACTATCCATCTCTGGATCCTTTTTTCCTGTTGTTTATTCCAGTGAGTGGTTGAAAAGGTGGTCACCAGTTTAACCTAATGCAGCATCAAGTAATTGTGTGACACAGGATAGACTCTGATATTCATACCCTTGATAGGAATTTTAAGTTTGGAATGGAGTTTCATTTTGTAGATATGGATCTCTCTTTATGGTAAAAAAAAAAAAAAAAAGCCACAAGACCAAAATATGAGGCTTCTGGTCTTGATGCCATGTCATTTTAGTAGTCCATAGTCACTTAAAAAAAATACTTTTAAACATCTACAGTGTTTGTTTTCATGCACAGAGCTGAAAAGAAAGAATAATGCCCCTTTATAGAATGCAATGTGTGTTTACAAGTACCTAAATGGTGAGCATTAATTTGGACAATATGTAAATTTTATTTTTCAGTTAGGCTTTATGTGTAGAAGTAATGCTCAGTGTATTAGGGTGAAGAAAAATACTTTGATATGTAAAGGATATTTCATTAGTGATTGTTTAGTGACTTGTTCTTCAGGTATAATATTGCATTAGTCTATTATAAGAAATGTGATCTGAAACTTTAACATGTCTATTAACAATCTCAAGATTATTACAGTGATAGAGATAACAGACCATTTGTATGTTCCTTTTTATATATAGATGATGCAGTCATTAGAACAAGTAATTCAGGGGTAGGATACTCTTACAGGTCTGCACTGAGTCAGGACATAGAATCATACAATCATTCCGACCTTTAAGATCATCACATCCAACCATTAACCCAGCACTGCCAGGTCACCACTAAACCATGTCTCTAAGCACCACATCTACACATCTTTTAAATACCTCGAGGGATGATGACTCCACCACTTCCCTGAGCAGCCTGTTCCAATGCTTGACAACCTTTTCAGTGAAGACATTTTCCCAAAGACCTTAACTTCCATGCAACTGGTTTCTACTTTTTCACTTATAACATGGGGATATCAGACATAATAATTGACTAGACTGAGGTCTGTGGATGAGAGATGACCTTGGATGAGAGATACTCCAGAGCAGACAAGTGCAAACAGCCACCACAAGAGAAACTTCAGTGAAAGACAGACCGCACAGCTATGGATCTTAGGCTGATAGGCTTCTCTTCTTCCACTGTTTTGTCAGGTGGTCTCAGATTTCACTCCTAGGAGTAATTGGCAAAGAAGCATTATGTTAGTGGAAGGGGTGAAGTTGCCAACTATATACTGCAAATTTCTGTATTTTGTTGTGGAGAATGGCCAAAACTACATACTTCTACCCATTACAGTAACAGTCCTGGCTACTCTTTCAGACCAGTGCAAACAGTGGAGCTTCATTAGCTTTCCAAAACACTGGGAAAGGCTCTTTCACTTACTGTATCACAGGTACCCTCTTTGCTCTTGATTTCCTGTCTCTGTAGATCTATCATCACTTGATTTCTTTTTGCTGCTATTGCCTACCATAGCCAGCTCTGCCATCCTTCAAATTTATTTCCTTTATGCTACGGAGTTCTGTATAGACCTGCGGCTACTTTCAGGTCAAATTTCATTTCCAGAACCCTATTGACTCTAAAGCTGTACTCCTTTATCCCAAGAGACTATAGGAACTCTCATTCTTAGGGACCCTATTTTCCTTCTTTGTCCATCATCACATCACAGCAGATTTAGGATACTATGCCTACTTATTTGATGATACATTTAGACTTAGTTCTCTGCTTCCCCATTGTCTGTACCTAATCTTTAGGGCTATAAAATCCACTGGAGTGTAAAACCCAAGAGATTTCTCCTACCCAGTCTGTTTTCTGGTGTCCTGTTAGTAGGATCAATTGTTAGCAAGACTTAGCATCTATTCCCAATAGACACATAGGCACAGTACAGAGGGCCACACAGATGGACATAGTGTGCAAGTGCACACCCACATAAACACCAACAATACTCACACAAAAATTAACAACACAGCGCAGTTCTATTCGCCCACTCAGATGATCAGTTTACTACTGGACACCTTCATTCTTTACTCACAGTCACTCTTACATTCACAGGTCCCTAGATCAGACGGGTCTGCCCATGACCCATATCGAAACACATGGCCCTACTTACCCCATCTCTGGGTCTGACCTCATATCTTTCCAGATTCTGGTGTCTTCCAACTTGCCAGTTAGTCCAGCTTGTAGCATGTTAGTGAGTCATCTCCACATACCTCCACAGAGAAAGCAAGGTCACACAGAAAAGAGTGCAGAACAGGGCTGAAGAAGATAGGGCAGACTGCAGTGCTCAGGTGTGGAACTCAGCTAGACAAGGGTATTGACCCTTTCCCTGCCTTGCTGTCATTTCCTGAAACATCCAGTAAAAAGTTTCACTTTTTCCTGTAAGGCCCTAAAAACCTCTGAAATTAAGTTTTCTTTCTCCTGTGAGACCCGTGATACCCTTGTTCCCTTTCTGCACCTCTTTTTATCAGTTACAAAAACCTCTCCAAGGCCTTGAGTGATTAATTCAGTTGTGTTCCCTCAATCTGTGACCTGAGATGTGGTTTTTTGATACTGCCTCTGTTATCTCTTGTTCCTTAGGGTCTGTGTATCTAGGTGGGGTTTCTTAATTTTTCTGTCTCTTCCTTTTGTTTTTCAACAATATTCTCCAGAAATGTCCTTACATTACAAGTACCTACATATCCTTTACATTTCACACAGCTGCCACATATCCTTACAATACTTAAGAATATTCCACCATGGCTGAGCAACTAGAGCTCACTTGCTGAAGAAAACTTACCTACAACCAAAAAATAAAGCAAATCCTCTCTGTTAGTCACTTATTAACAAGATTCTTATGACAATAGCACCCAGTGCTCTTCTAAGCAATACAGTGAGCTTTTTGCAGACTCTGAAGAGAGCAACAGCTACAGAAAATAACTGATTTTTACACGATATTTTACTGGTAGAAGAAATACACTGATGGTAAAAGAAAAAACACCTCTGGTAACGACAAATAAGCAGCCACTTGGATTATATCATATTTTAACATGAAGACTCAAGAACTACTCCAGTCCTATGGGTTTTTAAAATAGCCAGTAGTCTTCAGATCTTTTTTTTGGTCTCAATTTTGGATGATTAAAAAAATGTTACCTGCTGTAGAAAGTCTGTCAAGAGATTCCATAGACTCCAACCCCTTCCTAAAGGCACTTTACCCTTCCCTGTTGTGTTTCTGTGTGACACAAACTAGACCTGTTCCCTCACCTTGAGGCAATCAGAATTTTGAATGAACTATGTATTTGAAGGATATCTTCAATGTAGAGTTCAAAGTAGTCAAAGAATGGGGAGGTGGTGTCTAAAGCCATTTTGCCCTTTCCAAGAATTACATCACAAAAGCACAAACTTTCCTAGATATAGGAAAATACCTGGATGAATAAAAATGGTTTCTGAATGGAATGGCACAGTTTTACAGTCTATGAACCTTAAAAACTCCTGTGGATAGGAGCACTTGCATCTTACACAGCACAACACAGAAAACAAGAACATCTATTCCTAGAAATTGGTGATGATTTCATTCATTGCAGATTTCTAAAAGTCTACAGGTTAAAGGAACTTCCCTCTAAGGCCCACCCCACATGCTGAGACAGACAGCAAATCTAGAGGTCAAGGTATCTACCAGCTCTACTTCAGCTCCATGGTGAAAAACCCAGAGAAGGAACAGTTGCTTCTGGAGGCAATGTTTTAAATGGTATGTATCTCTTGCTCGGGTTCAAAAGCCTAATAAAAAAAGGTTAAACAATAGTTTTGTGGCATTATTTTTCCATAGAGTAGATCTCTTCCTTTTTTCCAAGTGTATCTAAAGGCATTAAATATCCCAAATTAGATCTTACGCTGCCTAAAGTATTCAGTATACACAGCTGATACTAAATTTTATCCTCCTTTCCTGGGATATGGAGAACAGGATTAGATAATAGGTGCACAATGTGGACACATGGATGGCTTGGAAATGGGCTGTCTCTCAGAGTAAGCTTTTTATGCTCACATTGTTTATCTCTTACCATAGGACTGGTTTCTTACAGGCTGCTTTTCACCTTTTACCTTCACAGCTGCACACTGAAATTCTCGCTGCTGAATTCCTTGTTTTGTCAGATCATTTCTGCAATTTGTCAAAGTAATTTTGAATACTAATGTTGTGTTTCAACATACTTGCAGCCTCACCTGGTTTTCCATCATTCATGCATTTATAATAAGTTTGTTTTTTACTTTAGTATCAAATTCATTAATGACAAGATTTAAGTAAAAACAGATTCTGAGCAGACCTCTTCTACTGTAGGCGGCAATTCATTGATAGCTACCCTTCTGATTACAGTTTTCCCCAAGATTTACACCCACACTGTAGCAGATTTTGATTGCAGATCACCCTGCAATACATTTTATCTAGATCATGTGTCCCTAACCTGCTTATCAGAGTATCATGCGGGACGTCATTGGAAGTTCTGTTAGTGTCATGATATGAAACATGTTTCTATGTTCCTGTGTTTCCATTCTATCCACAAGTCTCATTACCCCACGGCAGAACAAAATTATATTGATTTGACACATTTAATTTTTTACAAATCCACATTAGCTGCTATTAATCCTGTAAGCTTTCAGTCTCTGCTTATGAATGGTTTAGTTACTTGTATCAAGGTTACTCAGGGTCCACAATGAACCTGAAAAATCCGTAAAATCCCCATGAAATCGTCCAGCTTGCTTCCTTTTACCATTCTTGGGGTTAGTCTGCATTTAGGCTGTCTCCTGTCTCTATGAATTTTCAGAAATAACAGCTAGTGAATGGGTTTATTTCAGCCAGCTCCATAAATATTTTAGAATTAAATTTAACTGGGCCATCTGATTTCCCGTTACCTTACCTAAATATATTCATACCTGGTTTTCCCTTGCTCTAGTCTGAGATCTTACCCGCTGGTGTGAAGTAATCAACCGTGGAAGCCAGCGCTGACAGACAGAGGATTTCAGGGAGGTACGGTTCAAAAAGGGCACAAAATATGTGGGTTTTCTTAGCTGTTAGTAGTTTCCTGCTTTGTTGGGTAATGAGCCAGGATTTTTTTTCTGCTCTTCTGATAGCATGCTGTGCATTTGTTACTGTGATACGTCTTGTTGGTTTCATGGGGATTTTGCCTTGGTCCTTTGTTTCCACATGCTTGCCTATGTTATTTTGTATCCATCTTTAGCAATATGATTTAGTCTTCACTTCCTGAATTCTTCTTTTCATTATTCAATTCATTATTTAAATCAACCTCTTCTTATCCTTCCTCTTTGTTGCACTATATGATTGTGTGACACTATGACTGTGGCTTAAATGTCACACGTAACATGGCATTCTTTCAGAATAGGTGATGCCTACATAGAAGTAGACAAGATGGATACAGATTTAACAGAGGGAGATTTATAGCTGATAAAATACAGAGTTAGGTCTTTCTAAATCAGCTGTACATCTTGTATACATAGCATGCAAAGTCATTGGAATTGTTGGAGTTTATCGATTAAATATTATAAAGATTAATACAATAACCTTGTCTAGGAGGGCCTTTTTGGTCTCTCACCTCTTTTTATACAGTCTGTTTTACAACCCTACATCTAGCTTATTAACACTGTTTTGCAAACACTGCTCCTACTAGTCAATTATACTAGCTAATATTTGACAAGACTTAGAAACACCTTACAGATTACCAGCTGAGTCAGTACATGAGCAGGAATTTACAGACACAAACAATGCTGGCATTTCCATTAATAAGGGTTTCTGACTGGTTTTGTTTTGATTGCTGACACACACGTGCCCATAAGCGGGACGCTTCAACTCGCTGTGGCTTGAAGGTTGACTCAGTCTGGCAAATGATGCATCTACAGCAGATCAGCTGCTCCCTCATTAAAAGCTGTCACTGCAGCCTCTAAGAATTATTTTAATTAACATTGCAGAATTCAGTGCTGCTGGACAAGGGTGGGTCCCCTTATGCTGAAAGCATTACATAGCCTTAGTGTTTACATAATAAATGACAGCTGGCAAGGCACAATATTTTGGTATTTTGTAATTAATAGTCTTTTCTACTAACTTTGGAGAAGAGCTGACCATTTGCTCTACATAAAAGAAAAAAATTTTAAAAAATCTAACACATAATATGCAAGGAAAATGAAAGATCTGAAGTTCACACTCATACATGCAAACAGCAAGCAATGAAGGAATGTCTGCATTACACACCTCAGACTGTGAAATATTGCCACATTTCTTCTGAGAAGAAGGACTTTTGAGGGTCCATCTGACCTCCCATTCTTCAACGGTTTGTTCAGGAGAATTCCTCAAAACTCCTTGTCCTGAGATTCACAGTGAAATGCCCATAGCACTACAGCACCTGCTTGTAGCCAACAGGTTTTTTCTGTATCTTTAGTCTCAAGACCTTTTATAGCTTTCTTTTTCTACTGGATTAATCTCTGTTGTGCCTGATTCAGAAGTGTAGTTGCTCTTGTGAAGAGGAATTCCCTCCAGGAGATCTTACCATTGCACAAAACAGCTCTATCAAACTCCAGCCTCTACTTCATGAAGCTTTCCCCATGCCAAAAGTCACAAGGAATCTTTATATCACTGCAAGTTGAATGTATACACTGAATATGTATTTCAAATTGACAGAGGTTAGCTTTATAGAGTGTATGTTCCCACAGGCGTTGTCTGAGAGTAAAGTGGGCTAGGTTTAATTCCTAGTGTTTCTTACTCATACACTCAAGGAACATGCAGGGAAAACTAGTATCTAGCTAGTCTGCTCTGCTTTTGGGAGGCACAGCAGAGGTGGTGCTCCAGGCTGTTGTTTGTAGCTGCTACAGTGCCTGCTGCTCTTTCTGCTCTGCCAGAAGCTATCACTACCACAAGGCAGAGGAAAAGGATGGGCCAAGGGAGAGCAGAAATTGTTCATCAGCTTAGCAGGTGTGTGTGCATTTTAGAAACCTCTTCTTTCCTATTGGTGATGAAGGTCTTTTAAAACCATGGAGGCCAAAATAGTTTCTTCCCACCACATGCCCATGCCCATGCCCGTGCCAGCACATGCACATGTACCTACATCTATTGTGACAGAAAGGAAGACACAGGGAAATGTTCACTACTGTGGCAAAGGGCTTTCTCCTGTTATTTCAATGGCAAGATAGGAATGTGGAAATCCTTTACTCCACACCTATGCATGAAAGAGGAAGGAGGGAGTTGGTTCTAAAAATACGACTCAGTTATATACATTAAAAGTTCCTGAATCTCCCCTCAAAGGTCCTAGAAAGTACATCTTCTCCTCCACTTTTGGAGCCAGGGCTGCCTGGTCTCATCTACATGCAGACAGTAACAGTAGCCAGGAAGAAAAGCAGGAAGCAATGAGCAGGGGGCTCAAAGGTGGGGATAGAGCCCCAAAACAACTGAGGAGCGTCCAGCACTCTAAACAACAAGTCAGTGTCCCCCCCAGCTCAGAAACCTCCACCACCCGTGTCACATGTTTGCTCTGTCTGTAACTGGAAGAAGGTAAATAAGCTAGGAGTGGTCAGCAGAGGGGCTGGGGTGGAAAGAGGGGTCATATGTGCTCCGGATATAGTCAAACGGTGGGGAATATGCAGCCTGCACAGGAGCTGCTATCATTACTGCTGTAGAGTTTTTTCCTGTTTTGTCTCCCTGATTTTCAACACAGTGGCAGGACTTGTTTCTGAGAGCATTAGAATAGATATTTTTGTACTGTAAGATACAGTCAGATATCACTTTGGACACCATTTGGCAGCTCCTAGAAAACAATTAAGGTCTTTAAATCTAGACACAAAATGAAGCTAGTATTATTTTCAAGGGGAAAAATGCTGAAAGTTTTTTCATGTTATGTTTGGAAACCATTTTCTTCAGAATGTGACAGTGCTTAATTTTCCTAACATTTTATGTGTGTAACACAAAGGGACAATAAAAAATTGGGAAAGGTAAAAACAATCATAGGTTGTTAGATAGACCATATGGTGAGGGCAGACCTTGACAAACAATAAAGTCATCATTTTCTGGCCTTTAATGTTTATTTGTTTTCCTGGGGTTTTTTTTTGTAATGTGCCCTGTGGCAGCATTATAAATCTTCTTCCTGTCTAATAACTCTTACTACTTCTTTTCTTGCAATTACAAAAGGTGTTTTATGTTTATCAGCCATTCCAGACAACACCGATCCTATCTAACGTATATCTGGAGCAGCAAAAAGATTGCGTATATCAGTGCCTCATGTAGTGTGATACATAAAATCAAACTTTAATAAAGGCTTTTGACAATCTCCATCTGCTTGATCTTCACACCTCTCCCTCTGCTTTTTTAAGAGATGCAGTCTTGAAACATTTCAGCATTTCCTTTAACTCATCTAGTCTGCCAATTTTTTCTGTAGATCAGAAGATCTCAATTTATAAGTTACTTAGTCCTATGACCAGAGCAGAGAACAGTGTTTTAGCTCGGGTCGTGGGTGTTACTTCTTTGCCTCTTGAAAACATACAGAAAATATCTCGGAGCTCTTCTGAATCTGAGCATGTGTTGCTGCAAAAAGTTGACTGCAGGGTCATGGAAAGCCATGGAAAGTGTGATTACATATACTGAGAAGTAGGAGGAAAAAAAGATTGAGAAGCTCTTGAATAGAATATCCAGTTAAAAGGATCCACTCGAGATGAAAATAGAATTATCATATCACTCTTAGAATCATAAAGTATCAGTGAAGTTTTTCTTGATGCAGTTTGTTGAATGTCCATCTCAGCAGCTAAAGCGCAGGAACTGCAGAACTTGATCACAAGACTGAACTCTTTACAAGTGTAACCTTCTCTAACATAAATTAGATCCAGAAAATTTAGAAGTATCTAAATTGTTATTTATGTCCTCATATTTAGACCACTGATGTAGCAACTACATTTCATAATTTTGCTGTCCCCCAGTTCAAAACTACCATCAGAATTTATGAAGTTCAAACTAAAAAAAAAAAGAAAAGAAAAGAAATATGAATCCATAGGATTTTCTTCAGTTCTAGTTCTTGCTTGTCTTTCACAGATTACTTGCTGCTTTTCTGTAAGCACAAGCATTAGGCTACAGTTTCACATCTGCAGTGAATGTAAAGGAAACAGATTTAAGATTCATACTGGAGCAAAAGTATTAAAACTATATATTTTGATGTGTGAGGAAATGGTTCTGCAATTAAACACATCTCAAGAATCTTCATATAAAACAGTGAAATCTTTGAAAAAAATTCAACCCTTACCTTGTTTTTGTTCTTTTTCATATAAAATATTATGTTCTTCCATTTGTTAAAAATATTATTAATCTTGTTTTTGGAAAGATGAAAATACAGTGGAAAAACAATAATTGGAATGTTCATGTTATGTTATTAGTAACAACTTAGTGATATTATGAACTGCCTTAGCCTAGGTCCAACTTCTATTTTTTCATGAAGATGTAATATCACTTCCCACAGAAATGAAAAAATCACTTAAATGATTGTACTCTACTGTGCCTTTTTAGGTACATGTCACAAGGAAAGTTTTCTTGCCAATTTTAACATATATTAACAAGGGGGGGGTGGGGTGTGCACTTTAAGAAGGAATAATGTAAATCTTGGAAAGTGACTCTATCTATAGAATAAATGTATTACGAATTCCTTTTCATGTCACCAAAATGTTTCCTGAATTTTCACAATGTAACACAGCATTTCTTAAGAACATCAAAGCCAAGTACTACCAAAACAAACATCTGTCTGCTGGTATGAATGAAGATCAGGCAGACAATCTAATTTTTATTTTTTTTTCCAACCTTAAGGAAGAACTGCTTTGCTAAAACTGTATCCTATGGTTTTGTCAACAAAACTACTTAACAAACTACTTACCAGTGGACCATAGCTTGATGCTGGTGCAGGAAGCAAGTTTTACTGAAATAGAAACTACAGGCAGCTCTGTAATTCCAAAAATGAGCCCTGCTAAAGTCTCTAGAGATCAAAGAAAAATGATAGGTGTCTAATAGATGATGTTTCTCCCGCCTCACTAGTGTGTTCAACACTGATTCATAAACAAATACGGAGAATAGGACCAAGGTAACCTGCTGATATTTCCTTGGCTGGAAAACTGTCATTGCAGTTCTGCTACAATGATATCCCCTGGAAAATTCCTGAGGAATGTCCTTGATGAAGTAGCTCTGAGGTAATCTTTTTCTGAATCAATCCAGAAGGAAATGTCCACGGAGTTCTCAAAGCAGTTTTACTGAAGTTTTTATCACAGATGTCTCCAATAGATTTAAGGAGATTTTCAACACCTGTTTGGACAAAGCCCGAAGCAATTTGTTCTGTATTGAACACTGACCCTGCTTTGAGAAGGTTAGAAGTAGGCAGTCTCCCAAGGTCCTTTCCTAACTGAATAAATCTTGTCACTCTATGTCCTCAATCTGACTTTTTTTTTAATATTTATTTATAACCAAAAGCCTAAGCAAAAGTGTGATAAAGCATTCCATTACTTACGAATCAAACTTTGGTTTAGGAGCCTGCAGTATTATCTACTTCTGACAGATCAGCATAGTTCAAAAGTGGCTTCTGGACCAGATACGTGTTATGCGATGCTTCTGGCTGACTGTGTCATACCTAGAGAAGAGTGAGTAACAATTGTTCAAACAAATCACTGCCACCTAAACATCCAAATACCTCCACATATATTTGATCTTTCCTTTCTCTGTATAGCAGTTTGTCTCTCTTTTTCATATGATCTACTAAAATGTCTTCTGTTCCCCAACAATGCTTCCATATTTTCTGCTAGGTCAAATTTATTTCCAGGTTATTCTACTTTATGATCATTGAAATTCTTGTATCTTTTAATGACTGAAAAGAAACTGGGTAACTGTTGTTCTATCTTAGAAACCATATTATGTTTAATGTTCTTTAAATTCTATCTTCTCCCATATCTGTTAGGACAAAAAATTTACAGTAAAATTATGGTTGAAAAAAAAGATGGAACCATGTGTTTACTAATTAATGTGTATTAGCACCTTTATGAAACCTTGGATAAGTATATTACTATAGAACCATCATGTGAGTGCAGTGCTGAATCAAAGGCCAGAATTCTTGTGGAAAATCAGTATGTTGTTTCATCTGAATTGAAATATCACCTTAGTTTCCACTTATGTAAACCTCAATGCTCTTTCAAGATTACTTTGCACAACTTTTTTTATTTTTTTTCAGAATATAATGAAAAATTAATTCAAATTGGCTAAACATTGTTAGGAACCAAAACCTAGTTGAAGAACTTCATATACAGGAGATAATGCTCACAACAAACTTGTATAAGAGTGCTTGGTCATACTGTAGAGAATGACTTTTCTTTATTTTCAGTCTACTTAAATCATGTAACTCTGTCTTAAATTGCAAGTATTGGGTACAGAAGAACAACAGGTTGAAGATAATAAACTCACAGCTAATATAAAGCATTTAATAAGTTTAGCTCTTGCAACTAGAGAGTAACATACCTTTTGAACATTAGAGGCTGAAAAAAAAAAAACAACCCAGTGAAATCATTTCAGTTGAACAACTTTCACAACAATGTAAAAATGTTAAGAAATAAATGATTCATGGTCAGTTAGTATTTGCATTTTACAGGAATACATACATTCAGGAATATGAAACCAAACCAAACTGCCTCGTACCATTTATTTCAGAATTCCAGTGTCAGAGCTAGTAAGGAAATACTGCATATCCAGCTTGTAGAAGGGTTCAATAATCAGTAAATATCAGTGCTATTTCACTGTGATGAGTGACAGCTGAACTGGCCAACTGAACCACCCTCAACCATAAAGCAAGTTAGCATAAAGCAGATATATTTTTTTAAATCCTTATTAATATAGGATTTAAGTAGTTGTGTCATCTAAGGAGGAGACAAACCTTTAAGGAGGAGACAAGACTATACTCATATTATAAAAAGAACAGTGTACTAATATAAACTGGTATGTGATACTATACTGGGTGATGTAATAATTACCCAGTGATGTATCTGACTCAAAATTCTTAAGCTTTACCTGCTAAAATATAATAAAATCCTTGAGTTGAATCATATGCCCTGGAATGATTTCTGACTAAAATAAAACATAAGAATAAATGGTTGAATGAGATAAGAATAAACCATTGGCAAGACTGTGTGAAGTGCATGATAATGCAAAAGGCAGATGAAATAACCTGAATCATGTATTCAGTAGGCAGCAGGGAGCTTGTTTTGAGGAAAAGAGATTTGTAAATAATTCATGGACAAATTACCTTAAGCGTTAACAAGACCATATGATTTCAGAATAATTTCACTTTGGGTTGTATTTGTGCTGCAATCCCACTACATATGAAAGGAGAAGTAATTTTTCATGTATCATGGTAACCTCTTACACTGAAAAACTGGGAATCTTTAACCCGTAGAAATTGTTATTCAGACATGATCAGTAAAACTCTCACTGTTTTGCACTATTCATATGAAGGTAAGTATACAATGCACAGTTCTCCATAAACCCCCCACCCATTTACCAAATGAAAATATATTTTAAGCTATGATAGGGATACTTAAAGAGAACATATGTTTCAGTTACATTGCCCGTCAGTAGTCATGGGAGAAGAATACTGTCTGTGGTTCACTGACAGCAAAATATGGTTATTCTGAGCAGCATTCATTGGTCAGCAGCAGCTGTATTCTGACAAGGAAAGCAAAGGCAAAAACTTTTCCAGGAATGGATGAATGTAGATCAGACAACAGCTGCTACAGTGTGAATGGTGTCCTTTGTCTCTGGGATCTTATTTCTCAACCATGTCTCTGCTAGAACCTCAGCCCTTCTGCCACAGCCCACAAATGGTGGTTTCTTCAGTGGCGTGATTTGGAATCACATTGGATTGCTCAGTTATACTTGAGCTTCTACAGAATTGCCTTTATTCCATAAAGATAAATAAGCCTAGTGAATTATCAGTATTCATGGGGAAATTCCATTGTAACTGTGTTAGATGGTAAATAGGTTTCAAGCAGAGGTAACATTTCACAGAAACTTGGAAATACATGTTAAAATAAGAAATAATGATTTTTTTTTAAAAAAGAAAATAATACTCAAACCTGATTACAAAACTGAAAACTATGGCCATAAAGCATCAAATACCTTTTTAAGGTAAGAATCTACTGGCAAAAAATCTAATTCATTGTCATAGGGACATATGTCATAGGGGAAAAAAAAAAGGCTAATACTGTTTTTCAGTTCTTTAAAAGATGGTAGTTATCCTAATTTTTTATTTTTTTTTATTTTTTTTTTAAGGAAACAAACGCATATGTGGAAAGTGAAATCTGGTAACAGTGGAGAAATTTTTATTTAATTTTTTTTCTTCTTTTTGCATGATTTTTAGCATCCAAGGCTGGAGCTCAGTCATGGTAGATTCTATTGCTAAAGTCCTTCCCCCAAATCCTGGAAAGATAATAGAGAAGAAAGGGCTCACATTAATTAGGAAGGGGTTTTTTTGCTAAATTTATGGTGAGTTAATCTGGTAACACCCTTTGGGAGGTCAGTTCAGGGCTCACAAACAAAGGCCAAAGTCTTTGAAGTGAAAAAAGTAGTTATTGGCTTTCCTAATGTATTTTGTGTCTACCTCTTCCTTTCAAATTGCCTTTCTAAAGACCATTAAAAAGGAAGTGATTAAGGGTAGAACAGACTATGTTTCCAACACGTCAGTTTTGGTTCATTCAGTTTCACACTGTTGTTTTTTTTTTACCATAGGTGGTTTCAGTTTAGTGCTTTTATGGTATCCACAGGGTGATACAGTTTTTTGGCCCTTTTCTCTCTCTTTGGTACATTTTCCCCTCAGCTTATGTTATTAACAGTTATCAGAACATTTTATAAACTTTCACTGACTTTGCAGCACTTGAACTCACAACTGGGATAGACCTCATGAGCCTCAGTTATTACAGTCTCCAGAAATAGATCTGTTATTTTCTCAATGTAAGGCTGATTCAACAACAGTTAACAAAATTGAAAAAAAATGAAAGCACTTGCTCCTACATGGCTGGGCTTGACATTTCTAAATAATCTGAGTTTCCCTTGTCATTTCCACCATCGCTCAAAGGTCCAGGCTCTGCTTCAGTCAGGAAATTACTCCATTATGCAGGAGGCTACCTGGAGTGAGGAAGGATCAAATCTACACCAAAAGGAGTTTCTCATAAAAAGTTAAGATTGGTGGTGGTTATCTGTGGTATTACATAAATACAAAACTTAATATTCTATCTTGTAAACCTAAGACGCTATGTTTGCTGATGACTAAACTCTTGAGTTATAAGTGAGATTTTAGTGAAACTCTGAAGTATTGCCTGACAGTGGAAGTTTTCTAGGACTTAGCTAGAAAATGGCCGCATCCATTTTTGAAACAGAACTTATTCAGCAGCATACTCAGCATATTGCTTCTGGAGGGAACCCTAGAGCACAAACAAGTTGTTTAAAAACGGTATTTATTACAGATGGTGTGGGAGTCAGTCTGGGTACAAAAGCCAGAACCTAGCTATTATTTCTCTTGTACTTGATCTTGAAGTCTAGAAAGGAAAAACTTAGAGAAGTCACTTTAAAAGCACAGCAGGAGACTTGCACTGACTAAGGCCTTCTCTGTTAGGTGCATAATTGCATAAACTGTTAATTGAATAAGACAACTAATGACAACAGACTAACAGGAGGTAAGCAGAAGTAAAAAGCAGCTGTTTTTTGGGACTCTGACACATGTAGACCTCATCCCACTCCAAAAGCAACTTCCCATGTTTCCCTCTCTTCACTGTTGAATGCAAGCTCATACCAATTCCTCATAATTATTCCCTGATCTGGCTTGGCTGATTTCTGAGATAAAGAAGACCAGGGTGACAAGGAGAAAGACGACTCCTTCCAGCAGAGAGGAAAAAGAAAATGGAGGCAGACAAGGGCAGGAATATCCCCCAAAAGGTGACTGATGTCAGAGACTGCAAGAGAAACCTGAAAGTTAAATATGTAAAATATAGGGGCCTGTTGCAAACATCAAGAAGATTTTTCTAGTGGTGACTACTGTTAAAGAACTGACAGTCCTGAAACCAAAGAAGAATCAGAGAATGGCAAAATTAATTGCCTGACAGGCAGAATAAGAGAATAAGAAAGGTGGATATAGGATGAAAAAAAGAAAATAAAGGATTCTGATGGAAACAGAGAAAAATGTACTAATTGCTGTTATCTAGGACCAATATTACCACTGAAATGGCTCAAGCATGACTGAGCTAGAAGTTAAAAGCAGTAGAGGACCTGAATGAATGTATTAGTCAAATTAATTTGGGGAGAAGATTGCAAAACATGAGTACCACTGCAACAACTTAAAACTATTCTATAGACTCCAAGAATTTAAATCTGTGGTTCTTCATATTATAAATACTACAAGTGTCTATATTTGTGTTATTAGCAGATTTTTAATTCCTAGATATGGATAGCAGAAAAAAATACTACTTAGAATAGCACTATTATTTTAGTTTGGGATAGCTTAGATATTTTGTCATTAAAGAGTGATACACCAAGACACAAAGCTATTCCAGAAGTCTTATAAATACTAAGTACACAATCCAATACCTTGAGCTTGTTTGGCTTAAATTAAAAATAAGAAAAAACTACCAGGCTGTTAAATAAAGTTTTCTAGTTCCATATCATGGTTTTGAGGTATATAAAGGAATTCAGAGAAGTCAGACTGAAAAGATTCATGTGTCAGTCTCTGGAATGATGTGAAGGAACCATACAGAGTACTTGAAGTTTGTTGCCAAGCACAAGGGAAATTCTGTACAGGAGAGCTCTAGATTTAGCTTGATAACCAGACAGCTGAAAGAGGATACTAAGAAAAAAACTGGAAACCTGTAAGGCTTGAAAAAAGAGAAAGGATTGATCATCAAGGAATCTTATCAAGAAGATCAGAAAGTTCAGAAAGAAGATGATAATTAACTGAAGATGAGTTCATTCTAATCAGAGATGAAGAGGTCAGAATAACTACGTGTGTGGCTCCATCCTAAATTAGCACTCTGTTTGCAGAAAATGGGACATTCTTTATATTTCTGATGCATGTAGCAGGAGCAAGATGGCTATGAGAATGATGGTGTGGAAGTGGAAACTGAGACATATGAAATGACAGGAAAAAATGAGGAGGGTAGTACCTCATCAAGTACCTCCTCATTGTAATGGGTGGACTGCCTGGTGGCATAGATTACCTCCAAGTTTTAGATTTATGACTACAGAAACCTAGGAAGGCTTGCAAATGAGTCTGGTAGCAAGGGTTTTAACTAAAAGTCCAATGTTGTGTGGCCTCAAATATAGTTCATGAAGCAGAAGATTTTCAGAAGGAAAAAGTTGTCCAGGCAGCTACAGATAATTTACTTTGACCTCTGCAGTGTGCAAAACTTGGAATACATTGTCAAAAAAAAAGCAATTAAGACTAGAGAGGCAAATAGAAATTTGCATAAAATGCAGGAACAGTAAGGTCTTGCTAGTAAGGACTGATAAAAGAATTTTCTTCTATAAATGAAAGATTTATGAAAAGGAAATGACAGTGGAGGAGAAAAGTTTAAGTTCATCAAGATGGGTTAGGAGTTATCAGTGTGATGTGGCCCAGAGAAAGGAAATGCAATTAAACATATCAGAAGAATTTACAGGAGAGCAAGAAGTATTAATGCAGGCTCTAGAAAATTATCATGAAGAGTACTATATATATTGTGATTATCCACACTCAAGAAAATGGAATTTGTATTACAAGGAGTCCAGAGGCTGCTCAGAGAAAGGGCAGAATTTTCTGCAAACAGTGACTAACAGAATATGATATAACAACTAAGTGGTCTCACTAACCAAAAACTGAATGACGCACACTTGATCCCTCTGTGAGAAACCTTCACTTCCCTCTGCTTTTCTAGAGCAAAAACTGCGGGGTTGTTTCTAAATCCAAAAGATAATATTGGTACAAGAAAAAAAAAAAAAAAGAGCTGTATGCTATGTGCAAGTAAACTTAGGCTAAAATTAAGAAGATATTAATTATCAAAATAAGATATTGAACAATCTTCAAGTGGGGTGAGAAAATTCAACAGTTTTCAGAATAGAATGTGGTTGCTTTATGGAACTATTCAATCCAGCTTCTTGACATAGTTGAAGACTCATGACTCTTCTCCTCTTGAGGTTTTTATGACCTGCTTTTTATTGTACTGACAAACCACTGGTTTGTATTACTATCCAACTGAAACGGTCCAAACCAGTCAAGTATTATTTACAATAGTCATCTTTTTTCATCTTACAGCCAGCATTAATTTATTTATACGCAGCAGAGAGGTAATGTTTCTCTCTGAAAGATGTGATACTGACCACTGCTAAATCTAGGGTGCTGGCTTGTCTAAATAAGTTTGAAATAGTTATTCACATGCTTCTCTACTCTTTTTGTAAAAGATAAAAATTGCTTGAACAAGGGAAGAAGAAAATCTAGTGAAAATGCACTGAAATGTTCATTGACCACATAAGACTGAATAGATCCCTGTTATATTTTAGTAAGTGAATTGAGAAAATATAGTCTTATAGATCATAATTTTGTGTCAAGAATTAAATAACAAAATATCTCCAGCAATATCTGTGTATTAAACTGACTACTATACATAAATACACCGATTGATATATGGATATAATCTAGTTCTTTTGCTGAAGCTTGCAATCAGAAGTCACACACTTACCTTAAAAATCCTGATACTCACAGGAAGATGTGTCCAAGTGGCAACCAGTTTCTTATGAAGCCTTTTTTCTAAGCATCAATAAAGACTGACTTTTGTGTCCATGGCAGCATGAGAAAGATGTATTCCTTGCTCCAAAAAAAAAAAAAAAAAAGAAATATACTGTAGCTCTGCTTAGAGCCTTCTGTTCCCCAAAAGACACTTTTAGTCATTTCAACAAATTCCAGTCATACTGTATCCTATCAGATAATGAAAATGAGTTGACAAGCCAAGCTTGACATAATGGACTTACTATTGCAGCATGTATACATGGTGAAGAGAAGTATTTCAGATGCAGTCTGTCTTTCTTTTTCTCTTTTGACAGCTAAGCATTTGGAGCCTCGTCATCGGATGGCTGAGCTTCTGTCTTGGCCCTCCGAGGTCATTAGAAGCAGATGGCCAGGTCTGTAAAAGATTCCAGCAGTACCATGTTAGTGACTGCGTGCTAAGCAAGCGGGCCCTGGGAACAGTATCCATTGTTCAGTGGTAAGCATATATATACACATGGAATATTTATGTATGTTAATATATATCAGCTGTGTACCTAGATATACACACACACGTATAGTATTCAGGCAGAGATAAAAGATCGTGTAAAGGTGATCTGAAACACCAGAACAGTAACTGAAAAAATGCTTTCAGACAATTTTGATGTTACCCAGGGTCTGAAGCAGCCTCCTATTTACTCGGAGCAGTTTCTGAGACATCTGAATTGGGATACACTAGCTGCGTGGTTTAAGCATGCCTGCAGAAGCCTTATATGCTACTTCTTTCTGTCTGAGTTTTTGTTTGCTCAGACCAGGACCTGAGTCACAACTCTGTTTATCCATGCAGGATTACCTATATGCATTTTTAGAGAACTTTCAAGTTAAAAACATGAAAAAAGAAAGCTCTGGCAAGTTTTTGTTTGCTCCAAGGCTATCTGGTCATTTGGATGTCAGAATCTGCCTATTTCTGTTGCAGACACAGAGTAAATATAAATCTGAATTACATTATGATAAAGAAGAATTTTGTTTAAAATATGAGTGCAAATATATATCTCTTTTCCCCCTCTTTTTCTTGTAATTAACTTAGATTCATCATGAGGACAAATTTAATAAAGATTTTTGTTTGTTTGTTTGTTTGCATATTATTTATCTTCCTGATTAGTGAAACAAGCTTTTGAAAAAGCAAGCCAAAATTCATTGAAGATTAGTAGAAATATTAAGTAAACTTTTGAAAAGTGCATGGACTGTGCTTTCTTTGAATAATCTGTTTGATAGATACATTTTTTCCCTCAGGCTGAGTTTATTATTTATTTAATGTCATTGTCACCTACTGTTTAGTAAAACAAATAGGCCTTCTGGATGGATATTTTCTTAGATCTGAAAGAAGTTAAGTCAGCTGTGTTTTTAACAGAAGATACATTGAATCTCCCATAGGTAGTTTCTCCAGGACATCAATTCAGGTAATGATAAACTTCAGGAAAACTTTCAAGTGTTTCAAGTCTTTCAAGATGACTGAAGCTGAATACTTTAAGAAACCTCCTGGTCTGTAGAGTGGAGATAAATGGAAAAATGCTCTGCTGTAAACAGGCATAAACATTGTAGCAACTATAAATTACAGCAGCCTTTGCACTGCTCAAACACTAGCTTATTTTTTGTGTGTGTGTTTGTGCGACTGTATCCCTATCTGACATTGGTGTCTGGTTAAGATATGTGTGTGTGACACCTCTTTTGGGGAAAAAAACCTGTATTTCAGTGCCTTTAATAGCCTCTATTTACCAGCTCCACAGATGTGCCATTATGATAGAGTCTGGCCTTTAGTACTGCACCTTTCAAAACCTCAATTTTGTCATAGGAGTTGTTAATATTAGAATGGGCTCTGTGCTACATTATATCCTCTTACATTCTACTACTTCTGGGTTTTTTACTGTATTGCTTTTTGAAGTGGCTAATTTTAGTTTAACACATTTATCCAAAACAAAGTGTGGCATAAAGAAAAACTTAAATCAGAAAAACATATTTATAAACAAATCGGGCAATTTTGCAAAGCACTTGAAATGTGGTTTCCTAAATTGGCCCTACATATTAACAACCTGAAATAATGAAATCATAAATGACTAGGATTTCTTGTAATTCTGCTTCATATTATGTAGCCTGGCAAATTGTCAAGAACCATGACCGATTCCAGCTCTTCACCATAGCACAACATCTACTGTTTGGCAGGGAATTAAGTTCCTTCTATTTTTCACCAACAGGTGGTACTCTGAATTTCTACATTCCTTAAAACATTCATATTGCAATATGGATTTGCATTTGGAATGGGACAAGTTGATCCATTGTTGCGTCCCTCCAGCACACCACTATCTGTGGTTGCACTGCACTGGAGAGCACAGCACTCACTCCCACATCTGAAATGTGGAGGTGCACAGGGGAATCAGGCAGTCAGCCAGTCTGAGCCAGCTCCTTCTTGTCTGACGAGTGATATCAGTAACCAAACAACAAAAGGACACCTGAAGGATTGGATGAGGGAGATGAAGATTGATGAAGTAATGACTACCAGAAGTGCCCCAAGACCCCCCCCCCCCCCCCCC
>WUAM01000071.1:29297389-29347902 GCA_024336885.1 Actenoides hombroni
CATATCCCTCCTGTAACAGGGGCTCCAGAACTGGACGCAGTGCTCCAGGTGAGGTCTCACGAGAGTGGAGTAGAGGGAGAGAATCCCCTCCCTCGCCCTGCTGGCCACGCTTCTCTTGATGCAGCCCAGGATACGATTGGCCCTCTGGGCTGCGAGAGCAACTGCTGGCTCATGGTGAGCTTCTCATCCACCAATAAACTTAAATGTTAGATACATTCAACACCCAAATAATTTTCCCACAATGCAGTTTAGAAATGTGCACTGTCTTGAAAAAGTGATGACTTAAAAAAGTTGTTTTGAAATCATTCTTATTCTTGCTTGATTTTTTTTTTTTTGACATACCTATTCCATGGGTTAGCAATGTCTATCTCTGAAAACAATTAGAAAACAGTAAGATCTATGTAAATGCTTGTTCATCAGCAGCAGCTGATCCATGAGATCACGTGACATGGATGCTTCAATAAGCAGGGGAAAATTGGTCCACATTCTTTTTTTTTTTCTATCTTTTTATTTCCTCTGTCCAAAACGTAGTTTTCCTAAGATATGTTATAGTTAAAAAAAAATAATTACAGGTGGGTGTAGCCTGTCTCATTCATCTGAAGACATACATAAAGAGGAAATTATTAGTATTGTGTGCCTCCCTTGTCACTACTTGTAGCCACTATACTTAACCTACCTTAAAATGGATGACTGCTTAGACACCTTTGGGTTCTTTTCAGCAGGTCTACTATATACTTTCTTCTAACATGTGTGCCTTTTTCACACTTGTACATGCTGTATGCAGCATTTCACAGACTATCTGCTTGGAAATAACATGGTTGTCTGAGTTCCCACCCTGGTTTCAGTCTCCTGTTGCTATTTGCATTGCTACGTTTCATGAGGATGCTGTGGTTTTCAAGCTACCACTTTGTTTCTGCTCTCTCAGTCTAAGCTGGCAGGCATCTGGTTTAACTGATGTTCCATAGAAAAAGATTTTTTAACTAAGATTCCCTGCAATAACTAAGGCGTCATATGTGGTTTCACAAGGATGGTGTGGAGGACTTCAGAAAATAAAGGAAAAGCACACTTCAACAGGGTGTTGGCATCTAAATGGCTTAGGTCCTGAATGTCAGTACTGGACAGCAGATAGTAAATTATCTCAGGGAAAGTATTCTTCTGATTTTACTCTGTTAATTCCAATACTCCAAGTAATTTGAGCGTGTCTGTATTCCGTTATATCCTAGAGTGTGGCATTTGATAGGTGCGACCAAGGAAAGCAAAGCTTCGTTGGCTTTGGTTGTTTGGTTTCTTTTTTCTTTTTTTTTTCTGCCCAGGCTTGTCAAATGCCTTAGCTAGCCAGGTAGGTGGTTTTTTTGAAGGGTCTTTGAAACTCTGTTCCCTTTAAAATAAACAGGCGTTTTCCCACTGCTTTTCGTAGATACAGGTATCTGCAGCCAACTAACGATGACTTGTGAAAATAGCAATGAACTTTTATTTTCACTTCTCCTTCTCTTTCTTTGAACGTGAACTTTGCTGAAAAAGTAATAGTAAGTCTGCTTTTTTTCTCATCTGAGCTTTCTTAGTTGCTCTCAGTTCCTCTTCCTTGCATCTTAGAATATCCCTGACAGTGCAGAAGGCTTTTTTTTAGCAAACTTTTTTCTTTCTTTTGAAGAAAAGATCATCTGAGAAGCTCTTTTTTTTTACTTTATATTCAGGTGGACTTGTTTTATGTGACTGTAGTCCGTACAGTCAAAAGCAAACATCAATGAATCCTCTTGCATTCCTTAACAACATTGGTGTGAACATTAGCCTTAAAATTTGCTAATCAGAAAGTATTCAGGAATCAAGAGCTAATAAAATCTTTAATATCCAAACATGCAGACTATATCAGTGTTGCTCTGTAATAAATGCCATTTTTATAAGCTCAGGGAATGACCAGGTTTTCCTGAACTCTTTTTATCAAGTGGTTTAAAGAATTAGCAAAACCTGTCATGGTTGTGGGTAGAACAGATCTCTTCTTCAAGACCGACAGACCTCTTTTTGAATAACATATAAAGCTTAGGTTAGCCTTTTTCTAGAAACAAAATTTCGGTCTGAAGACATCTGTGGTTAATTAGATTAATTAAAGGAGAGGAGTATCTGTCTAAAGAAGTAGTTGTCTTGCTTAGCTCAGTGGAACAGTCTGAAGGATGCATTGACTGTGTAATAAATATAAAGATAAATTTCTTGAGGAGAAAATAATCACAGAAATGCAACTTTGACATAAGAATTATTTTTCTTTAATTATTATTTTATTTATGTTTAAGCTCAAAAATAATCTTCCAAAACTGCATAATAAGAACAAAGAATCTTAATTGTTTTAAGATAGAAGATGACAAGTTTATAGAAAAGATGGCAGAACATGAAATCTTTGAAGCTTGAAATAGAATCTCTGCCTATCTTTTGTATTGACATCTTCAAAGAGATTTGAAAAGGAGCCTGATTGTTCTTTGCCTATGCTATATGTGGTTAGGTGTATTAATACGCTTCATGAATTTTGCCTGTTTCCAAATGAGGCCATTTTTTAATTTTTCCTTCTGTGCATAATCTGGTTTGGGTTTATTTTTATTTCCTATCATTTTTTTCTTAATTGAGCTCAGTGGCAGACTGGAGACTAATGTTCACTAGTTCTCTCAGAAGCATCTGGTTATCAGGTACTTTGATACTGAGCCCTGCCCACATGCTCAGGGTTAGACTGATGACCATACTTGAAATCATGAAGACTTTTCCTTGCAGATCAAATCACAGGGAGCATCCCCTTTATTTTTAATTCTTTTCTCTTGCTTTGTATAACTCTGTGTGGGTTTTTTTTTGGTTTGGTTTTGTTGTGTTTTTTTTATTATCTTGAAATTCTATTTAAATAATCATTCACTAATACAAGAACCTGAGTCTTGAACATTCTCAGTCTCTTTCATTCTTTTCCTGTAGTGATTGTAGTTCTGGATATTGATTAGAGATCTTGAGATTATTAGAAGGTCCTTCACGGGTTTCTGTGGATTACTGTTTTCTATGAAACTTTCTGAAATCAATTGTTTGACTGAATAGCTGCTATGGTGCTGGAGGGGGACTGATTACTGAGGTGGTTCTTTCCACTTCTGATTAAAATCCCTGGCAGGGTTTAGGTAGGTGCCAGAGTTTTAGACAGGTCACAATTTGTTGTAGTTCGTGACTCACACTTGCAGAACTGCGTAGCTTTATTTTGTAACAGCAAAAGAACTGGTGCTCTTATAAATGTTTCATTGTTAACAGTGGGGAATCATTAGAAATATTTATTTTAATTGGCTTCTCAGTATCTTGTAAGAAAAGTTATATGCCTAATGTTCCAAAGTTTTCCGGTACTACAGTTTTATGATATCCTATGAATATGAAATGTTTTTATTGTAAAATATGGATCACTTCTCTAGTAGAAAGTATAACACTAGAGCAAAACCACCAAGTCACTGAAAAACTTGAGCAACGATTTCTAGAATAAATGCATAGTCTCCCAAAAAGGTGGTTATGGTGTTTAAAATTGTTTCCCTTGTTCTATAGTGTTTAGGTATTTATACCTGTCGTTTTACATGTTGCTCTTGCAACCCCTCATTTTGTTGTCTTGAGCAATCTAGACACTTTTACCATGCCATATAGTCTTATTTCCATTATTCTATCCTCACTTTTCTTACTGAATTCCATTGCTGTCTTTTAATATTTGTCTGTATTTCATTGCTTTTACCCTTAATCCCCTGTCAGTCTGCAGTACACTGGTTTTACCGTTTCTGTTGAACTCTTGCTTTACAGCTAAAGAAATAATCAGTGTCATGTTTTCATTTTCTTTGCAAGATCTAGGTCCACAGTAGGTCGTTGGTCTTTCCTACATCTTTTAAACTGACAAAATGTAGAAAACTGCTACATTCCTATTTCTGTATTTGCATGGTCTATTCTTACTCTTCATCTCTCTGAGAAGTGCTTCATCCTCTTAGGAATTCTGTAGCTCTGTGAGGGTATTGGTTTGCTGTGTTTGTTGGGTTTTGCTTTTTTTTTTTTTTTCTGAAATTCCAGCACCAACTGATACTAGTATTTGGACACAACAGGATTCTGCATTCTCTTCAAGTTCAAATTCTTGAACTCATCATTCTAGGCAACCTTGCTAGAAAATTTCCAGTTTTTCTCAAAGTTTGTTTCCCTAATACTCTGAGTTAAACTCCTGACTTAGCAAGATGAAATTTCCTACTACTTTTGTAAGATTATCTCCCACTAAAATAAAACAAGCATCATATTTTGTCATTATGACTTCACTATTTGATGAAGGAATGCGGTTTAATATTATATCAAAGAATGTGGTATTTGCCACTACTGGTGTGTGCATTTTGTAAAGTCTAGGTTTGGAAAATTAAAATTGCTTATTTTCCCCTCACTTTTCACTGTTATTTCTTTGACTTATAATTTTACAAAAATTTTTTATACTCAACAATTTAAATAAAGTGTCCTTTTGACTCTATTTTCATTTATGTCTTTCCATGAATATGTTACAGGTATAGGTTTCTGTTATGTAGATGTTAAGCCAGTTTTGGCTTGTTGAAGAACTATTTTTATATGTCAGCATTACTTATTTAGGACATTGTGCATGCATTTAGGACATTGATGTGCACTGTACTGCAATGCATGAGAGCACGAAATAGACTGTCCATTATAAAAAGTGATCTCAGGTTAAAAATAATGTTTAAAGAAAATATTAAAAATCACATTTTTCTTTCTTCGTTTTGATTTCCATTTTTTTTTACTTAGTTGAGGCTGTTTTTCTTTATTTTTATTAAAACTCAGTCTCAGATACTGACAAAATCCTGGTTTTGCAATGGCCAGAGTTACCTAATTTTAGCTACTGAAAATGATATTAAAGTTGTTAGACTCAGCATGCAGTCATTAATCTATCTAATCTGTCAGCCCTAACACTCAGGTCTTTTTCTTCCTATATTTTAATTTCCTTTACCAGTGTTTCACTCCTAAAATTCTGCTGCATTATGATTCATCTAACTCTTTTCTCTTCCTGCTGCTCTGTTTATGCTCATAAAAATCCACTGACTTATTTGACCCTTGCTTTGTTCCACTGTCTCCTAACATGTTTTGTTCTTCCCTCAGAAGCTCTCTGAATTTATCAGTTTTCAGTCTGCATCTAGCATGAATCTAGCACTCGCAACAAACATATCCAAAAGCATTAAAATTGAAGGAACACTTCATTATTTTGCCAGTCTTCAAGTAAAAAAAAACCTAGCAATGCTACCATCACTGAAATTTTATATCTGACTCATCTGAAGTATGATAATGTCACTCTTCTTTAGGATGTACATTCTATGGTACATTAATCTTGTGGGTCCTTGAGAACTCCAGCCTGTATCTAAGTAAGGGTAATTAGTTACTTATCCAACAACCTAGAAAATATTTTTTTTAGCATAACTAAAGGATAAGAAATGGAATTTTATGTAATTCATTATAGCTTTCTTAAACAAGCAAGATCTTTCTTCTAATGAACAGTCAGAGAGAATTCAACTGTCAAAAATCTAGCACCATGTAGTAATTTATCTAACTAGTAAATAATGTATGACTAAACAATGATACCATACAGAAGATTACAATGTATTTCAAAATGTTATATTCTAAGTAAAATGTATGTGAAATTTGAAGCATATAGCATGCATACAGTGAAAACAAGGACCTAATAAAAGAATTCAATATCATTCTAATATAAAACAGGGAGTGAAATTGATCATGTGGTTAAAAGAGAGCTATGCCAGGAAGAGAAGGAAAGAAATGAGATAGGAAATAAATTGTTTAACTCACCTGGAATATGATAGAGGCAGAGGAATTGTGTATTTTGTTTTTCAGCTTTTATGATTTTCATTTGTGTTTTTAAATTTTCAGAACAAGGTGTTCAAATCAATTCACTTTGTCAAAGATATCTTCATATACTTAATTTTAATAGATTTTACATAAACAAAATAAGAAGCCTGTTTATCTCCTTTAAATGTTGTATTCTATGTGTGCATAGCTGCATATTCATTGATAATATGTATTCTATAATGTTTTTACATATAAAGTTTGACAATTACTCTGTAGTTATTCCTGGATAACTCCAGTATTTGCAAAGCAGAATGAATTAAAACTATGCTCAACATTTGGGAAGGAAGTAAATTTAATTTTCCTTTTCAAAAATAATCCTGGGGACAAATTCTGCTTCTGTTCAGCTGGGATTGCCATAAAACACATGTATGTCACCGTGGATGCTTATCTAGCAGTTCACATAAGACAACTGTATAAATGAGAATACCAACCTTGTCATTCAATTTAGCAATCTGAAGCCTTTTATTCTGTATACATTTGCCTAGTTTTTGTCTAATACATCCAAATGAAAGCAATGCAAAGGCCACTATGTACTGAAACTTGTGACTCCTGCTGCATTTGTAAGTCACCTCTTTTTCATTTCACAGTACTCTTCCCTAGAATGCTAAGGATAGGACCCAAAAAAGGATCAAACAATATTTTCTTCTGTTTTCCTTTTTCCAAAGATGGAAAAGGACTTGTGAATAGGATAAAGGCAGAAGGAAGAATGAGCAGCATAGATAAAAATAGGTGGCAAATTAAGTTAAAATAATGAGGGTGATGAAATGTGGGAAAAAGTGTGGTTAATCACTGTGCATGACTGGTCGTAAATAACCTGCAAGCAGTTTAGAAAGAATCTGTTATCTTATGCAAGTGGTGTCCAAGCACCTCACGCGACAGGAGAGGCTAACCCGTTGAAATATGGAACATCCCTTCGCACAAAATTACAAATGACACGCTGGTCTCTGTCCTTCCCATGAAATGTTTTTCGCTGGACCTTGAAGCCAGAATCCTCACTAACACCTTAATGTGCACCCTGTGGTAAGGAGGATAGAGGGGAATGGAGGAGGAGGAGGGAGCTGAGGCTGCCAAGCAGATGAGCAGGCGAGAGCACTGTGGGAGTGCCGGAATGCAAATGGCTGGCAGCCCAGTTCTCTCCATGGCATGCGGACAGCACACACTCCATTCCCACTCTTCCCACATCCCGACGCTCACAGCCACCCCTGGCCAAACAAAAGCACGTGTTGTGCTTTGCAGAGGCCAGACTGGATGGCAAGCAAGGAAGGCACTGCATATGTTTTATAATCTCAGTACTAGTGCCAGATGAAATCCTTAATGACTTCCTTATAAGAGTTCAGAATAATCACCGGTATGTGATCAGTGCTAGTGCTCACAGACAAAAGTTTTCTAACTGGTAGCATATGCATTTGGGTTTGTTGAACTGATTTTTTTTGCTCCTGTTTTCTCCCATAAGCAGTAAGGAGGGAGTTATTTGTGTACCTGGAGGTAAGTTCCTATGGCATTTTAGCACAGGATAACCTGTTTAGCTTCCAGTTGCAACTCCAGAAGAAAAAAACAGGCCCTGTGCTTATCCCTGTCTGTCTCATCTATATGTCTCAGATACCTCTGGGTACATAAAATGAGCTAGAACACTATGTTTAAGTTCCTAAATAGCCCCCCATTACCTATGTCTAGGATAGGCCAAGATCATTTGTCAAATCCTATGATCCTTTGTCAAACAAAATGTGGATTTATTCCATGTTAATTTTGATATTTCAAGAATCAGATTTGTTATGAACAGCTTTCTCCTACCAGAATGTTTGGTACTACAGTTCCTTCACACAACCATATATATATATACACACCCAAGTATACCCATTTCACCCTGAGGTGACATCCAACATGGTTAGTCTACTGTGAAATAAGGAAGACCAATATCATTTACAGGTCATGTAAATGTCAGGCTCAGCAGTTCCTTCCCTAATGAAATATACTGGGCTAGATTTACTGCTCCAGGGGGATACCTCTGCAATGCTCTGCTGGTGCAAAGTAATCTACTACAACTACTATATCTGCAGATAGCTGGAATGGAAGATCCTCAGCTTGCCCAGTACCAGGAACTCCAGGATGTTTTCCCAGATTCCTGTTGTACAGTATGTTTAAGAATATTCTAGAGTTTATGGAATTAAACAGACCTTTCAGCTGTCTCCTCTAGGGCACTGTCCCTTGTGCTTCTTCCACATGGTGCAGTCAGGTTGGAAGTGCAGATCTGTCACCTCAGTTTATTTCCTCTGCTGGGTAAGTCTCAACTGATACAAAGCGTGTGTCCACAGATTTTTTGACTGTTCAGGGCATGCTATTCAAAGGAAGCCAGTCCTTTGATCCAGCTAAATACACAACATGGATAAGATGAGCAACCTGGCTTATAGTTTTCTTTTCTGCCAGCTTTAATTTCTTAATAAGATTTTCATTTTCTAAAGAGTTTGATTTGCTTTCTCACTAAGACCTTTTCCATTTTAGAAAAGGAAGAATTTCCCTTCAAGAGTTGTAGTTTTTGAGTATCTCTCTGCTTTTTTATTCTATAGATGTTGCCAAATTTGGCTTTCAAGACCTTGATCAATGAAATAATTCAACAGAATTTTTTCATGTCAGTGCTTGCTTACCAACATTTCATAATTTCTTCATTCAGAAAGTCACAATCTAATCAGTGTGTTTGCTGTGCAGAAGTAAGAAAAATGTCTGTCTTTTCAATTTTATTCTTGGTAGTACTGACTCAAAGTTGTTATCTTTCCCAAGTCATAACACTTAGTCAAGTCCAACCAGTTTCAAGGCATTATCAGAGAAGAAGAATACACATCTGATGGAATTACTAGTTGATGGTAAGTAACAGGAACAAATCTATAGGCAATGCATACCATTTATATTGTAAAATGAGAAATATCCATGAGAGGGGGGTTTCTAATCTCATTACATTTGTTCAGCTCACAAGCTGCAGTGAGGCAATTTACTGTGAAATCAGGCTCATGCTCTGCAGATCATAGGATTTTGGTTCTGAAGCTTATTAATGTTAATGCACCATTTTTCATTTACTTAGTGGGTTTTCGATGAACCCAGAAGAATGAGCTCAACAAATCACTCTGGCATATGCTTCATTCTGAGCAGTCCCAAGGAATGTGGCTTCCCCTACATGGCAGGGCTATGTGGAGAATAAGCCCATGGTTCTGTGCTTTGTTATCTGAATGTTAAGGTATATTCAGATGATCTCCATTTCTGGTCACATAGCAAAGCTGCTTTTCCTTTGAGAGCTACACAAACACGGGTTCTTCTCAATGCTGGGCAGAAAATGTGCAGAAATCATTACTGCTGCTCAGAGACATTATTTGCACCCTGGGAAGTTTTTACCTGAGATGTACTATACAGCACCTCATCTTTCAGCTTCAGACCTTTCCTATCCTGTTACAGTTTTTGCAGACTGGCTGAAGCCTGACACAGCTGCAAGCTGGTTGTGAGACTCTGTGGTTTTATACAGAATGAAACATAAATAGAATCGCTGTTGCTCCACTTCCACAAATCCCTGACAAGTTTCAAGTTTCACAACTTGAAAACATGTACTTTTTGAAAGACCTTTTCTTCCATTAGGTGACACTCATGCCATTTAGAAGATGATTTTGGTGTAGCACCTAAAGATATGCAAGACACAGGAGATGACAGAAAAGCCTGCTGCTCATCACTGCATCTGCTGGTTCAGGAGAATACTGCACATAAAAGGGCAACGGGCATTGGAAGGTTTGGTGCCGTTAAAGAAATTGTTTGTTCTCAGAAATATTTAAAAAAAAAAAATATTTAAAATATTTTTTTATTATTATATGAATCAAACACTTGGAGAGGAAAACTCCTTAACATGGTGGCACGAAGAATGCTTGCAGAGTAAAATAGAATTCTTCAGAGACATTTGTTTTATGTCAAATTGTCACTGATTACTAGAAATAGGCACGGTCAGAAGATAAATCTTTGCAGAGAGGTTGAGTTCTGAGTATGACAAGATAGCAAGGAACACTATTTTGGATATTAAATATTAAAATAATGGTACAGGTAGGGTAAAGGTAACAGCACAAGCATGGCTGACGATGTTATTGCAAGCTGACAAGCTACTATGTACCTTGATGTAAAGTTGATTCAATCATGTTTCAGAAATAACAGTTAAAGAACAAGCTAATTTTCCTCTTCCGTTTGCTGATTGCTAAGGTTATGATTTACATAATTTCCTCAGTATTTCTCTGAATGCTTTCTTTTTCTTTTTTTTTTTTTTTCCTGTTATTTGCAAATATTCAGTATTGTAATTTTAAGATGGAGTGGTTTTCCACGCCTTTGTCTAATTCTGCCTTTCTGTCACCTGCATGGACACCTAACTCTTCTTTTTTTTTTTATAATTTTCTTTTGGAGACATGTAAGTAAAAATTTACTCTTCCAGAATAAGCTGAGATACACAGTTAAAATCAGTGCTTGGAGGTATTCCTAAGAAAATAATGATTTGCTAAAAGTTTTTAAAGAATGAACATAGTGTGATATGAAAGGAGTCAAAGTTATCATCAAAAAAAGATGCTCCAAAGACCATTCAAAAAATGAGGATTAGACAGTTATCCCATCTTGGACTTAATAGAGGGATATAAAATGAAATTTTGAAAAGTGTCATCTCCAGAGACCAAAATTATCCCCAGAGACCCAGATGTCTGATATCCCAGACATCTTTGCTAATTGTAAAGGTATAGGCTCTTTTCCATTTCCTAGAACTTTTCCTGAAAGCCTATGCTCCTGATCTTCACCAAAATCATAATACATTATCCATACTTATTTATTTAATGTTTATCACATTAAAGGGATGTAATTAGTGCCTTTCTTTAGCCTCATTCCTTGTGATTATAAATCTTAAATTAGTTCTGTTTTATTCACTTTGGACAAGTACAAGATAATTGTGAAATTGCACATTACTTTTAATCTGTTACTGTTACCACTTTGAGATACCACCCTTATTTGTTCTGCATACAGATACAAGAAGGAATTTGTTAGTTGAGGAAAAAAAGGAGATGAAGAGGGCTTGTAAGAGAAGTGTTAAAGCCCGAGAACACAGGGGCCTTTTGTTCTGGAATCAGTGATGCTCTAAAAAGGTCTTACTGTGCAGAAAAATATGTCAGAAAATGTCTTTCTACAGTGTCACGTGGGGGCAGCCATTTGATTTAAGACCTCTTCCATCAGAGATCCTCATACTTCCTCATGTTCATCTGAAACTCCAGAATGTTGATCCAGGGCTAGAAATCATACAGCTGGGTTTTAAAATCAACAAAGAACTTCCTGGAGGAAGAAGGAAGGTAAAAATCTGTGAAAGGCCTAAAGACCAAAGCTGATAAAGTTGAAAGCAGTGGTTAAGAGCACTGTGCTTGCATTTGAATGAGCAATCAATAGCACGTATTATTCGACTTGATTTTAAAATGCCTAGAATCATAAAAACTCTACTCAGTTTGATCCATGAAGTTTCTTTTCTTTTCTTCCAGAAGCAAAACAACACCCCTGCATTTCCAACAGAGAAGAGAAGAAACAATTTCCCATCCAATGCATTTAAAGACATGGAAATACAAAGCAGGAGAAAAAAAAAGAAGATACCTGGTTACTTTGGAGCAATCAGACAAAAAGGGAGTCATAGACAAAGGATTGCAGGAGCTCTACTCTTATGAAAAAAGCAAAACAACAATAGAAGACACATAAAAGAGTCTCAGTTTCTATCAGCTAGAAAGAAACCTACATTACATGAAAAAAAGTAAACAGTTTTTCTCATAACTTCTCAAATGCAAGGCTTTGAGGATTCCCCAGTTGTCAGAAGATTAAATATCAGTTCAAAATTTTTCATTTACCTCTTCATTTTTGTGGGGTTCATTTTTTCAGTTGTAAAAATGTGAGGTTTTTTCCTTATTTCTGCCTTCCTTATGTCCTTGTTTTGTAAACATACAAAGAATCTACCTAAGTGGAATACTGCTCAAAATTCTCCAGCAGGGCAGGGCACCTTTCCTTCTGTCCCTATTTATGTGTCTTCTTTGTGTTTTATTGTTTTGTAAGGAGAATGTGTTTTGTCACATTCATGAATTGCAGATCAGTTTCTCATGAACTGGCAGGACTGATAGCAGTAGTTTTTCTTCTCAGCAGTCTATAATTCCACTTCTTTTGCATTGCTTGTCTTTTATGTTTCTTCCTTATCTATTTCTTTCTCCCCATAGATGGACAAAGCTGCCTGGAATACTAGATGGCAATTACATTCTGCAGATGATTTCTGTAAATTGTTCTACTTTTCAAGTACTTACAGGCAAAATTATTTTAGCTGAGAGGACAACAACTTAAGAAAAGGAAGAAAAAAATTATGCATTGATTACATGGTCGAATATATGGGTTCCAGGTTAGAAAGTGTCAACACTATTTACATATGTTGCTAGATAACGTTCATTGGCTTTATTCCTTAAAACTACTTTTTAACATTCCTATTACTCCAAAGCATATTTTTCTAGCTAGTATTTGGGGTTCTTTTATCTAGTTGTCCTCTGCATGTTTGATATGTGTTTCCTATCTTATTTTTCTTCATTTTTAGCTGCAATAAAATACATCAAGCAGATTTTTAGAAATACTCAAGGTAAATTAATCATTGGTAAATCTGAGAAAGTTACACAGAAGTGAGCATTTTGGGAAATATCATTATTTACAATGTGTTTCACATTTCATGTGATTGGGAAAAGCCAACATGGATTCACCAGGGGCAAATCATGACTAACAAACCTGAATGCCTTCTACAACAAAATAACCCGCTCGGATGGTGCAGGGCGAGTGGTGGACATTGTCTACCTGGACTTCTCCAAGGCTGTTTGATATCTTATAAATAAGTTGGATGTTGGGATCAAGAGCATCCTGATTAAGTTTGCAGATGACACCAAAATGAATGGGGAAGCTGACATTCCAGAAGGGAGAGCCAGACTCCAGAAAGACCTGGACAGGCTGGAGGAGTGGGCTAACAGGAAGTTCAGTGGAGACAAGTGTAGGGTCTTGCACCTGGGAATACATAACCCAGGGATGAAGCTCAGACTGGGATCCACCTGGCTGGAGAGCAGCCCTGTGGAAAAGGACCTGGGGGTCTTGGTGGACAACAAGCTCAACACGAGTGAACAGTGTGCTGCAGCATCAAAGAAAGCCAAGAGGATACTAGGTTTCATTAACAAAGGCATCACCAGCAGAGATAAAGAAGTCATTATCCCACTCTACTCAGTGCTGGTCAGACCACACCTTGATTACTGCTTTCAGTTTTGGCCCTCACTATACAAAAAAGATCCAGACAGACTGAAAGGGTGCAGAGAAGGGCCACAAGTATGATCAGAGGACTGGAAGACCTGCTATATGAAGAAAGGATGAGAAAATTGGGTTTGTTCAGCCTCGAGAAGAGAAGGCTTAGGGGAGACCTTATTACCGCGTAACAGTACATAAAAGGTGGCTACCAAGAAGATGGAGACTGCCTTTTTACAAGGAGTCACACGGAAAAGACAAAGGGTAATGGGTACAAGTTACTCCTGGACAGAGTCTGATTGGACTCCAGAAGAAAATTTTTCACCATACGAACAATTAGACACTGGAATAATCTCCCAAGGGAAGTGGTGGATTCCCCTACATTGGACAGTTTTCAGACTCAGCTTGACAGGATGCTGGGCCATCTCATTTAAACTATATATATATGTGTGTGTGTGTGTGTGTGTGTGTGTGTGTATGTGTGTATAGATTTTGTTTGCTTTGGGTTTTTTTACCTTGAAAGTTTGGACTAGATGATCCTTGAGGTCCTTTCCAACCTGATATTCTATGATTCTATGATTCTATAAATAACTTTTTAACATTGACTTTTCCACCTCACTGCTCAGCTTCTATTCAAGTTCATTAATGACAAAATTAAAAATTGAGGTGTCAAGTGCAAATCCCTGAGGAATTCTTCTAATAATCTTCCTTCCCTTTGAAAACTATTTCTGACACTTGTTTTCTATCTCTTAGTAAGTAATTTATTTATCCATTTTAGTCCCCTTTTCCACAGTCATCTTCATTTCTTTAAGAGCCTTTGGTAAAACACTGCTCAACACCTTTTCAAAGTCAAGGTGCAATGTATCATCCTGCTTGCTCCACTCTGGAGGCTTGCTGAGTACTTCAGAGAACTGTATATTTGTGAGAAGTGCTATTCCTTTGTAAAAGCCATGTTGCTCTTCCCTAATCTTTCATAATTATGAACCATAATAATTCATATTTATTCAGGTACACATTAATTCTATTTTTCAGTCAGTTTTAACTAATTAACCTGCTGGACATGTTGAGCTACTTACCACTTCTTGGATTCCCTTGCAGCCTTCTGAAGTAACTGGTGTCACATGTGTCACTCGTCTGCCTCCACACTGTTTCGGAGAGAGGTTTGTGATTTACTTGTTTCATGTTCAAATCTCCCTAGAGTTCAAAGGTAAATATCAATCAGTCTTGCAGATTTTGTACTCTTAATTTTATCTATTCCTTCAATAACTTCTGCTGACCGTTGGGCATATCCTTTAATGTGTCTATAACTATAAAATAAAGCTTCAGCTCAGAAATCTCCCAGAGTTTATCCATGTTAAGCAGGGATATAAAAAAGTAATTTTTCTTCTCTGCTATGGACTCCTTTCTACTACATGTTCTTTTCATGATCTGATTCATTTCCTCATGTTACAGACTCCCCAGAAGGCTTCTTCCTCATCTGCTGGAAAATGGATATATTCTTTTGTTTTGTGCTATCTGCAGATAGTTTCTCAAACCCTTTTATTCATGCTGCCATTTTGTGCTTTTACATCTAACTGACCACTTACTGATTCTTATTCCTTCTGTTATCCAAATTTCACACAGTTTAAGGTTTCTAAATTATTTCCTTTTCTATTGATATAGCCTTTCTATTTCCCTAGCCTTCTGGATTTCCTCAAGTCTTTGCTAGTAGGTAGTATTCCTTTACTTGAAGAAGCCATGTGGTGGTATTAGATAGTCACTATACCACTGGGAATGATTAATCTCTTTAACATTCTTTTCTCATTTATACACGACTTCTCTTTTTAAAATCAATCAGCAGTAGACCTTTTGATTTAGTACCTTCAGAATTTTGAAATCCAAGTGTCCTAATGGTTATTCATTACACAGTGACTTGTAAAGATATCCCCTGAACAGATTCCTGCACATTGGTCTGGGACAAACCTGAAAGACTGTCATTGACAGTGCCTAGATATTTCATCCCAAAATCATACACAGATATGATGTTCACCCAGGCTACCAGGGAGCACTTTACTCTCTTGCCTGTGGCATTTCCTTTCAGGTTGCAAATTCTCAGGTGTGAAGTATTGACTGGAACATCTCTCTTAGAAGGAAAGGCTGAGCCACCTGAGTTTATTAGGTCTGGAGAAGACTGAGAGGGGATCTTATCAATGCTTATAAATATCTAAAGGGAGAGTGTCAAGAGGATGGGACCAGGGGCAATAGACACAAACTGGAAGTTCCAGCTAAACATAAGGGGGAATTTCTCTACTTGGAGGGTGAACACAAGAAAAATGTACAATAATATAACAGATAGTCCCATGACTGCAACCTCCTCTTCTGTACACAGTGGTACATGATAGTTTGTAGCCAGTTTTTTGGCCAGTATACTACTGTGCATACCTCTTGGTATTTTAAAATCATGTAGGTGTGCTAGAGCACTGTCTGTGTGGACATTTCCAATATTCCAGTCACTTGCATCTCTGAATCACACACTAATGTGAAAAATAAGACACAAAAGATATATGACATACAGGAAAGTTTGTAGCATGAAATATTTATGAGAAAAACCTCAAATGGTTTCCTCTAACGTGGTAAATGGGTATGTTCCAAGATTTCCCATTTTCCTGACCACATAAATCTTTGCAGTAGTCTTTCTGGGCTTTATTTAAGTGAGAGTTATACTTGTTTAATTGATATCAAACACCCTCAAGTCAGTATCTGTGTAGTATAGAATTGGTAGTTTAATATTTTAAAAATATCCTAGAATCCCCCTTAATCCTTTCAAAACAATAGACAAAACTCCCCAAAGAAGGGAAATTGTAGAAGATTCTTGCTAAAGTTTGGCCAGGTATGGTCCAGTTACTACTAATAAAGGTTCTTTAAAAACTGTGAAATACCAAGCATAAAACCAGGTTTATTTCCAAGGTATATAACATAAAGCATTATATTTATATGTATTCTATGTTGAAAGAGTTTTAAAGTGAAAAGGAAACTGCTGGACAACCCTATGATAAATATCTGCTATTTGTAAACGCCTATATTTATACTGACCTAATATCCTTAGAGTCCTAATTTAGTATTGCTCTCTGTCCTCTTCCCCTGACCTGGACCTTGACAGCTGTAGTCCTCTAGACAGGTCATCCATACAGGAAAAAGAAAATGAAGCTAACTTTCAGGCTGGATGCCTTTAGTACCTTGTCTGACCCTTTCATCATGAAGCACTTTGACTAACTCCTTCAGTCTGAAGTACCCCCCTCAAGTGAAAACCTTTGCACATTGAGGGGCCAGAGAGGTGAATCCCTCTCCTCTTGTCAGGCTGTGCAACAGGACTGCCACCTCACTCAGACAGGAGTAAGATTTTTGTCTCATTAACTGCCCAAGAGGTTATTCATCAAAGAAATCCTGCTTCAATTTGCTGATTTCATAATGGCTGCTGCAGCGTAGGTGTCTGTCATGGAGAAGACAGTGAGAGCCGGGCTAGGAAGTGACTACAGGTATTTAAAATGTGGAGACAATGTCCAACAAAGCTCTTGGGTCTCTCCTTCACTAAGGCAGAGTCACAAGATTATTTTCCAAACAATTCCCTTATTGTTATACTAAACCTAAACCAGCACAATGCAGTGCTCTGTTGGGGCACAATAAACACAGACAATCACATCTGTCTTCCCAAGTGAGGATTCAGATGACTACAGGCTGCTATTAAAATCTAGCTTAGTGAAGCTGTCATAGATCAGCTTCTCCTTCATTTGTCTTGTCTGTGTAGTTTACATGAGATGTAGCCACTAGTCAAAAAACTTTTGATGTCAGCCAGCAACAGTTTAACAGGTATTGTTCTATGTACCGTTCTTCTACAACTACGAAGTTGTTCAACCTCCTGAACCACCAATTTATTTAATAGGAATACTTAAAATACCAAACCAACTCAAGAAAACTCTCCCAAATTGAAGATCCACGAAAAAACAGTTTGAGTATTTTCTCAAACAAACAGAGTTCAGTGACATGGAAGTGTCAGAGGTAAAGAACCAGTCCTGGAACTTAAGAATAAACTGTAGAAGCACACTGCATCTTGTCTGCTACACTACTCTGCTTAAGCTCACAGCTATCCAGAACAAGAGCAATTTATCAGACATCTAGAGGGAAGATAATGAAATGGGATTATGTTGCTATTGTTCATTATATATATAGTCTAAACTGTGGCTTCAGAGAGGATGATCATCACTGTAAGAGATGCTGTCTTTATGCAGGAATGAGCTTCTATCTGAGCCATGATAAATGCCATTTATATCTATCATCAGAACACAGATGTCCAATGAAGTTGAAAATATGATAATTGTTCCTTGTACCCAGATTCTATTGGGTCCCAGGGATTAAAAGTCTTTAAAATAGAAATAATAAATCTTGGAATCATAGAATCATTTAGGTTGGAAAATACCTTTAAGATCACTGAGCCAAGCAATCAGCCAGGCTATATGGTTGAAGTATAGTAAATTATGATCTCTAGCTCTGAAAATAAGCAAAGGTACTGCAAATTTAAAGTTTACTTCACTTATGATGTTATGATGTTACGTTCAGCTATTTGAGTTGGCAAGTCTGAATTTATGAGTTGAAGCAAGAACAGGTGATGAAATAAAAGGAACTTAGATCATTATGAGCAGGTTTGTTTACTCCAAATCCAACAGTCTATTAACACGTATCAGGGTCTAAACATTCATCATAGTGACAGAAGTCTTCCAGTTTACTCTAGCACTTCATGAGTTGCACAGTTCCTGTACTTCACGTCTTCCCATTTTCATACCGTCCATGCTCTCCACCTTTCTAAAAGGTGGGTGATGACTTTATTAAACCTAGACTGATACATGGTATAACCATTTAAAGCTCTTTTTAGCTAAAGTGATTCTATGATTCTGCTGTTACTTTGTGCTTTCTTAAAGAAACCTTTGTTTCAAGTGCCCTACTTGATTTTCACAGGTATTTTCAAAGTTTTCCCATTATCCTTATACTTTTGTTTGTTTGGTTGGTTGGTTGGTTGGCTTTTTACAGAGTGGAAGGTAAGTACAATGATGCATATTCTAGAAATCTCTTCCAGACACCTTTTTAAAGTAAATACCATTCAAATGTATATGTTAGTACTGGTTGCCTCTAATCCAAAGGAAGTTACAGTCAGTTCATTAAATTGAAAATCAGTTCAGACAGTCACTTGGATGACAGTGAAGATTGTGGGCTTAATGAACAAAGTAATTCACAAAGACATTATTTATATATCTCTAGGAAGGAAAACATTGTTCATTTACTTTAAGACATTTACCACACGTGGTAAATCAGTGCTTTCCCTTACTTTATCTTCGACATAAAATTGCACTTAAATCTGAGGTTTCCTTTTGGTCAGACAAAACATGTTTTCTTTTATTTTGCTATTGTCCATGTCACTCCAACTCCTCTTTAATAACAGAAGGACTAAACTAAGTCTTGCACAACAAAACCAAAACAAAGAATCTTAGAATCAGGAGTGTCTAGTTTTTGTAACACTCTGCAGGAAGTGGACCTAATGCCTTAATCTTTGGGTTTTCATTGTATCAAAACTAGTTGTGTTTATTAATTTAAGCCCTTGAAAAACTTCCAGGGGCCCCATTTCCCTTACCTTTTGTTGTGCAGTGTACAGGTACAGATACAGTATTGACAGCATCTGTTGTCTTCCTCTGGAAGTGTTAATAAATTCAGTGCTGCTACAGAGCGAACACTTTTAAACTTCTCCAGCTGTCTTTTTCTTCATTCACTGGTTTCAGATGAATAATCTTTCAGCTTTTCTTTCTGTGAAGTTTACAGGAAATTTACAATTCCCAAAGGATGACTGTTAGAACAATATTAGATATACTACTACAATCCTTTTCTCCTTCTTCCTAACTGTTAAGGTATACATATTGTATACCTGAGATATCATCTTTTTTGGTTTTTTTTATTTCAGCACTTGATGCTGATTGCTTCAGGACCCAGAGAGAGTCAAGATACTTTGAGTGAGATGAACTCCTTGGTAGTTTCTCTAACTGCCCTTACAGTGAGGAAAATGATGGCTGAGATGGGACACTGCACTGACAGGCACAGCCTCTCTGAAGTTGCCAAAAGTCACAGTACCTCAGCAGAGAGCTGCAAACTCAACAAATGGTTAAAAGCACATGTGTATACTCTGAGTTATAATTAGAAGAATGAAGCAGAGTTGCAGCATTTCACATCATCTCCATAGGCAGTTTGTGCAGGCAATGCTAATTATTCTATCTTGGTCTTTTTCAGAAGGCCAGCCCACTCTTGTAGGGAAAATACACAAAAGATTTTGATGGGAGTGGCAGAAATTCACTTCAGAGGCAAGAAAGACTTTTTTTTTCTTCTTTTGAAATATGTTTTACTTCTCCTCCCATCTTTGTCTGAAGGATCATATGTGGCCAGCTATGAATGCAGAGAACACTGCACAAGACAGTACCAGTGTTCAGGTGGCATTCAGCAATTCCAATGGCCCAAAATGTCAACTGTGTGTTATTCTTGCTCTTATGCTGTCCTAGAAGGAATCTGAATTGGATGGACATGAGAACAGAACGTAAAGGGAATTTTATTTAGTAAGCTATAGAAGGTGAGTAATAAATTCTGTTCTAAGATTTCTGTTCCACAGCACTCACAGGTTTCTCACAATAATCAAGGCTCTCCAGTCTAGCTCTGACCAGCACCACGGGTCTGGAGGAGCATGACACCAGTCTAACTTCTCAACACATCCAAGTCCACTGGCATCCGGACACATGTTGTCCCAAATCTGGCTTCTTCACCTGGTGTGTGGGTCACCAATCAACACACAGATTCCAAATATTTGCTCTATTCCAGTTTTGCACAAGTAAGCTTCACCCCATGAGACAGACACTGGGAAACATAAGTTGGTGGTTTTGGAGTGAGGAAGGAATTATCTTCCAGGTGAGACTGGCTGAGACATTTGGCTTTTTTTCATGTTCCTCTGCAGTATTAAGCTGCAGTTGTTGCCTAAGACCAACACCTAAGCCTACATTTCTCTAAACACTTTCTGCCAGTGTCCTTTTGCTTTCCCTTCTCCTAACACAACCTCTGGAAACCTGTTTAGTTTGTAACATGGTTGTCTGCACTACTTAGACTAGGGAAAGAAATGGGATTTTTTTCATATTTTTGAAAAATATTTAGCTTAAAGGATCCCAAAGATCCAAAGAAAGTTGCAGAAAGGGGCAGAAAGTTGCCAAGACCCTAGGAGAGTCTGGCCTATAGTTTGGGAAAGCATTATAATCCTTCGGTTGGCTTATTTGCTTATCTAACTGAAAATAGTTAATTGGAAAAATAAATGGCTTTTACAGAGCTGACTACTCCTCTGATGGTAAAATATGGCAAACAACCCTGGTGGAAATCAATATGGACAAGTTATTAAACCCCAAACAAATTTTTTTATTCTTTTTTTTTTTCTTTTTTTTTATTAAAACCTTCTCCACTATACTGTCACTTAAAATATCACGGTAATACAGGAAAAATATAGTTTTTCTATACTATTGATTGTACTTTGCATGAGTATAAATGGTGTCACCAGATGGAAGGTAGATCAATAGGGCAGAACTTACTGATGATATAAAAATTCCTTCAGGTTTCAAGATAAATACATCAAGTCTTTCAACTATGGTTATAAAAACCTGCCCATTTTCTTTTTACAAGTTGTCTTAAAGAACTAGAAAACCTTGTACTCTATTCTGCTATGGCAGTTTTACTGTCATCTTTCTGGCATCTGATGAAAAGGGTATATATTTTCTGTACATAATGTTTTAAGATACAAAAACACTAAGCTCTGAATAGCCCTTCATCAAAAAGAAAATCTCCCATCCAAGCTCTTTTAAGAGAACCAAAACACTAAGATGCCATTGGATCAAGTGGATGTATACAAGCAAGAGATGAAACATATATACAAAAAAGACACACATACATAACCCCTGGCCCTGTCATGAAAAATAACTCTACTTCAAGCTTGGCATCTTGTCTCCTATTTGCACTCAGTAACAAACTCATTCAAAAACTCTACGTGAACTGAGTTAGATGCAGGAATACATGTCATGCCTCTGTAGTCAGGAAAGCCAATGTAATAACTAAGGACTGGCTTCAGACGTAAGGTCAGCTGAGCTACGTTGCCTCATTTTTAAATTACACCCAGAGAGGATCATTGTAGTACAATAAGCCTTCTTCAGTGATGCAAAAAAGCTTTGTTCAGTATTCTAACTTGCAGCTTGTTAAGAGGGAGATTAAAGCCTCGCAAGGTAATAAGAACAGAACATTTGAATTCCATGTTATTCTAGGGTACATCTGCAATGCCACTATACCAGGGCCTTCATCAGTAGATAGAGAATTTTCTTTTGAACTAACAGATATGCACCAGGAATAAAGAGATGAAAAAGAATCACAGAGAAAATGGGAGGAATGGCCAATGTTATTTTAACTAAATGGAGAAGTAGTTTAAATAAGAGAATCCTTTTTTCCCCTACTACTGTCTTTTCCACTCAGCTGTTCTATGCTTGACAATTCCAAAGCAAGACAAAACAAGTCATAAAATTCAAGCATGCATGACTTCTACCAATGACAACAGAAGTCTTTCCATAAGCATAAAGAAGAATAAGATTGAATTTTTTGTAATTTATGGCCATGCTACTGAAAAATATGAGATAGAAAACTCAAATATCATTACTCAGTATTTAATCAAAACCATTTAGTTCAAGGTTAAGATGCGGTGATATTGGCCCAAACTGTACCCAAATTGTAATGTAAATGCCAGCAATGGATTCTGCTTCACCTTATCTTAGCTTCAAACTTCCATCAGGGGCTTCTTTTCCCTGACAAAAACAAACACTAGGCAAATTAATATTTGAGTCTGTTGCCATACTCCTCTATTTTCACATAATAAATAATATAATCAGACCAAGTATTTCACAATTTCCAGAAAGGTAACTTGCTTTTCTTGAATGCTACAGACATTATAATCTTGATTTCACTGGAATGGGATATTTCTGTAGGCAAATGTTCTTCTGCCTCTAGATAAGTGCCAATCTGTGTACTGAAAACAACTGGAATGCAGCTAAGATGAATTTTAAAATTTGAAGTTGTTGGAAGTAAGCCACTTGAGAATATTAATAAATATTCATTTGAGACCATAGTTTACTTTAATGTCTTTTTGTATTCTATGAACTGACCAAAAAGTCCTCAGCTTTTCCTGCTGTACTTCAGATTCATGTATTTGCTTGATTCTCAAAAGGTGGCATCATAAAATTATTATAAGTGACTTGTAATTGAAGAGCAATGAATCAGGTGAAGGGTCTAGAGAACAAGTCCTGTGAGGAGCAGCTGAGGGAACTGAGGTTATTTAGCCAGGAGGAAAGGAGACTCAGGGGAGACCTTATCACTCTCTACAGCTACCTGAAAGAAGGTTGTAATAAGGTGGGGGTCGGTGTCTTCTCCCAAGTTACAAGCGATAGGACAAGAGGAAATGACCTCAAGTTGCACCAGAGAAAGTTTAGTTTGGACATTAGGAAAAATTTCTTCACCAAAAGGGTTAGTAAGCATTGCAACAGGCTTCCCAGGGAAGTGGTTGAGTCCCCATCCCAGGAGGTATTTAAAAGATGTGTTGACGTGGTGCTTAGGGACATGGTTTAGTGGTGGACTTGGCAGTGTTACGATAATAGTTGTAGTTGTTGAGTGAGTGACATGCAGCAGTTTTACACATAGTCAGACAAGAATAACGGTTATAACCATTATGTACCTTCAAACAGCCTTAAAAGTATAGTACTGTAATTATGGAAGCTTTCTCAGCAGCTCTGAAAGTCTACTGGGTGTTATAATAATGTGAGTTTATTTTTACTCTTGTTTCCTAAGCAGAAAAGTTTTATGCAATGATGTTGTCTATGTTCATTTATCTGTCTGTCAGTCAGTCAGTCTCCCCAGCAACTTTCAAACCTGGTATCCAATTTCCACCAAATTTGAAAGTGCAGCTGAGGAATCAAAACTATTAAGTTTCTACAAGCTTCAAGAAAATACACTATTGTGTAGAAGTTGAAGGCTCAAATCAGTGTTTCCTTGAGTGAAAGATCACATTCTGAATTTGTCTGACAAATAGCCAGTTAGCATGTTCATACAAAACATGTGTAAAGCCTGTCTGAGCACTTGCTGGCCAGATCAAATTACTTCAGTGAGGGAAAGAGAATACAGACCAATCAGACACCAATCCATAAAAACTCCCTTTCGTCCAAAAAAACCACAAAACCAAACAAAACCAAAAAAACCCCAACCAACCAACTAAAACCAACAACAACAAATTTGATTCCTTTATCCTTGTTCTGGATTCTAACAAAGAATTCCTGTTGCTTTCCTTAGAAATTTGAAACAGCTGTATGCTATAATCTGTGTTTCTCAAAAATTCAATTCCAGTACACCATGAGGTTGAATCTACATTGAGGAGCAAAGACAGACCAGTGTTGTTCTGATCTTTGTGAGAAAGGAAAAAGAAGAAAACAACAAAAAAACTTCACAAGTCTTATGCCTCCCCAGATATGCTTCATAGGGCTAGTATGTCATTTATGTCAGCAATTTTCATATTTTTAAATAAATTACTTTTTTTTTTTTTTCATGGTAAAACTTGGTCAACAATTACAACTCATGGAATTTTCTTCTTTGCTCATTTGTTGGAGATTAATATATGTAATTACAGTATCATAGGACTGTTGTGATCTGTGATCATCATAGAAATAAAGGAGTTAAGAAATCAGAGAAATACTTGGAGATCATTATTAATTAACTGTACTGCTAACTATAATCTGGTAATACTGTGTTTGACACTTGAGAGTGTAAAATATTCCAGAAGAAAGAGCCTGGAAAAATTAGTACATGATAGAAACACCTTTGGTCATTTGGTCCTGAAGAGTCAGTTTACAAACTTTTCTAGTTAAAATTTTGCCCAGAATTTAACTATAGAATCAATCACCAAGCACGTAAGCATCAAATTCCCTTCCACTTTCAATGTAAAACTTACTCCTGGTGATATTCTGTGGCCAGGAGTTCTTCCAGTGAATGTCACATAGCAGCACTGGATTAGCTACCACTTTTGTCTCCTAAAAGAAATGGCAAAGGGACTACTATTTTCTGCCTTTTCTTCTCTCTGGTATTCATTGTTTTTTTGATAATATAATGCTTTTTTTTTCTTCACTAAAATAAACAGACATATTTCAAAAGAGGCTTCGTTTGTACTTTTTCACTGCTTCTACTGATTCACATTGGCTCTTACTGAGCCTATTCCTAATGCTCTGTTTTTCTTTTTAATTAAGATGACCAGAACTGAGCACTGTTCTGCAGCTGGGCTTTGTAACTGGTACCCAGTATGTTTTGCTACCTGAGCAATGGCATGTACCCCACCGTATGCTCAAGCAGCTCATTTTAACCTTTGCATTGCTTTGTACTTGTTAACATTATCTTCCCATGGCAAACCTTTTTAATCATTTGAGTTCTGCTTATATTCTCTTCTAAATCATTAATTACCGCACTGAACTTTTCAAGAGCTGGCTTGAAAACTTGTGCCTTTCCACGGACAGAAATATTATAAATGTTTAACATTTCTTTTCTTTTTTTTTCCGCACTGAATTCATGCACCTAGTTATTTGATAATTAGAGCTAATTATGCAAATTAGGTCCCACAAAATTGCCTTAACTCAACAGTACGTCTGGGGGCAAGTCTCGAACTGTGAGATGGAACAATGGATAACTCTACAGCTGTACCCAGGACTTCACTGCCGTTGAAAGGCTCTAGTAGCTCCCTTTCCACCCTGCAGTGATGTACAGTAGGCTAAAGAAGTTATGGCAGTACTTTACTGACAGCATGTGCCAATGGAGACTCAGAGCCTTTGCCTCTGTAGCCTTTACTCCTTTCCAGCTGCACCTTGATGGGAGCAGTGGGAGTACCCTGGAAGTCCAGCTCCTACATGCCTAGACTCATGACCTTGTGATTTGCTTTGAAGTATAAGAATGTGGTCTTGATCTCTTCTTTCTCCTACTGCTTAATAGCATTTCAATTATTTGAGTTTATATTGATAAAATTTGAGCTAAGTTTCCATAGCAACGATAATGATCAGAACGCTGTAATGTGGTATACAAACACTGTTCAGTATGGTAACTTATAACGCAATGAAGCCAAGTATAAAGCATAGAATTAGTGTCTTACATTCAACAATTTAGAACTGGATACATAGGATCTTTATTTAAGCATAAACTATTCCTGGTGCTTAAGACTACCTTTACATCTCACAGGGAGAGACAGGACCCTTCAAAGAATGATTCATTTCTCTACAAAGTAGCTTAGATCTGATATATGAAGTTAAGTAAGATCCATCCTCAAAAATTCTTCATCCCATTAATAAATACGCTCAGTTTTTCGCTGCCAGATCCTCAAAATGCTAATGCTGCCTTGCATCTACCTCCCTGCATTTGGATTTCTGTTCTAAGATCCATGGCTAATAACATGCAAAGAAATATCATTTTTCCCATCTATTCAATGATCAGAAAGGAAAAAGCAGAGAAATTATGTGAGGAAGAGGATAATTGCTATATCTGAGGGCAAAGCAACATAGGATCCCAATGGGATCCTATATGAGAATAATCATCCCAAAGGTTAAGTGACTATTAACATAACTTATACAAATACTAAAATATACATTTTTAAGATATGATCTTCATCAAGTCTTACCATCTCAGTTTTCATACAAGTGGCTTAGGCTGGAGGATGTTGTCAAAGCCATAGTGACTTTATGTAGCTTTAGAATGCAAGTCCTTCTGCTAGTTGCCCTTTTCAACCCGCCTTAGAACAGTTAGGGAACTACATTTATCATTTCTTTCAGCATAAATACAGTTAAGAGAAACACTTTTATGTACAATTCCCCTCTTTTGTGTCACATGAAATCCCTTCTATGTTGTTCTTCTTTCTCCATACCCTCTGTATTCATATTTCTGAATGTATGCTCTTTTATCAACAACCAATCTTTTATTTACACATAGACTTTTTATTACCAATGTTGTATTATGCTACTCAGAAACTTTTATTTGCTTTAAACATAAATGTACATAAAAAAGCACCTGGCACCTCCTTCAAAATTTCTGTGGATGGTCAAGTTGAAAACTTATGAGTTAAGATATAATTAATAATAAACTTACATTTTTATCTGAATTTTTTACATTAGTTATATTTATAACCAGTAAAAGGTCTAAACTTCCTTGACTTCTTTTGAAAAATGAAAGGTTTCATTAAAAGTAAATGATTTTTCATTTTTGAAAGAATTATTTTTCCCTACTCTGTCCTTTCCCTTCTTATTTTTTTTTCAGGTATGTTTAATATGAGCATTATTTCTGATGGCAAAACAAGGGATGTTTCAGGGTTCTTATCACTGAAATTCTGAGTTCTGAGCTGTTAGCTAATGTCACTACCATTCTGGAGATTAGGCTTCATAGATATATTTCCTCAGAATTACCTTGATTTATCAAAGAAGAGAAAGAAAAATGTGGAAACTTACAGACTGGCATAGCTCATCATAAAACTTTATATCAATAAATTGAGAAATCAAAAGAGATGACAAAATAATTCAAGGGATTAGTACAGATGAATTAAGACAATTTTGAAGAACTTATTTCATCATATACATAGTGAAAAAAAGTTCTGTTCTAGTTGTCTAATACATTTGAAAACCTAATGACAATAGGTTTTAAAAATCTAGTGACAATAACAGAAAAAAATGGGAATGTTAATAGGCAACAGCATGCTGTGTGAAAAAGTTGAGGCATCAAGGATTTTGTTCTTTTTTCTTTTTTTCTGAAGTAACCTTTTTTCTGACTCAAATGTTTGATACAATACAGAGAAAGTACTCTCTGGATCTCCTAAAAAATCTTAAGGAAAGGTTCAGGTGGGATAATTTCTTGACTCCAACAGGGCACATAGGTCCTTTATATAGTTCTAAATAATCCTGATTGGGAAAAATTAACTTCTGGAGACTATTTACTTGTAAGAAAGTACCAAACAATGCAAACCATGAGCCATAGAAGAAAATCTCTTGAAATTCTACACCTCTACTCACAAACAATCCTCAGTGAAGTTACACCAGTTGAATGCTCTCTTATGCTCGCTTTAGTGAAAGGCAAATTGACACACTCTCTATATTTTTACCGTGCCTCTTTATCTCATATATTTTCATGTAGAAGAACATTTTTGTTTTAATCCTTGTTAATTCTGCTGATGGCACATCTTTGCCTTCCAATTATTTTTTTTTTCCTTTTGGAAGACTGGTAAACAATAGAACATATATAGGAATGGATATGGAAAAAGAAGTTAAAACTGTATATTACAGTTTGGTCACTGAGACAGCCAAAGAACAATTGAAAAAAAAGTTGGATTTACACATATATGTATTTAGTTTTCCAGCAGAAAAAAACAAGTTTGCACATCAGTCCTGGAAGAGTGTTTGACATAGGTTGAAAAGATGACATAAATATATTTCTTAAAAATAATCTCAGGAAGAAAAATGGCAACACATTCCTCAGTAAGCAGCCAAACAAAACCAACCAAAAATTGATAAACATGATTGAAGTTTTTATCTAGCTTTAAGGACTGATATGTGGGTATTTTGTACCTGTGTTCCAAGTAAAGGAAGTCTTTACAAAGGAAAGCTATGGAATTTGCATTTTACATTCGTATAAGGCTTAACTTCTGTTGCATTATAAAGAAGTTATTGTTATGAGAGCCTGGAAACATGAGGAAGTGTTGAAGCAGGATGATTACTACTGTGGATGATTGCATTCAGATTCAGGCAGCAATAGTGAAAATATATGCCCATCCCTTGGTCATGTATTTAGTACAGCGTTTGTAAACATTGCAGCTTTCACATGTGCTGGAGGTAGCAGAACTCATTTCAGTGTGTTCTGCTTTGTCATTTCATGCTGTCCAAAGAAACCCTGTTAAAATATATTGGATGCATAGGAACTTAAACTTTTTTTAAACTTACGATAAATGTTATGTAAATATGTAGGGGCGAAAAAATAGATGTAAAATAATAGATGCAAATAAACATTTTCATGAATTAGCTGAATCTCTGTAATAGTCTCCAGTATGTGAAACAAAGATATTAATGAAAACAGTATTGTCCATATATTATGCGCATTGTTTATGTTGTGTACTTGTGCACATTCTACTGGATGTATTCTATGAAGATAAATCCAATATTATTAAAACCCTTGCTATGTGTAGGATGGTAGAGGAAAAAGCCATCCAGAGTATATGTGAATAGACTTTGTCTGAATCACAGCTAGCTACAGGAAAACAAGCACAATGTTCGCTAAAGTCAGTTTCCTTGGGCAGAAATTAAATAATTGGTCAGAGAATTATATCTTATTTCTGAACTTAATTAATCAATAGTGTGTTATCCAGATCATTGTGAGACTGGATGACCCTGCTGAAAACTGACTACACTCATTTCATATGCAGGCAACCGTATACACCTCTGTGGAAGGGTACTTAATGTCATCGTGGAAAGCCAAGGTATTATGTTGAAATAAAAATATTCCTCACTTCAAAAATCATGTTGTGTCCCTGTCCCTGGTGTTGCTACTCAAACCAGGGCACCTTAGAATGGATTATTACATTTTGTCTCAGCCTGTTCAGAAAATTCTTTACCGTTTTGACACCAGGCCCTAGGTAAGGACAGCCATGTCCCATGGACCTCAGGCTAGACACCAGCTACATTAGTCCTGCTTGTGTCTAACTGTGTTACTGAGAATGGTTTCAGAGTAGTCAGATTAAAAGAAGCCAAACTGCATTTGGCCATTATGCTGGAAAAGCACACACAAAAATCCAATTTACCCTGATATTTCCTTTCATTAGCGGACAGGTGAGATAATTTTTATAAGTGTTTTTCTAAACTGCAGTTTATAGGACTGAACCTTTTATATTAGAATTTGTAAGCTTGTATTTTCAACACACTTCCATAAAGCTAGTTCTTGTTTGGTTTAACTTCATCTCCAAATTTCTGGTTAAGGTTTTTTAATGCATTTTTCCCCTCTAAAATTGTTTTTTCAGTGAGCTATCATATATTTTCTCCAGTCACCCAGACCAGCTTGACATTTGGAAAAACATTTAGCAGACTATCAAGGGAGAAAAGTTTCATGATGTTTTCTTCTATAATACTTTTATTACGCAGAAGAGGAGGGACTGATTGAATTTTGAAATCTTAGGATTCATCGTCAAATTCATGGATCTGATGAATGTGTAGACTACTATAAAATCAACTATATGCTTCCAAGAAGTCTTCCTGAAAGTAAGGCATAAATGCAAATGTCCCCATGGGGATTCTCTTGCATCTACTACTAGCTGTACTGAACCAGACCAAAAGGCAACCTGACTCAGTTGTCTTTTCTAGGCAGTGGTCAATAAGGGAGGCCTGGGAAAGAGTGTAAAACCATAGCCATCCTACAATGATGCTTGTCCATTGTACCATCCTAGACCAAACAGTCTGAAACTCAGTGAAGCTGATGAAGACTTCAACAGATTCTTTGGGAAGTCTGAAAATTTTTCATTGTGCTCGGACTGCAAAGTACCAAGACAGAACTAAAAAATAGGTTTTCATGTATAATTTATTGTAACTTTCCTATTCTTCTGTTCTGGACTCTCTAGGGGCTGATTCAATGTTAATATAATTTTATCAACAGCAGTGTATCCTTCTGAAAGAGCCCCAGGGCCATAGAATACAACCCCTTCAGAATATCTTGTCCCAGGCTTTTAATCACATATTTTTTATAGTCAGACTGGAAGTATGCTGGGAAGTATGCTGAGAAGTTGTGAGGAAGGTGCTGGTGCCATGAGGCCAAGAAGGGGTCCTGAGAAGATGACACTAGGAGGCTTGCCTGGACGTTCCCTTGCTAGCAGGAAATGGCATCTGGATCCCCCTCATCCACCTAAGGGTTAAGGCAGCTTCACCTCATTTTGTATGGTCAGAACAATGGTTCTTTTTTGCTATCCAGGTGTAGTAATTAAACACCAATACAGCCTGACTGGTCCACCTAGTTATCTCCAACCACATCCTTGGCGGCTGACTTCTCATTTTCCTCTCCTAGGTTCTTCCTTTTTACCACTGTCCCCTACCAAATAAAGCATATGTCCCTAATTACTTTTCTCCCCATTATTTCCAGCTCTGCTACATCTGCACCCTATTTTATTTTGTTTTGTTTCTGATACTGTTAGCCAGATGATCTCAGCCACATAAGTTATTGCTGACATGATTTCCTAGGTTTCCTAGACCTTGCAAGCTGCCGCTCCCCAAAGGTCTGTCGTACCTCCTGTGAAGTTTGGCTGTTTCTTGCATATCTACTCCTGAACCACTAGTAAAATCCAGTCATCCCCTCATGATTCTTCCGTAACTTTCATTAGATCCCCACACATCCATCTTACTACATGCAGCAGTTTCTCTTGTCCGGTAGTTTCCCATGCCTATTCAGCTAGCCCAACCCCAGACCAAGACCTAGGCAGTCATCAATCAGCCTGCAGCCCCAGAAAAGTGGGCATAGACTGAATGACAAAAATAATCAGCAGAAGAGGATATCTTTTAATACACAGAGAATATCAGACTGAGTTTCAGAAGAACTGCTTAAGAAGGATGCAAATACCTGTTTTAACAAGTATGGCAACACGTTTTAGACCCTGGTCTTGTTTAGAAGACTAAGTAAGAATCTCATTCGTACTATGCTCACGAGAACAATCCCCACTGATGGGATAAACAGCCTACAGAGGAATGATGCAGATGTCCTTGCTTACTGAAAGGAAAGGATAAAAGTCATGTACTCCATTGCCTTATTCATGATGCATCACTGCCTTCACGAATAACAGCCTATGTGATTTAGTAATTAAATATCCTCTACTACTTCCCACCTTATGTAATCACTTTTAGTTTTAGGACTATAGTGCTCAGAAAGACCTCCTGACCCATCAAATCCACCAACTGTTATTACAGACAGCCATTTAATATCTCTCTTCTAGAGGGGGCCATACTGAAATACCCTGCATCACAAAGCACTTCAGTGCCTTAGAAATTAAGATCTTTCATGTAAAAGATCACACGGAGGAGGGCAGGAACAATCAAATGTATCAGCAATCCCCATGTCAGTATAATGACAGATAAATTTTTTTTAGTGAATATGCTCTGATGAGCCTGGGAAATAGGTGACACATGATGATACAGAGGAAAATAAAAATAACTTGGTCAACCCAGCAGCAAAAACTACAACCTCATCAGAATGATGAGCTTTTCTAACACTTTTTTTATCCATGTAGGTGACTACACAAAGGTATAATGATACAGTGGAAAATTATAGTATGTACCCCAAAGTACAGAAGTAAAATGGTGTGAGGATTTATAACTTACTATTTCTTTTAAATTTACTACATCAATTTTTAACTTCTTCTTCTCGATTTTACTTTTTCTTTAAAATTATGATGTTTGACATTCTGTTGAAAGACATTAGACTGCTTAGTCCTCAGTAAGGGTATATTTATAAAGGTAAACATTATTTTAGAAATCCTAATTCCTGTAGGGAAAATTTAAACATTGCAAGCATTATTTTACAATGTATTTGTGTTTTGAAAAGAAATTCAGAAATTAGTTATTTGCAGTGCTTTTGAAGTGCATATATAATATTGATGCCAGCTAAACTATCAAAACAATATATATTGTTTTTTTCTGTATTTCTCTGATCTCTTCTTAAAAGCATTTTTTACTTGAAGTAATAATTATGTTGTACCCATGCTTACAGAACAGTTGGATTTGCATCAGTTTGTCAGGCATGTACAGGAGGACAATAAATGATAACCACAAAAAGAGCATGAGAAAGGCATGTAGCTCCCTAAGAAATATGGGGGTTTTGCATTTAATTTCAATGATGCTTTGTTGCATGCACATATCAGTTCAGTTTTACAAAGCAGTTTCCTTGCTATATAATGTATAATTTAAATGCAAAAAGTAACAATTAGTTATTAAGAATTAAATTAATATAAATAATTAAATATAATTTGTTGGTTTCAGTTACATTTGTTGAAATGATGAAAAACCTTTCCAAATATTTCTACATATCAGATCATTTACTATCACAAAAGAAATATGATTCCTCTAAGTGGATTGTAAATACAATGAACTTTTTAATACTTAAAAGCAATGCAGTTTCTTAATATTGTTTCAATACATAGATAATAAATATTAACTATAAGCAACAGAATCATGGTATACTAATGTATAATGATTTCATATGCTTTATATTGTTTATTATTCCTTCAACTAGATGCTTTTATGGGCATTTCAAAGACTATCTTGCCACATCCCACTTCAATTATACATTTTGATTACTCTTAAGAGTTTTCAATTAATTATATTTTGTGTGAAAAATCATTCAACTCACAGTCTTCTCACATAGGTAGTCTGCATTTGTTTTCACCATTGTTTGTATTTATCTTGCAAATATTTACTTAGGCATGGGACCAAAGGTGCAGTATCTGTTTCCTGAGTTTGTTGCTGAGGGTTTGTTTTTTTGGTGGGTTGTTTTTTGGTTTTGGTTGGTTAGTTGGTTGGGTTTTTTTATAACAGACTTAAAATACTGTACAGGTTTTCTCTCTACCCAAAAGGTCAGTCCAGGTGGGTTGAAATATCTTCAAATCCATGCTGTCACAATAGTTTAATTTGTAAAGAAAAAATCTGAAGAATAAGTTAGTTATGAATCTGAAGGTCAAGCTCATTATGTCTGGTGTAGCTTTAGAAACACACCAAACCTTCCCATCTTGTTCAGTCACAGTCTTCCAGATGTTCAATAACGAAAGGATGTAAAAGTCACCAAACATTATATTCAGAACTTTCCGTGCTCTCTAAATCATAATAGTTCTCTTGCAGCCATGACACAGTTTCTTGTAGATAGAGAGCCACACTTTAAGCATGTTGCTCTGGGAATAATGACACCAGGATGTAAGAGATTACTCCTGCATAGACACACTGAAAATTGGTGGTACAAACTGGCAGCTGTAGCAAGGAGTGACAAATTTTCACAAGGTCAGAAACTAGATAATGAAGCTCCCGTGCACACTGCTTATGACTCCTAGCACAAGTTATTCCGTGCAGTACAAACATTTAGGTTCCAAAGAACTACTTAGCTTTATTCTGTATTTTGATTTATGCTTTTCAAGAACATTATGTTCTTGATGTTTTAGGAAAATCTACAGCCATAGGTAGGGAAGGACTATATAGATATAGATGATATAGATACATTAGATAGTTCATTTGAGACATAAGATTTATGCAAGAAAAGAAATGAAACTTTTTGGTAACGGTCAAACTTCTACTAAAAATTCTAAAAACCTAAAAAGATTCAGTAAGAAAGATTGTCAGTGAATATTTGTAGTTTTCTAAAAATAAGGCAAAGTCTCTGTGAATTATGAGGAGTAAGTAGAGATGTATTCGAAATCTCATTTACTTTTAGTTCTTTTCGCCTACCTCTGTTGTAATTAATAGTTTGATAACAAGGTGGAAGTGTAAGACATCACAGTAAAAAGGAAAAGTGGACAACTATACTTTGCTAAAGCATCTGTTCTCTCTGATCAGATGAGACACTTCTATTTCAGTTATAGAACTGGACAACTCTGAATGGCTATGATTAGGACATAAATAACACAGACATCTTCATGACAAGTTGGCTTTTTTTTTTCAGATTTGATTAAACTTTCACCACAAATAAAAAGAATGTGAAAATATTCAACTTGTTCTTTCTAAATCCTTTTCATTCAAATCACTGACATTTTGGAGAAGCAGATCAGGAAGCAAGGGTTCACAGAACTGTCCTTCTTCTAGTGTTAGGGAAACAAATAAGAAATGAACTCACTACAGTCACTGAATATTGTTTGTATTACTATACCCTCTCAGTTCTTGATGCCATGAGGGTGTCTCCACAGACATAGTAGTGCCTCCTAGTCATAGTGTATCTCCTAGTCATAACAGTCTATAGAGCATCAATTCATTAAGGTATGATTTAATTTAACTCTTATAATTCTCTATGGCATCATATTAGCAAGTTCTTTCTTAGTGTGAAGAAAGAAATAGGATTTTTTTTCCCTGTCCCATCAAATCTATTTCTCCCTCTGCCCAGACATGAAACATTTCCAATATATCCTGGTTTTGTCAAAATTCCATTAAGGTTAAAAGAAGCTTTGGGAAAGTAAGAAGCCATATAGAGATGGTGTGTTTTCTCTTTTGATACAGGAAGTTGTTTCTTAGCAGCAGTGAGGAAAAAGGAAAGATGAGAGGGTAGTAAAGTAAACATGAGTATGAATGAGAAAGCCTAAACAGAAAAGACTATATTAACTTCTCTGCTTTTTAACAAAAGGGATTCTCTCAGAGAAGCAGTGTGACTCAGAGATACAATGCCTTGAGAGCCAGAAAGCAGCAGAACACCACATACAATTCAGGCATCAACAGACACTAAACTGGCCACAGAAATGTGTAATTTAGAATACAAAGTAAGATGAGTGTTGTCTCTCTTAGTGAGTCTGTTTTAGGTTCAAAATAGTATCTGTGTGCATAGCATTTTTTCTCACAATCTGTAAAATTTGGGAATTTTGACATCACTAAAAATGTCAGGCTGTGATCTCTACATGCTTCTGTTATCAAGTACATTGAAAAACAGACCAGAGAGAGTCATGAGAAAAACCCTCCTAGCTAATAATATGAAAAGCTGCTCGTCACATGATCATAGGTTAACTCAGGTTGGAAAGGATCTCAGAAGGTTTCTAGTAAAACCCCCTGCTCAAAGCAGTGTCAGCTGTGATGTCAGGTCAGGCTACTCGTGCCTTTTCCAGTTACTTCTTGGAAGCATTCCACAGTGGAGACTGCCTTTCTGGGCAACCTGATCTAGTCCTTGAATTTTTTTTTCTTTTATCAGGCTGGACTCTCTCTAGTTTCTGGCTGTGTCTGTGATTTTGTGTTCTCCCACCAGATACCACTGTAAAGTGCCTGACTCTAGACATATCTGTTTAGGAGAATGAGTGGAAAATGGCTCATTGCCAAGAAAGGATCTGTGATGCTTTCATGCTATATCTTGCCCAACAAATGAAAGACATTTTCTGTTTCTTGGTAATCTACACTTACTTTGAAACTCTCTGTTCAAGGCTGATCAGACAAGCCATTATCCACACATACACTCAGAATAAAACTTCTGTACAGAAGCATTTATTTTAAGAGGTCTCTATACACTTTCTGATCATCTCAGAAGAGTAGTTGTAGGTTGCCCAGCATTAGAAAGATAAAGAGCAAAGTTATTTTCCTTCCTAAAATACACTAACTGTTAAGCAGTATATTAATCCTATTTTTTTGTTGTTGTTGTTAGAAAGGACTTGATGAAAAGGCACAGATAGCAATCGAAAAGTCTTCAAGCTGATGCTCTGAGGTGACTTCAGTTTGTTTTTTTCTACTCTGGGATTTTTTGCCAAAAATAACATGATGGAGATTAAGCTCATTATTTTTATTTGGAAAGAGAGGAACACCATTCATTGGATGCAGTGAGGAACTCACTTTTCTTGACCCTACCAAGTAGATTTGACCATAACCTAATTATTATTCTTGGATTTCACCCTCCTGTCCAATTTGGATCTCCCAAGTACTCATAACTTTCTACAGCACTTAGCTTTGGCATGTTTACACTGCTGTGGAGAGAGGAAATGGACTGAGGACAGATTCCTCTTGAGATGATCCCTGCACAGACTACCAAGGAGAAGCAGTGTGAGGTTGCTCTGCAAGGAAAGACAAAGGTGACAGCAGGGCAAGCGGAGGAAGATAACTCATGAACAAAGGATATAGTCCCATAGTACCTGAGCCTGGTGACCAGAGCAAGTCTGCTGATATTAACTGGTTTCAGCCACAATCCAGCCACCAGCAGACATGTATGTAGTGACTAGACAGGTCCAAACTCAAGCCAGAACCTGCAGAAGGCAGGTGGCACAGCGCAGCATTCACACTCTGGAGATGAGAAAGTAATCAAGGCAGAGGATCATTAAATGCAGCTGTATATAGGCATCATTATATTCATCTCTCAGGCCACGAGGTGAAAGAGTACCTGGATGGAGTCCCCAGATGAGGCTGGCCATGGTACTTGAAGCCTGTAGGTATACTTATGGCCCAGCTAATAACACAGAATGTTTGATAATTACTCTGCTATTTTTGTTACTAATTGTTCATATAATTCACGACAGGTTCTTCTAAAATGCATTTTGACTAGTTTGCTTATAGGAATTTCATGCCATATAGTCCCATGGAAATACTACTGAAATGAAATTACATTATATTTGCCATTCCTTCCATTCACTAAGCCAGTTATTCTGCCAAAAAAAGGACATTGAGTCTCAGCAAATTCATACCTGACATTTGTTATACTCTCAACTTTTACATGTGCACACCCCAGTTACTTGACTAGTTCTAATATCTTTCAAAGTTTGGAGATAAATAGTCTTCTATTTACATTTTCATTTCCCCTGTCTGAAATATAAGTGCTGTTTTACAGCCTCCCTGCCTCTGAGATCAGGTCTTATCTTCCTGTACCTCATGAAGTTAACCAGTAAAAAACTTCTTTGACTGACTCTTAAGCACCTTACAGTAAACCCTGAAATCAGGTGTGAAATATGACTGCTTTATCTAACTGTTTATTAACCTATACATTGCCTGATCAGTCCTTGTTTCTATTCCCTTGTCACTACTAATTGTTTAAAATATCATCTTGTGAATATCCTTCTTTATGTGAACATTGAAGCAAAAAAAAGGCATTAAACTTTTAACGAAAAAAAGCCTTGGCCCATATCATTGTAGAAAAAACCCTGCTACCTCATTGCTGTAATGAAAACCTATCTGTAATTCTAATTGATAGCTTCTCACAAAGGTTCTTCAATTAGAAACAAATTCCCTTCTGGTCCAAAGTAACATCACCTGAAGCACTAGAATGAGCTTTTAGATAACCACACTAACGAATTCAATAGGTATATCAAATTTTAAATAAGTAACTTTTACTGGGTATAATATAGATGAATCAAAAACAGCACCTGACATATTTTCAATATACTATTAATTTTTTTTGGTGTTTCCAGTAAGATGCAATTCCTCCTGCTCTTTTTTTTGCAAATATATAATTCAGTTGCAGGGATCTGATCTTCTAAAGAACTGTGAAACGATCAAATAAAAAATGGATCCTCATCTCTGTCAAGTGTGAATGGAAGAAGGTAGAAATCAAAACATTATTAACTGGGACTAAAGAATAGAATGTGTACAATCTGCATGCAAGTTAACACTCAACAAATGGAAAATACAACATGGAATAAAATTTATCTAAAACACTGTAGAAGAGTTTGCAAACAGCCCTACATAGACATGACTAAAATCACATCCTGTCTTACTATTATGTTAAGGGTTAATCAATTTAGTTAACAATAATCCACTGTATACAGCTTGTATTAAAACAGAAAAGTAATGTTCCATGTAAAATAAACAATCAAAATTGTACATAAAACTAATTTTATTTCTTTCCACTTATTTTTATGCATCAACTAGCTAAATATGAATATTAAAGGAAATGGCATAGCTAATAGGATATCTACAAGAAACAAACAATATCTGTGAATAATATTTTAAAGGATATCAATTTCATAATATGATCATTAAAAGAATAAGGCTCAAAGAGCAACAACTTGATGGTACCAGGATTTTCATGGCTTAGACCTTCCAAAGTTATCTTTCAGTAGTTGCTTCAATAGAAGTGTACAATGTAAATTAATGTTAAACCTTTTGAAAAAGCATGGAAGCAAAGAAAGAAGAGAAGAAAATAATTCTATTCTGAAACAGCCTCTGCAAATACATCCCTTTTTTTGGCTGTACTGTTGTACACTAATAAGGGTGTGGCAAAACCTAGATGCTCTGGAGCCACTCTCCTCCACATAGTTCATAGATGGTTTCAAAATGCCTAGTTCCCTAGATAATATAAATTCCATAGAGGTAGCTAGTCTGACTTCCTTTCTTTCATTTTCATTACAAGAAAATGTAATCTGGGACACAGAAAGACTATAAAACAGACTTCTTCCTTTATCTTAGAGTAGATACTGTTATCTAAGAATATGTGATTTTTAGAGAAAGTATGTAAATTAAATACACTTTCAATTTATAAAAGAACACAGTTTCCTTTCTCGTAGTGGAAGACAGCCCAGTCAAGCCACCCTCTTACATATGACAATTTTTATTCCTTTTATATTTCTGTCAAGACCTAATTTACTGGGCCCTGGAGCAATAGATGCTTCTGAAGCCCTCTCTATTTTGTTGGATAGGCTGGGAACAAAGAATTCTTTTGTATGTGATTCTCTAACATAACATGAACTAAAAGAGCTTCAAGACTCAGCAAGCAAGCAAATGAACTGTCTGAATGGAAAACCAAGTCCATAATTCTAACATAAACAGTTGCAGAGTTGAATAAATAGACATGTAAGCAGTTATCAGAGCACTCCCAAGAATGCATTTTTAATACTCTCAGAAATTAGTACAGAAAGGAAACAACATAGTCCCTCAGGCTATAAAGAACTTCAAGTGGCTTTTTGCTTACATCCTGTTAGATTATTAAAAGTTTGTGATTATAACTATATTAATATTTCAAGGCTTCTCACCTTACACAAACCCTTGGACAGATAGAAATATAACAAAAACTTATAGTAATCACAAAGAAGAGTGAAAATGCTAAATTCTATTTATGATTTTCTGATCATATATTTTTTAGTCTGTTTTTAAATTGGAGAATCATTATGATTTTACGGTTTTATATGCAGTGTTCAAGTATGGAAGACAATATGTAAAATCTCTTGTTACGAATTTAGTGCAGGCACTAACGAGATTGGTAGGCATTTAAAAATCATCAGCATTGCTTGGTTGGTTTTATATTTGTGAAGTAATTTTGGAAGTATCAACGGAAGTATGAGGTAATATGACAAATATGCTGTTCTTAATTCCGTGGAATGATGTGACAATTTGAGTAGCTAGATAAGCCACGCTTAAAACCTGATATTCTATGTGTGACATCAATAATTTTGAAGCCTTTTACATATCAAACCATCAGTGTCACTACTCAGAGTTTCTTGCACATGGTGAATGCTGCAATACACAACATGCTATGCAGACAAGTAATTCTTCATCGTCACTAATATCTTAACACTCTCCAAGAATGTCAGAAATTAATAGGAAACCAATGTCAACTAAAATTAGTGTCTCTTGATGGCTCAGAGGACAAGGAAACTGGAAAAGATTAGTCCTGTCTCTGGGAACTGAATGAAAATCTGATGTTAATTCTCGAGTGTTAGAGCCAAATTCTCTTCCTTCAGCAGAAACTGAAACTGTCCGTAGTTCTGAACCCCAAAAGAAAGAACTTGCATATATGAAGGAGTGGATTTCTTGAATGGTTGTTGGTTTATTTACATATCCAAATGAATGGTCAGATTGCAGAATAGTGCATCAGGTGCTAAGCTATTTTGAAAAAGCTGACATGAAGGTCTTAGTGAGTACTAAGTACTAGAAAAACTGACTGCATTTAAGTGCCTGAAAGTTTTGCTGAGCTGTTTGAAAATCTGCTTCAGCTGTGAGTCTTCAACACCCTGGAAACAAAGCACTGCTCGATCCATATTATGCTTCATCCCAGAATTAAAAGTGTAACAAATGTGTGTATAAAAACATATGCTGTTCACGCCCATTTCTTCCTAAGAAAAAATACTTGCATATAGCAAGAGTTAAGCACTGAAGATATGAGATTTTTTTTATTTTTAATTTTTTTTTGCTGTGCCTCTTTTGCCACAAGAGTTATCTGAGTACACTGTCTAGAAGCTGTCACGATTCAGAGTCAGGGTGGTCCCTTAGACCTATAACAGACACTCTCTGTTAACCCCCTGCCCTCCCCAAAGGGGAAGAGGAAGGGAATAAGGGAGAGAGACTTAGCAATTAGAAAAGGGAACTAGAACAGCTTTAATGAAGATGAAAATAACAATAATAAAAAAGGAATATATACAAATATATGCAAAACCAGTATGGAACCCAACCCCCCCGATGGTAATTCCATCACCATCACCACTGATGCTGTGGAGCAGGCACCGGGGCAGTCCCAGCCTGGGCCCCACAGCAGACGGGAGCTGTGTTCAGGAGCTGGATTCTGGTACTGGGTTCAGGAGCACACAGATTGGGATCAAAGGCAGAACTGACAGAGTCCTCCTCAGATGTTCCAAGGAAGGAATAGAAAGAGGACCTGAGGTGAGGTAAGCCAAGCAAAGCTGGCAAAGCCGTCCAAGATGGCAGAAGAGGCACAAACCCTTCAGATCTCTCAGCTTTTATGCTGAATATGATGTATATGGGCTGGAATCCCTTGTTGGTCAGTTTAGGGTCACTCCTCCCTGCAGGTGCAGCCTTTCACTCTCTGCACCCTGCAATGTGTCACACAAGATCCAGCAGTGGTCTTGGTCTGCACACCAACCCTTGGTACTAACTCTAAACATGAGGTGTTATCACTGCCAGAAGCAGACACTGTCTGTGAGAACAGGCTGCTGACTTCAGAAAGTGCAGTTAGTTAGAAGAACTGAGCTGAAAAGTAAAATCACTGAAGAAAATCAGGTCTGTTCTCACTTAAACCAGGACAGAAGCCAACATGAAGTATGCTGTTTGTAGTAATTAGATACAATACTTCTACTGCACGTTCTGGAGATGGATTCTTCCTGATGATTTCTGATGACCACCACATTAATGAGAAAGTAGATAAAGTATTGAATTGTATGTAGCTGGTACTATTTCTGGTAAAAAAAATAAATGATTTATCCCTCTTTTAAGAATGTTTTAAGACACAAATGAGGTTCTAAATCCTGTCTAGTAACTTATGTAGAGCAAAGAGACATTCCTAAAGAAAATAGCTTACTGAAAAATAAATTTGACACCCAAATAAATGCAAAAGAATTGTGAAAACCAAACATTTTAAAATCTCACAAGAACTTACACATTGAATTCAGAGTCCACCTCATATCTTACAGTTGTGTAAAGGAATAAAAGAGAATTCCATTCTTTCTCAATCATGTGGAGGTTGTGAGAAGTACAGTATAAGGTATGGCTAGAGTGATTCTGCTATTTTTTTAAAATGAAGTGAAAATTTAATATATTGGGAGAAATGGTCATAACTCAAGGCAAAACAGAGCAACAACACTACTATTAGTATCACCAAACACTAAGATAAGCTACAATATGCCTTTGGCAACACTAAATTCTAGTAATTCTTATAGCCCTTGGCTATCCAAACCTCATGCAGGTTTCTTTGAGAATTTCAAGTTTTCTAAGAGTGTCAGCTTTTATCCAATCTTTTATCTTATTAAACTTTTATTCTGCTGGCATACCAAAGAGAAAATATAGTAGCATATTGACATTTACTGTTACAATATGTTAGAAAATAAGTTTTTTATTGAAGGTGCGTACAAAACAAGCCATATATTTTTCTCTTATATATTTATTAACTCATTAATTGTTTATTATGGAAACCAGCAGCATAAACCTAGCTGCATGACTAAAGATCTGTACAGAAAGAAAGGAAATGAAAGATAAAATGGTGAATTTCTTCAGGTAAGGTTTTCCAGAATTAATGAAGTTAAGAAGAACATTTTGTATTCTGTAATCCTGTATGAAAAAAGAAGGAGAAAAAGGGTGGCCCTTTCTTCTGGCTGATCAATTTTAAACCAGTAACCTCTTTATAATGGTAGTGTTGCTACTGCAATGACAATGTAAGGACACAGGCAAGAGAAAGTTTACAAGTGGCAGTAATGCTTCTTTTATTACAGCCAGTGCCATAGCTAGAGAAAAAGATTTCAGACAAACAAATCCTTCTTTAGGTCTGTGAACAGAAGAAACAAACTGAAAACCTAAAAGCAAATTTGGAAGAAGCGATTGGAATTTAATTAGATATGTATCAGTTAGACTATTTCTGAAAGATAAGGAAGCTGGTACCTGTGAAGTGGAAAAGATTTGGGGGGTGGGGGGATGGTGACCTCTATTTCTCAAAAAATCCATTTCTGAGAGTTGATAAGGTATCAATCTCCTGAGGGAAGGAGAGAAACAAATGGTTTACGGTCTTCACAATGTAGAGAAGTGAAGGGATGAGGGAAAGTGCAACATGACATAAAACTAATATTTATAATGAATCTGTGCATTTAGACATCAAGTAAAACTATGAAACTTAGAACTTGAGGGACAAGTTTGTACAGCAGGAGGCTGCAAACTGTACATTCCTAACTATTGATGGTGTTTTTTAATGACTTGTTGCTCTTAAATTCTGGTCTGCTTTCTCATTTCTTAATGTAATTACTAATTGTTGGACAGTCCATATTAGGTGCCTATAATTCAGATACTCCTTGAGTCTTAATTCAAAGGACTTTCAGAAAAAAGCTTCACAAAATCCTTCATAAAAGAATTTTAGAGGAAATAAATATGTGAAAGGAATAAGAGGAAAAAGTACCAGCATGTCCAACAATTATTTACAGGATGGAAAACAGGAAATCAAATTACTCAGCCCTCAGAATGAAGAGCGGTCAGCAGCAGAGTTCTGCAGGGAACTGCCAGTTAGGGTAATCCCAAATACCCATGAAGAGAGCAAGCAGTGAGGTATAGAAATCTGCTAATGATCCTAGGTTTTTCAGGACATGAAATGTGAGTATTGCTTGCAAAATTGCAGGAAGGAGATTGAGAGGCAATACAATGTCAACCGAAACTCAGCGTAGGTGAAAATAAAGGAACGCATGAGGAAAGTTGGTGTGAAAGCATAACTGGGAATGTGAAGTGCTGGACTGTATGCTGATCAATCACTGAATGTCCATGTGCCTCCTTCCCAAGGCAGAGCCATATCCTCAGTGAAGGTTTGGCGTTGTCAGCCCTGGTGAATGACGTTGGAGAGTCTCTCTCCATGAGGGGGATGGACTCCTAGGCTCTGTCAGAATGGTCATGCTGAGGATTCAATGGAGTAGTTGTTTTGAGGGAAATGTCTTCAAAATGTTGAATGCATGTCTTCATTAGTAATTGTATGGGTTCATTCGGGTGAGTATTGATTGCCCATTTTCACTATCTACTATGATGACACCGAGAACACCAGATGAAGCATATTATGTGACTTTTTTTTACTCCTAAATTGCCCAGTAATAACACTTGAAATGGGGAGAAAAGAATAATGGGAAAAAGTCAATAATAAAGTGCAATTAAAAGTTACTTAGACCCTGATTTTAAAGTTCCTGTGGGGTGGAAACCTAGACAGAAATTCTTATGATTCTCAGTATTTCTTCTAGCTTTTCTGTCAGTTTGATGGGCTGACCAGCAGCTAAGCACTAACTTAGTTGTTGACTTGCTCCCTGCTCAGTGGGATGGGGAAGAGAATTGGAAGAGCAAAAGCAAGAAAACTTGTGGATTTAGAATAAAGCCAGTTTCGTAGATGAAACAAAGCTCACGTGCAAGCAAAACAAAATAAGGAATTTACGCTTTACTTCCCAAGAGCAGGCAAGTGTTTTTCCATCTCCAGGAAATCAGGGCCCCATCACGGGTAACAATTCTTTGGGAAGACAAATGCTATAGTCCAAAGTTCCTTGCTCTTCCTTCTTTCTTCCAGCTATTATTGCTGAACACGATGCCACGTGGCATGGAGTATCCCCTCGGTAAGTTTGGGTCAGCTGTCCCAGCCATGTCTCTTCACACCGCCATCCCACTTGCTGGGGGGACAGAGTGGGAAAACCAGAAAGCCTCAATGTTGTGTAAGCACCGCTCAGCACTAGGCAGAACACTGCTGTGTTATCAACACTGCTTTAGTCACAAATGCAAAACACAGCACCATATGGGCTGTGAATAAATAAAATTAACTCCATCCCAACCAAAGCTTGTAGAGTCCATAAAAACAGTGAGTACAAAATCATAAATAATAACCAGCAGCCTATTTTTAAAGATACTTCACTAAAGATACTATAAAGCAAACAAAATGCCAAGAAAACATTTCCCAGTTGAGAGTTTTCAAAAATAACTTGAGTAAAAAAGAATTGTGAATTAAACTTCTTTGTATTACAGTTTGGAAGGTAACAAAGGGACCTAAGATTGAAATTCTCATCTTTATTAACTCCTTTCCATTTTCTTTTCTGGTTCTGCACACAGTGATCATTTTTGAATGCTCTTTGTTGCTACACAGAAGGAGGAAATAAACTGTTCCCCAGTTTCACTGCAAAGAAAAATGTGGAAAACAGTGTGGACCTTTAATTGTGGAATTGAATAGGATTTCTATCAGAAGCAAAGATAACTCTAAAGTTAAGAGTACTTAGACATCAGTAAACTTTCTGAGAAGGATGTGGAATGACTATCACTGGGAATTTTTGAGAAAGGGATTGACATGCATCTCTTAAGAAGAGATGGGTGTGACTGTGCTGGCCCTAGGTCCTTTGCTCTTTCCTCTACACTCTCAGCTTCACCTCTTTTGTTACTCTTCATGATTTTACTACTAGTGTTCTACAGGACACCTTCTCCCCATAGCTGAGATGAAAAAACTGCCATTGTCAGGAGGTAAAAGTCAAGACATGCACAAAAATATCTTTCCACTGTCTTTGAAGTACCTACTTAAGAAGTAGAATTACCAATCCAAACATAAAGCTGCATAAAATTGACACATTCATATACTGTATTTCATGCTGTTTACTTCTAGGTTTTCATAGTTACATTTTATGTTCCGTGTTACTTCAAATAACTGTCATTTCCCTTTTGTGCCTTATTTCCAAGGTCTATCAGTGGTTTCATTTATCCATTGAGAGACTAACAGGTGTGCTTTGTCAGATTGCAACAGCAATATAAACACGCTTTTTTTGACTTTCAAATAGATGTTTGATTTGCAAGTGTCAGGAAAAGGGTAAAAAGATTACAAACAGTGTAATCCTTGCAATGAGAGCTCCTGAACAATGCGCTCAATAAATCAATACAAATACATTTGTGAGTAATTAAGGTCTGGAACCTTGATTTCCTTAGTCTGTTTTCCAGTGCTGTGTCGACAGGTGTAAAGTTGAGTGTAACAATGACATGGTTATGTAAATGTCTCCGTTCTGCTAAGGTTCATAAAGAATTTCAAAGGTATCTAGGCACAAACACTGCTAAAATAATGAAATCGTGTTATATATAATGGTATATGGGAGGTGAAGGACAAAAAGAGAGGAGTTTGTAAGTTCATTGGTAGTTTTAAGGAAGACTAGGAAGGAGTGGGTCCATTCAGTGGAAATCTAATGACTATGGATATGGAATTTGCCTCAGCTTTCACTGGCAATATTTACCAGTGAAATATTTACCATGTTTACTCAGGCATCCCATGACCCTGAGCTACCTAGCAGAGTCCATGAGAGTGAAGCAGAACCCACAGTTGGGGAAGAGTCCAGGATCATCTCAGCCTGTTAGAAATGCAAGAGCACTTGGCAACAGATGGGATGCCTCCCACAATTTTAAAAGAGCTGGCTGGTGGCATTGCAAGGGCACTCTCTGTCATCTTCTAATGGTCCTGACAGCTGGGAGAAGTTCTTACTGACCGGAAAAAAGACAAGTGTCATACCCGTGTCATACCCATCACAATTCTAACTTTTCATCCTTCACTGTGTTTAAATGATATCCTGATTTGGCTTTCTGTTTCAACCAATTTACGTTGCTTCGTTGATTTTGCTTTGCTTTTATTTTTCCTCATGCTTTTGTATTTTAAAGAAGGAATAAATAAAAAATTTGATTACTAAATAGGCATCCTAAGTCTTCAGTTCCACTCATCTGGAGTCAGAACTTCTCTTTTAGTAAGGAACAACATTTTTCCTTAACTCCCACTCTGCAAGTTCTTGAACTGCCAAATCAAGTCCTACCTTGACTTGAATCTTAAACCTTGTTAGTGATTTAAAAGAGAACCTGTTCTTCCATTTACTCCATGACTATTGAATGCAGCTGCAGAGTAAGTGATTGAGTCCATTACTGGAATTTACTAAGACATTCCCTTGATGCAAAGAGGGAACTGAATTCACCTCATGACCTCTCAGCCTCAAGGCTGAAGAGTCAACAGATAGAGGTACCTAGAGATAAATCTGTCAGTCTGGCAAGCCATTCATTATACACAGAATTTTTCCCTTTGTGCTACAGTCATCAAAAGTACTCATCAGGCCTGATTTAAACAAATGGCCAACAGTTTGAACCCTAAAAAAAAATAATTAAGAGTAGCTATCCCAGGTCAGAGCAAGCATTTGTCTAGTCAAATAGTCTGTCTCCATCAGTCATCGAAAACAAATGACAAGGAAAAAACCCTAAACCCAAGATAAATACATAGTACAACTTCCCAGCAGGGCAGAAATTGCTGAAGACTGTGTTGAGTCAGACACTTTATGAACCAAAGCTAGTACTTCAAATAGGTAAGCTTTAGCAAGGAATAAAGAATACTAAAAATCTATAGTGCTTTGGTCACAGGACTTGGAGAGATGTGGTCTGCTTTATAACACAGCCATTTAGTGAGAGAGACAAATACACTGTAATTAAGAAAAATTAGAATTGGTGTAAAAGTCATCATTAAAACAAAAAAGAAATTTTCACTTCTTCCTGAGATGCTTTTATTGGGTTATTAAAGAAATATGGACGAGGCTGAACACCTGATTGATTTGTTTAGTGCTTAAACTTTGGTGAAACTTGTTTGTGTGTAGGAACCTAAATAGATAATCTCCTTCATTTAATTAGAAGGAATTATGACTTTTCTACCATTAAACTTTCTACATACTAAAGACTTCTTTCCCATTTCCTTTCTTCCTTTAAAGATCTCAGTTTTGCTTTGACTTTTCTTCCCATGTCATATATTGCGTTGATTTAGAAATCAAATAAAAATAGATTTTGTAACAGAATAAAAATAAATTCTGTAGAGTGTTTACAAACACAGAAAAAATCTGAGCAACTCGCTACAAGTTGGCAAATGCAAGCTGAGTGCCAGCCAAGGAAAATTTCCAACACTTTCACAGTGTGAGTCAAATTGCTCAGATTGTTCTGATAACACTGCCAGTTGTTTTTCTTTTGCATTTGAGTGTAACTGCTACTTTGAGGTACCTTATACTGAATGATTGCAGGTTACTACGAGGCTTTAATTTTTGTCTTTATGTAAGGTTTTTTTTATTCTAGAAAACTATGCTACTAAAAATCTTAAATTGCTCACTCTGTCTTTACAGGTTATTTTGCCCACCTGGAAGAGGAAATCAGTTCTTTAGGCTTAAATGACTTAGTGCCAATCACTCACCAAGCCAGTCTTCCCTTGCTCAAGGATTTAAGGGAAGGAAAAAAAAAAAAAAGAGAAGAGATGCCAAAGTGGTAAGTTTGTTTTTAGATTAGTAGTGTAACTTCCATGTTGTTTCCAATCACTACACTGTCACCAGAATTGTTTATTCTAATAGGCTCAGTCACAATGATGTATGCATACTTCCCTGGCTTTATTCAGTCACTCTCAACTTCCTCTTGCCATCAAGTATGTGAGCACTCAATAACATTGTTTTAGACTCCTGCTTTGTTCCAGTTGGACAAGTTTCTAAAAGTTGAAACCAGTGTTGGAAAGTCTCTATTTCAGTATTGCCCCTTGTTCTTCCTCCCATACATTTACAGTGTTAAAATGTACTACATATTGACTTTGTTCTATAGATTGTATGCATTAATGTTCCCTTTTAGACTTTATACCAACTTGCCTTATGTTGCCACTAGGTTAAAAAAAAAAATTTTACTCCGTTTCGATTCAGACATCATTAATTAAAACATGATTCAGCTAACATATGTAATAGCTTTAGAAGTCTGGAAATATTTTTATACACATACAATAGATTTACTAATCCTACATCATACTTTATAATCCTCCCCTAAGCTCATAAATCCTACATTCTATATGTAATTCCTATGATTAATTGACAAATCATCCTAATAAATCCAAAATTAAAATGATTAGATTTGTAAATCCTTTCTTTGCATTTGAAGTATGGAACAAGTAGATGGTTTGTAAGTAAGGTCTTCTAATTTTGACAGTTACAATTAAATCTATATCCAACTAGCCTTACTCCTCTTCCTTCCCTGCCTTCCTAACTTTGCCTGTAAATCCTGATCATCTTCTTCTTTCATGAATTTAAGCTGTATTTAAACAAGATAGAAATACTGTAGACTTTCATATGCTTCCGTTGACTTAACCACATCACTGTAATCACACCATCTTCAAGCCCTCCCAACTCAAACTCTAATGGAGAAAATGGATTGAACAAGGAACCCAAAAGGGTATGCAGTATGTGTCAGGAAAGTGGTGCTGCAAGTTCAGTTAAAAGCATTTTCTTCTGAAAAACACCAACTGTAGCATGCTCCATCATGATGTTTGATTATTCTATGACATTCCAGTATTCTTTTTAATGGCTCCCCAGAATGTTATTCCTCAGAAATTTATCAGCTTTTATGTCAGCAATTCTGGTTTTACAGACAGTTAAAATTTGCATCATTTATAAACTCAAGAGCAAGAGTGCCTTTCTTCTGCTGTAAGTTAGAGTAGCTGAGAAACAGTTCATGTTCAACAGAAACAGTTCTGTTCATGTCTCTGAAATCCTCAAGTGTATTATCCAAAATACTTCCACGTGTTCTTTGTGTACACACACTTGTATAACATTGCCTGTGCACTTAGTGAATCCCATCATGCAACTAACAGACTGCACAGCTCCAAACTGAATGAAAACCTTTAATTGAAAATCCTGTCTGTTTTATTAAATGTATATTAAGTGGCAAAGACCCCTTTGTTATCTTGTCAACACTTTTGAAGTCACGGTTGTGTTTTAAGTCTTTCAGTTTGTCATGTAGGGAGTGGTGAACATTTAATATTTCAGTAGTTCTGTGAAATCCTCCCTCCAGCCAATACAATCAATGTGGTTGTAAAACACATTCTCCCAAGAAGTTTTGTCCATTACCTTTTTCTCTACAAATGCATAGCATTATTAAGCATTTTAAGAGTTTCATTAAGTCCTCACTCCCCTCAAAATTCAACCAATACTTTGCTCTTCCTACATCCAAGTCTCACTTTCTCTTTTTGCTATCATTCTCCAGTGTTATCACTGCATGACTGCAGGGAGAAGGGTGAAAATCCTTTATTCATTCTTGCAAGGCCACATACTCCTATAGCCTTCCCTACAGGGCTCCCTATGTATCCTTCCCCAGGGCTTTCTTGCCTACATCCCTTATTTCTGAGGCTCTGTGAGAAGCAATGTAAGGAGCTCAAGGAGACAGGGTAGGGGCTAGCATGCCCAAGAAAAAAGGCTTAATGTGTTAAAAGACTCCCTAGCAGAAATGAGAGACTGCAAAAAGTGTGTTAACTCCTGGTTTTTAACACTTTTGGGGAAGGGTAATTCTCAATTCAGAAATTCCTGTATTTGTGCTTATATATGAGTTCATATGTAGGAATTATGGCAGGGAAAGTTGTAGAGTACCTTCACTTGAAGAGCCTCCCAACCCTGAAGTCCTTTGCCTTTTCAAGAGAAATTAATTTTTAAATGTGTGATGGAAATCATTTGACTAAAAATGGTTCTAGAAACTTCAGCTGGCTATAGAAGGATGAGAAAGTCTAAATAGCAATCTTGAACATTAAACACAGAAAACAACTATTTCACTCCTGCTTTATGTAACAGGAAGCTTTTCCTGTGAAGTCTCCTATAATTCCTAAATTCTGAATAATAAACAGTAGAAACCTTAATTTTTGGTCTGAGAAGTAAGCTGAAGCAAATGGAGATCTCTAAAATGGTACTGCAAGGACTGTCTGACACTTGGGGAAAAGAAACAGTTGAAGGTTGTTCTCTTCTCCCTCCCCTTCTATATTTAGATCTAGTCACTCCTGTTTCAGCAACAAGCTGCTGGTATACCAGAGACAGATCATGCACAAAGTTTCAGTCGGAATAGGGTTTTGGGCAGGTGATGGCCTCAGCCATTCTGATACCTGCCAATTTAGAATGACCCTGTTGCTAGTAATACTTTCAAATGAAAAAAAAATTGTGTATTTCTTTACATATACACAAACATGTTACAAGTACACATATAATATTATACATTTATGTTAGTATAGGTTTTTGCATGCATATATATAAGCATGTGTATATATATACACAT